>VZZY01012268.1:1641697-1660232 GCA_013400335.1 Eurystomus gularis
GGCTTCAAACCCAACTCGCACAGTAACTATCTCGACACAATTAATATAAAGTAATCGTCTGTAGGGCCAAACTTCAGCACCCTCCCCAAAATTGTTTCCATGCCGCTTCCATCAGGCAGCCGCAGCAGCTGTTGGCTGTTAAAGGGCGCAGACGACACAGTTCATGACTTCTCGGAGGCGGCCGCGCCACATCTGCAGTCAATGAAGGCGAGCGCAGAAGTGTGGCAGGCAGAAAGAAAACGTCAGCCGGGCCAAGCCAACCCTCTTCCACGCCAGGGCTAAATATAGAGGGGGGCGTTTGCCCCGTCGCTCCGGCCGGCCTCGCCAGCCCCGGTGAGCATCCGGGATGCGGGGGGTTCACGCCGAGGAAGCAAACAGCGGCGGCTGCCTCCGACTGCCGCGCCGCGCTCGGCTCCTCATTAACTGGGCGACGATCCAAGTTCATCTGGGCCCCAGAGAAAGGCAATGCTTGTGTTTAGACCGCACAATACTGACATAACATTAACAGATTTACATATGCAAAACTGTGAAGCAACAGGCATTCCCCCTCAATTGACCCACAGCTTGTAGTGGCTGCCGAGTTATTCCCTGCTTAGGCTCTGTAACCAAGTGGGCGTCATGCGACTACCATCTGGGTACCACTTATTTAAAGCTGGCAGTCTCTCTGTAATAGGCAAGCTGGCAATAAGCAGGAAGGGAATAAATTGCATCATTTAGTTAACATCCACTTGCTTTGCGGCTGTTAAAAACCCATGACTGAATAATAATTTGGTTATTTCTTTTGCCAGACAATGCTGTCAGCCAAATCGTACTACGCATGCTGCAAAACGTCAGCTAGCAAAATTTCCACTTTAAAAATAAATTAAAGAAATTCGCCGTATAACGCGAGCTAAGAAGTTCTTCTAATGCTAGCGACTCAAATGCAATGGAGTTCTAAAAATAAACTTGCGCTACTGTAGTCACCACGTTCTGCTTTTCCTTAAAATCTTCATCTTTATCAGCCACCCACCCCAATCCATTAAACTTGCCAAACATCACTGACCTGGCCCGTAACGAGCAGAGGAACCAGGGTCCACTCCTAGGAATGCTCGTTAGATCCGAACACATCTCCATTTTATGCTACCCACTGCCCTTCTCATCCTTTACCTTAATTAGTAGATTCTATCATTTCCTTCTATCTGACAGAACTGCTTTCACACAAATCTGTATCAGAGAATGTGACTGAAACCCTAGACCACTGAAATACAGCTAGAACATATCCTTTGTTAAAAAAAAAAAAAAAAGGAAGAAACAAAGAGCTTTTGAAGTGGGTTTCTCTTTGGGGCTCTTTAGTTTGCAGAAAATTAAGTTACCAATAGTAATCAATATTTTTTTGTCCCAGTTTGCTAGAAACACAGTCTGGCGCACACGTATCTCGGCATCCATCTATCTCCAGGACTAAAGGAAAAGCCCATGCTGAGTACGCTTTTATACTGCAAAGATAACAAGGGTTTGCATTATACAGTGGGAAAAGTCAGAAGCAATGTTTCCACCGAGATTAATGGCAAGGAAGAGCCAAGAACACAGTCCAAGGGTAAGAGTTTTCTCGACACAGGCTACAGCATCTGTCTTTCACAAAACCAGGCTCGCTCCTCCCTCATTACATTTTGAAGGGACGTCAGGGACTCTGAAGTGCAGAAACAATTTAAAACAACCGATAGTAACTGGAAGCCTGAGTTCATTAGTAACTCGCTTCCAGTACTGGCACTGCAGACAGCCTCGGGGAGAGGACGCCGGAGCGGAGCCAGCTGCCCTACGCCTCGCACGTCTCTGCAATGATGCCTCCAGCATCCATACAGTGCCCAAAGACCACACGGCTGGGCTTGGAGACATCAAAGGCAAATGGGAGACAACTGTTTTCCCCTCCCTATCTTGTCTCTACTGCTAGGGCAGAGCCCAGGAGGTAGAGGTGCCCACCTCCACGGCGCGCCTCGGCACACTGCCGGCAGCAGGGCAGGGCAGGCAGGTACACTGAAGAGCTCGTGTGGTTTCAACACGAGTAACCCCCTTAATAATCCAGCAGCGATACAGGACAGATCAGGTGCAACAGGACTTGGAGCACTCAATCTCAAAATGCTTCCTGAGCCAACACGCACGACAATTGTTCGCTTTAAAAAAATAATCATCTGGAAAAGGACCTTTCTACAGGCTTCCATGGTGGTGTGCTGCTCTCGCAGCTGCATCAGGGAAACACAGGACCCATGGCCACCCATGGCCCACCACAACATGGGACTGCCACCCTAGAAGATAACAGGGCGATGGACAATTTTAACAGCTTGCAGGTTTTTACAACACACTAACGAGAAGAAGATGGAAAAGGGTTTTACACAGCATGATCCCGCACCAACCTGACAAGACAGTGGTCAGACAAAGTTGGAAGAAAAAAAAAAAAAAAGGGAACAGAAACAGAGGGCAGAAAAAAACCCAACAACTGTCAGAGGAAATGTGATGCCAGAAACTGTTCCAGGACCCGGTGGCTGGATGCCAACTCAAAAGCCTCCAGAAAAAAAAATAAGGCTACAGAGCCCCCCAAGACCTTCCTGGTTAGAAAAACTGTGCACAAGTCATACTTGTGCTTGCTGTGTCTGCTCCACCACTCTCACCCAGGAGGTCTCCGCCTGAAATCCTGCTCTGCAGAGGAGACCCAAGACATCCAGTAACTTTTTGGCAAGTTCTCCTTTGGGAAACATGCATCCCCTAAAGCATTTGTGTATCTCGGAAAGCATTTGAAAAGCCTCATGGTACTAAGCCCTAGCACTTTTAAATTGCATATACCATACCCAAGATCATCAACCCAGTAACGCTGTCACGTATGTGGCACATTACTGTATGGTCAATCTCTCTAATTATTCTTGAGTTATTTTTTCCACTAGATCTACAAAATTATCAGCATAAATCTCAAAACATTTGCCAGTCAACAAACTCAGCACAACAGACATAAGCTTGGCCCTGACAAATAAAAAGACTAAGGAAAATGTATTTATTTGTAGCAAACGTCCTTTCCCATAACCATCAAATAGATTACAACTGCATTTCTTTCCTCGCGTTGCACCCTGGGATCCAGACATTTAACTAGCACACACTACAGCCCTGGATTAATCATATATAGAATATATTTTTAAGTGCATTAATTATGTAACAGATGCTTCCAGGATTCCAATGGAGGCAATTTTTAAAATCCCAGTGTACAGTTTTAGGAATCTGTGCAGTTTCAAGGTTGTTTTTAATTTGCGCTCAATACTACACTTATTTAAAATCAATGCGTAATCAAACGCTGCCTAATTTGGGGGTTTTTTTTCAGCGCATACTGGAAGACCTATCCTACACCGCTGGCACTAGATATCCCAGCTTCTGATGGAAGTTCCTCCCACTGCTTTCCCATGACAGTGGATCTGGATAACGTGCCATGTGAACGCAACATTTCTGCATGTGCCTTCTCTTATTAATTTCTCCTCCGACTAATTTCTGCCATTCAGAAGTCTCGGTCTCCTCCTGCACATTCCCACTCACGTACGATATATTTACTGTCATACAGCGCATGCGGTCTCCAACAAGGACAGTGGGGCAAGGGGCAGAGTGCTCCAGGTCTCTGGAGAGCATTTTGTTTGCTGATGGGGTATCATGAAATAACGGTCATCGTGATGCAAGGACGTCATCCCAGTACACGGGGTGGGTGGGCGGAGACCCGCTGCCACTGCTGCACAGCAAAGCTCCAAGCTACCTACCCTAAAAACCCCTCTAACCTACAAGCCCTGTGGTGTCCTGCAGCAGTAGAGGACCTTTAGAGGTCCTGCTGCCGGCCTGCTTTGAGAAATGGAGTAAAATTGAGCTCACTTGTGAAGAATGTTCTGCCATACTCGGAAAAAAATGGAGTTTACCTCACTTACCTTGATGATAACAAACATGGCACATCCAGTTGTGAGGAATCCATGCAGATCATTTTTCTTGCTAGCTAGTTACTGGGAAATTCACTGCTTGTACAGCCAGCTTCCACTGTGAACAACCCCGGGCAACTTCACCACCAAGAATTAGAGCTTGCGTGGGGTCTCCTGGCTATGGCACCAGAGTGACAGTCACTGGCTGGGGCATGGGTGGGACGGTTGAGATCTTAGCAGCCTTTGGATGGCTGCACTGGAGCGCCCCGGGTTAGGAGCACCACAGCCTCCATGTCTTGGATGAGAAGTTTGCTTTTCTCTCCATCTCTGCACATCACATAATTCTTGGATCAAGTCATAGATCTGCTCACAGAGCTTCATCTCTGCTTCCATCTGTGATGCTTAATTTGTAATGACTTGGAGGGGCATTTTTCCAGGCACTCGCTCTGTGTGCAGCCTGGTAAGCAGGAGAGCCCACACCCTGATAGCACTGTGCTGCCTTGGGCTCTCCCTTCAACAAACCCTCCAAGTGGTCTAGGAGGAGAGGGAAAAGCACAGGAGCACAGAGAGCAGCAATTAAGGCTCCCATCAGATGTGGTGTTGACACATAAGAACAAACAGTGGATAACCCTAACATGAGGTGAGCAATATTTAGGAGTATGTGTAATTGCACATGCAGAACGTGAAACCTCAGCACTTGGTGAAGAGACAGGGTGAGGACGGCAGTGGTTCAGGACTGCAGCTCTGCTCACCTGCACATAAGCCACCCCTGGGGAGAATCAAGACGGGCACAAACCAAGTAGGAAGAAAAGGTAGCTAATAAGTATTTTATTCCTACAAAGTATTTTATTCTGACTGCTACTCGTTCCAAAAATAAAGGTAATAATTAAGAGCGAGGATTAATGCTTTGATGCCTCGCTTCACAGGCTGCACATTCAAATTCCTCAACAAGACAATGCAAAAACGGGCAGCCAGCGGGCGGCGAGCTGAAGAAGGCAGACGACTTTGTGCAACACCAAGGAGGCCCCGGGGCGAGCAGCTGGGTGCTGGTCTGGGTCTCCCTTCCCCAGGCGTGCCACAGCCAGCAGCCAGCCTCCCCCGGCACAGGGGCTGCTCGCCCTGACAGCCAGAGCTGTGCACCCCAGCCAGCAGGCACCCCACCTCTCCTCGCATCGCCGACATTCCAGCTCTTCCCAGCCTCCCGTGAAATTATCCATCGGCTCTGAAGGAAAACACATTCAGCCTGGCGAGGAGAAGGCTCTGGGGAGACCTCATTGCGGCCCTTCAATACTTAAAGGGGGCCTGTAAGAAAGATGGGGACAGATGTTTTAGCAGGACCTGTTGCAATAGGATGAGGGGTGACTGTTTTAAACTGGAAGAGGGGAGATATAGACTAGATACAAGGAAGAAACTTTTTGTGATGAAGGTGGTGAGACCGTGGCCCAGGTTGCCCAGAGAGGTGGTGGACGCCCCATCCCTGGAAACATTCCAGGTCAGGTTGGACGTGCCTCTGAGCAACCTGCTCTAGTTGCAGATGTCCCTGCTCACTGCAGGGGTTTGGACTAGAGACCTTTAAAGGTCCCTTTCAACCCAAACCAGTCTATGATTCTATGACAAAAGGCGTGGACCACTCTCATTTCACCTCCGAGGACACCGGTTTACATAGCAAGGCTTGGAGAGAATCAGGGACACCCTCCAATGCCCCTCTATGGTGCTAACTCCTCCTGAAGCACTCTACTGATCCCTTCCCACTAGTGCCTAGGGACAACCAAGCAAGCCAAGCTCTCACAGGTGAGAAGGTGCCCTCATGCAAGGCAGGAGACTGGCCTCAAGCACAGAACCTGCCAGTACCGCCTGGTAGAGGGATTAGATCCCTGACAGACTGCAGCACGACTTCACTCCCATAATCCCTGTGACACGCGTGAATGCCGACACTGCTCCAGATTATCAGCAAGGTGATAACGCTCACAGGCCATACCTGCCTGGCACGGCTCAAGCGAGGCTCCCTCAGGGCTCCTCCAGTTTCACTTCCCACTTACAAGCACCTGCACCCATTTCAGAAGCAATGAAAGCATAAGCTGTATTTAAAGCTCTACTCAAAGCCCCAGTACGAGCATGAGCATGCCCCACACTAACAACTGCCCATGCCACCACCCGGGCTCTGCAGACGGCTGTCCCTGCATGGTCAGGCCCTGGCAGCCACACTCCCCAGCCACCTTTGCACCACGACATACCCAACACGTGCATCTGGCACGATGCTGAGGGAACAGCGTCGCTGAGGGAACAGAGGCTGCCGGTCAGACCCTTTCTGGTGTAAACCCCCAGGACATCGCTGAGCTCTGGCCGTGTTATTTCCTCACCAATTTCTGCTCAACTCAGAAGGTAGCGAGCAGGCTGGACACAGTTTTACCCAAGTTTTACACGCAGCTGTATTAGCCCAGCAGAAGATACAGGTATGTCATAATAACACTAAGTTATTATAAAACCAACAAGAAACAACAGCAGCTAGTAACCTGGATAGCTCTCAGTGCCCTTATCACAAATATCCAGCCTCCGGACCAGCTCATCATCTACTGCTAACAGGACAGAAGAAAACCCAAAGAAAAGATGATGCTGGACCTTTCAGAATGTGCACATTTAACAACTTTAGTACCTGGCACTAAGGGAACACCATTAAATTAACAGTTAAATGAAAACTCACACTTTCAAGGTGGTGCCATCAGGAGGCACTGCTGGGAGCATGTCCCAGGGCAGCTGGGCAAGGAGGACTCCTCCACCCAGAGAGAGAAGAGAAGGTCCAGACACAAAGCCTTCAGGCTAGGTTTCACATTGTAGCAAAGTCAACCAAGAGGCCAGGGGTTCATCGAAAGGGTGGTCCTGATCCCCTTGGTCCCTCCCCCGACCTCCAGAGAGTCCAATGAGGATGCTCAACCGGCAGAAAACACTTTTTCCTGCTTAAGTTAGTTCTCTGCTGGTCTAGCTTCCCACGTGGTCTCACCCCCTGGGCAGGTGGAGTCAGGTGAAGCACTGGGGACGGGACAGGAAGGACCCAGGGACAAGCAGACAGATCTAAATCTACTCAACTGCAACGTGAACCAAGCCCTCACTCTAGAGCACCAAGCACACTGTCAAGAAGTCTGTGAAAGCAGCATCAACCTTCATCTGAGAAAAAAACAAAGGAGATAAAGGCTTTCCAAGGAAACAATCCCATTTGATACATGTCATGAAGTTGTGAGCACACTTGAGTCACGGCACACGTGTGGACCATTGTAATGCACTTGCAGAGCAATGTGTCCTCCTCCTCAATCTGCTGAGAGCATCCACCAGGCAGAGGTTGACATGCGGAGGTGATTCAACACCGATGAACAGAAACATGAAGACATGCTGTTCTTAAAACAGAGGCTGTACCTGACATTACTTTTATTTACCCAGAAAAGTTTTCTGCTCTGTATGCCCTCCTCCTTCCATTTTACCCACAGCATTAAGCAGAATCCCCATACTACCCTGGATGGCTCACTGCAATCAGACAAGTAGACGGTGCTTCCAATACAGGCAGATTTTTTTTTTCTTTTGGTTCTATGAGGAATACCAGTTGAAAACCTGAATATTATTTTTTAACCGGCAAGGCATTATGCATAATATATTCCACCCCCTCCTTGTGTTCCTGGCATAGAGCATGAAAAAAAAAAAACAAACAACAAACAAAGAAATGGAAGGGGGGAAAAAAGTCTTCCCACCAGAATGTAAATATTTGTGCGTAGTGAGAACAAAGTATTTCCATAAAGCTTTCAATAAAGGATGACTGCAGGCCAAACTTTACCCTTAGATACAGGCACATCACTCCAGCTAAAGTTACTCAGAGCTGCCCAAGTGTACCCAGAGGCTGACTCAAGCACACTGCACACATACAGAAGGACTGAGCGCCCAGGAGCTGCGGCCAAACTTCCAGCTCCTTCTCAAAAGGCAGACGAGATCTGCTTCAAATCAGTGAAGAACTTCAGAGATGAGTCAAACCTGCAGGATTTGCTGCAATACTCGCTGCAAAAGAGGATGTGAGAACTGGCAAGTACGCTGTGTTTACTCACTGTGCCATCTAATTCTGGAAACCCGAGCTGAGACTCTGCGTTCGAGCACGACTCCGAGGGGTGGTGGGAAGATCCTGGCCACGTTACAAAGCCACTCGTTGGGCAAAACTGGCGGTATCTGCTTCGACGGGGCCACAGGCTGACACAAGCAGAGGTCCTACAGTGGCAAGCCAAGTCTTCCTACGGTGGATACCGTATTGCATCTGCCTCTAGCCCAGGGGACGAGCCTCCGCAGGCAAAGCCTCACAAGAGGAAAAGTGATGCTCTAAGAATCACGCACTGCTTCAGTTAATGACACAGATTTACACTGGGTGTTAGCCTGTTTCGCTAAAAAAAGCCAACCAGATTTCTTTTTTTTTTTCTTCTTCATGGTGCAAACTGTCCTTTATAGAGACTATTAATAACCCTCTTACTTCAGTTTAAGCTATACTTCTCTTCCTCGTTCTTCCACTGACTTAAAAGCTAACTTGCTAAACAAGATCTAATTTATCTGTGTCTTTTGTCCTTGTCCCTTCCCTCCTGTTACTGTCTGTACAAGCAGACTCTTTTCTAGGTCTCCACTGCATGGAGCACACAGTTCAGATTTGCTGCAATATTCACATTTTTAAGCAGAAAATGAAAGAAGATACCTAGTTTATACTAAACACATCCCCTCTGATTCTGGTCTCATGTAATTAGTTCCGTGTTGCACAAGCCAGTAACTTAGATAAAACACTCTGCTATAAACAGCCATCGCAAAGAGCTGCAAAGATATTCCTCGCTATCAGACACCAGGGAAGACAAACAGCAGTGGACGGCGGCTGCCAGGAGATTATGCTGAAACAAACGCATTTTTATTTTTCCCTTTAAATTACAAAAGATTATCATTTTACTCAGCAATGCCCCTTATTAAATTGAAACTCTCCACATCAGAATTAAATACATCCTATCTACTCAAAATGAAGTGTATTATTTATCACTAATATTTAATGACAAAAACCTGATAACTTTCCCCGATTATACCACTGATTTCCTCCAGTCATGCATCATTGGCTCTGCTGGTCATTAGCATTATCACAGTGCATAAACTCTGGCTTATGCAGCAAGTTTGGTAACAGAGCCAGGCGCCTATAGCTACTATTTTTCAGTTTGTTCAGATTTACTGGTTTACCTCTCTATCAGCGTGCCTCTATCTAATGGCATCTATTATAATCCCTAAAAATCCTAGTTAATAAATTTCCATTTCTATGCATCACACTTCTGCACAATCAGAACTCCTCAGCAAACACAAAGAACTCGCTGAAAAATCAGATTTCCCCTTCAACTGTCTGAGGACCCTTTTCTGGAAAGACCCTATTCCAGCCAATCTGAAAAATAAACAGGAAATACCTAGTCTTCTCTCACTGTTTTATGCTGGGTAGGCTTAAGATATTTTAGTTTAATTCACAGGTAATGTTCCATTTCAACTTTCATGAAACAGTATTTTTTGAGTGCTGCAGATACTGCGTTTATCACAGCAAAGAAAGAAAAAAAAAAATCAAGAGAAATGTACACGGTACAACATCAGCTAAAATCTACTGAGATTACTTTCTCCCATTGTCAGTTAAATCCTGTAACTGAAATGACAGATTAGAAAGATTTCCTACGGAAGATCACCAATCCTTACACTACTGGCCTTCAGACAACTCAGATGGGTTGGCCAGAGGAAAACTTTAAAATACTTGTACAAACAATAATTATGCTGCATTCTTTGGACATCCCTCTTACAAAGCCTTTTAAGTATCAAGTAACCGGTCACCAAAAAATACGTTCTCACTTTTCTGAACGTACAACTCTGGAATTACAAACCTAATATACATTATCTGAACATCAATGCACAGGCATATAATTTAAAACAAAAGCACTTTAAGCTATTTCAGAGCCACCTTCTCCCAGCACTCATTTAATTCAACCAGAACAGGATAAGGCCCCTGACACAACTCTCTGATTAAAATAAATTACCAAAGTTGTTAGTGCGTTATTACTATTGCAAAACTCCCTGAGAAAAATCTCTCCTTTTAATCTGCTAAGGTAGATATAGGCTATGATGTTCTGTACAAACATCCAGAGAGATTCTTATGACATGTTACACACATGAATATGCAAAGATTTTATTCGCTGAGCCAAACTGACTTTTTTTACATTTTTGTTCTTCTTTTAAACTCAGTCCAGCCAAGAAAGCTCCTGTGATTTCAACAAAGGTATCTGGGGCTTAGGCCACATAACTGAAGCAAAATCCAGCTGCCTTATATACTACACAGGGAAATACACCTATTTATTAAATTCACCCAAAGGGGAGGAATAATTTACAGTACACTGATCAACAGAGTTTGCATGATGCTGTCTGAAGGAGCCCTATTTGAGAAGCAGAGCAGTTATGAAAGCAGAAAGTATCAATACTAACACAATTGGTGCCACTGTATTATGCTATTTGCTGGGCAGAATTCATATCACTCACAGAAAATTTTGGTTTGGGTACAGTTTCAGTATCGCTAACTGCAATATTAGAAGTTGGGGCCATTAAATGAGAAAGGGCGGCAATTTGACGAGGTTAATGCCAAAATCCACAATCTCTGTCAAGGCAAAAAAGTGGATCAAGCCCTGGAAGACAGGCAGCGAGCTGGGGAGCACAGGATGCAGAAGCGCTAACACAGATGCTTCCCCAGCTCCGGCACCTCTCACCGTCCTGGGGCTCCAATCTGATCCTTCAAAAATGAAACGGTGAAGAATATTGTCATTGTTCTCCCCTGCCCACCTGCTCCTCCATCTGCATGTGCACCCTCTCCAAAGCGCACTTTTGACCTTACTGAGCATCAGCCAACGTCAAAAGCCTTGTTGGCCGCATCCTCCCCCGGACCTGGCCGTTCCTGGCTGAATCCGGCTTCGACATCCTCCAAGCAGCCTGACGCCAGGAGCTGCTTCGGGATGCCCCACGGTCCCCCACCGGAGGGAAGAAGGATTTACACCACCGATTCTAATGGAATTTTTCTTTCCAGCGCAAGTATAAAATGTGGGAACTGAGCTGGAGGAGCTAAGCGAGCTGCCTGACCAGCTAACAAAAAATTTGTCATGAGGTTCACGGAAGATAGAGCTCATGACTCACTGTCAGCAAGCTTACTATTACAGCATAAAAGCTATTACTCAAAAAAAAAAAGAAAGCAAGCACCAAGATGAACACTTCAAGAAGGTTTAAACTTCTTAATCCCAAACAGACTACTCCTGAAATAAGGTTTGCAACAGGCCCAGCTGACATTAAGTCATAAAAGACAACCTTGCAATCAAAAGACTATTAGAACAGCACCTTTAGGTGTAAAACCACCCCTATTTCTGCTCCCTCAGCACTCACAGAAGTTTCTTGGGAAGAGGTGTCCCACTCACACTCACCTCCCAGCTCTCCTGTGGCAGAAACAAACTTCACCTTCACCGCACGGCACTAGGAAGATGCGTGTTAAAACTGACATTGGTTCCTAAAGAAATATCACTGAATTACTTAATGTTTCTTAATGCAATGATTAGCATCCTTTCAGCAAACAAGGGTGTGATTATTTAACGTTTTATTGCACATTTCATTACAGAACCGGTAAAATTAATACCCCTCCCCACTCATCTGCTGTGACCACTCATTTCTTTATCATCAGTTACATTTTTCACTTCTGCAGAGCAGCCTCTGCAGCCGGCTGAGAAGAAGGCTCAAACATACAAAAATCTGTGTGGCTGTTACTCTGCCATGAAGCCAAGGACCGACCTTTGGATGGGAACAAACAGAAACGCAGGTAGACGGAGCACCAGGGAAACCAAGGTACAAGACAGCACAGAGCACCGAGCCTGGAACAACTTCCTCAGCACCCGGAGAACACCGCGTTGCTGTGGGAGAAGGGCAGCCACTTCAAAGAGAACCAGGGAGGGATGTTTGAATCCCAGCTCAGACAGCTCCTGAATCCCTGAGAACCCCTGGCCGCCGTTTTGGCAAGAACAAAAGTCCTTTCAGGGTTCCACCGCTCGCTGCAATCAAACCCAGGCTCAGACATTAATTCTGTGGGCAAGCGTTTTGCAGGAAGGGGGATTCAGCATCAATTTTTGTGATCAGATGTTTAGCGGCTGCTCTGAACACACCAGTGATCCGCCCCCCCTCACCATTTTATCTGCCTTTATCACAAGCTTTTTAATAGAGACATGACATCCTGCTTACTGCTGGGCTCTCTCTATTTATCTCTCTCTTAAAAACACTTTGGCATCATCGGCTCCGCTATCTAAATCAGCAAAGGTGCACGTCCAGTCCCATAAAAACCAGAGAGGGTTTCCCGAGATGCCTCGGGAAGTCTGACTACTCCAGTTTACCGATGTGTTAATATGCCCGGTCTACTAATTAATGAACAAACAGCTTAGGCGAGGAGCTGGGGGAGGGACACCAACACGAAGAAGACTGCAGAGAGCCCAAGGAAAGACACTTGACCCTAATTGTTAGCAACAAGATGACAAGACTGATCGGGAAGTACAGCTAAAACTCGGATCCAACATGAAAGGAAATGTCTGGCAAAGAGGGGAAAACTAACGATGCCGTTAGAGGCTCCAGCCAACCTGCTGAACTGTGCCACCTTCTGTCGGGCTGTTGGTGCTCAGCACCCGCGCGCCCGGCCTGGCCAGAGCTCCCCGGTATCCAAAGCACCACACTCTCACCCCAACCTTCTCTCCATGCCCAAATCCACACCCTTCTCCTGTGACCCTGCAGCTCTGGGGATGTACATACACCCCAGCCATGGAGAGCTAGGAGTTTGCCTTGACTCACTGTCAGGCGATGAGAAAGCATGGCTCATCCTGCACCTCTTCCCACCAAAACCACCCGCCTTTGGCTGCGTGCAGAATCCCAGCAGGTGGGTTTTAAGAAGGACCAAAGTTCGGCTGAAGTTTCAGACAGACTCAGTTTTATCCAGGGCAAAATGCTCCTCATCTTGAAAGCATCCTGGACCACATACCACAAAGGAGATGCACTGCAGCTGCACCAGCAAGAATAGTCCTGTGCAACCACTGCACGTTCCAGAACTATGTGAAACACTTCCATATATATTTAAAAAATTTGGAAAAAAAAAAGTCATAAGCGCTTTATAGCTGAAAAAAAACAAAATCAATTCAATCAGGAGACCCTCCAGCAGCGTGCTCTGGACCAGACATTCAGAAGAAGGCTGACGTGCAGACTGCACATCCAGCTGTAAATACCACACAACCCTACCCCGCTGCACCGGGAGCCTGGCTCTCGGTGCACCCTGAATTAACAGCACTGCTAAACTAGCTTAGAGAGGAAATAGGCACTTCTAATAAAAACACAACAGTGACAGGTATTGTACAGAGAGAGCGATTAGCAGTAAACAGCACGCTGGAGAATCATCCCAATAAAACATCCTGGGTATTTATTTGTGTTGCTTTGAGACCATTGCAACTCAACAGGAAACTGGCAAGAAAAAAAAAGCCCACCATTCATTTCAGAATAGCACCCCTAGAAACACTGCAGCCTATACATAAAATATGTAAATATTTTACGATACAGGTTCCATTTTGGTAGATCTGTCAAGATATTTACAGGGCTTGACAGTATTTCTGTCTTTAATTAAATTTTCTCACACCTACTTTAATGTAATTTAAATAGATTATTAGTTGTCAGAATCTAGTATAAATTTTGTTTACGATTTAGTTACTTTAAGTACTCACATTGAGGAAACTCATTTAACCCCCTGACTGAGTAGCATTAAGTGTTGAGATGAGACTTCTAAAGAGCTTCTACTGCCCTTTGCACTCTCGCAATAATCTTAAATTACTACAACTTAATTGCAATTTCAAGGCACTAAAATGGAGATGTTTTAAAAACAGCACAGGGAGGGTCAACGAGAGGAGAAAAATTATTTAGTCCTCCTTAGGTACCACATGGTTCTTGGAAATTGATTTTGCCCACATTCTTCTCTTTGCTCATTTTCCACAGAACCCTATCTTCATTTTCAGGATGGCGCTGAACAAAAAGTTATCAAGATTATTCTGGATACTTGCCACATACAAACAGCCATTAGACACAAGACTGTTCACTTGCATGCATGGAAGAGATCAGTGCCAGCAGAATAGAAAGACAAAACCCTAGAGCGTATTTGCAAAGAAGACTGCACGAGAGAGCCAGCAGCTCCTCTGACTTGGGAGCTCCAGTGCTGAAGAAAAAAGAGCGCATGTTAAAACACTCCAGACATCCCAACCAACAAATATCTCCTAAAAATAGAACAGCTGATGCCTCTACAGCCCAATATATAGATTTTTTAATTTTTTTAATTAAAAGACTACAGAGTTGCCACAATTAAGTTTTTCCTCTAACGACCGCATGATTTATTCCACCCTTCTTCTTCCCCCCCTCTCTACACGCTGGCATCACCTTATTACCTACGGTAGTTGCAATTCCCAGTGCGGCGCGAGCTGCGGGAATCAAGCGGCACAGCAGTTTGCGAGAGCAGCAGGCTGCAAGCAGCGTTTCTGCCAGAGCAAAAGCAGGCAGCTCCAGCAAACACACGATCTTCTTCGTTTCTTATTGCAACGAGACAACATCTCACAGGGACCCGGCCGACAGAAAAAACAAGCAGACTCGCGATTTAAACACCGCTGTGCTTCAGCACGGCCAAGCACTGACGTGCGTCCTCAGTGGCATGAAGTCAAGGGCTCCGAGCCCGGCCATACCTTTCTAAGCATTTCAGCAGAAGTTTGATTGTCAGGACCTCGAAGAACAGTGGCAAAGACACTGCTGATCTCTAGCGCGCGAGGTTTATAAATTCCACTTAGCAAATGCTTTCTGGCTCCTGTTGCGTATCGTATCTCTGCGGAACCGTTCGCCAGGTGTGAAAACATGCTACTATACGTGGCGGGGAGGCTGGAAAGGGAAAGTTTCAGTGCTATGAGCTAGTGACACGGACCAAGAGCCAAACCCAAAGGCAGCAGCATCCGCAGAAGCCCTGGCTGATGCCAGCGTGCTCCAGATCAGGCCCTGCACAGCCAGGGCGGCTGGCTGCCCCCTGAACTTGCCCTTGGGGACATGGGCACCGTGCTATACCCCTGAGCCGGGGGATGTCTGTTCAGAAAGGGTCTCACCTGTGCCTCAGATCATCCCCTGGTCCTTCCCTCCAGCTGCCAGCCCCTTCCCACCCTGCCTCTTCTCACACAGAAACGCTCCGGGAAGCGACCTGATAGCAAGGCTCATTTGAGGAATAATTACAATGTGCTCTTTAATCCCAGCATAAGCTTAAATACTAACAGCAACCAAAACACTCGCACACCTGGGCTGCCTGACTACAGCAGGGCCCGCTCTCCATGAGGCGGGAATCCCCCGGGAAAGCTCCCTCCAGGGATGCCGTGTCCAGGCACACGCACGACGCGATGCTGGATGCGCTCAGGAAGGCAGGAAAGGCCTGGAGAAATGCTGCGCCTCCAAGGGAAACCCAGCTACCTGCAAACATCTCACCCCATCTCCTCCAGCCCTGCCTCAGCTGCGTAAAAATATTTCAGCCCAGCGCCTTGAAGTCGCAATTAAATCGTAGTAATTTAAGATTATCACAAGAGCAAAGGGCAGTAGCAGCTCCTCAGCAGACTCCTCTCACCACTTAATGCTACTCAGTCTTGGGGTTAAATGAGCTTCTTTAGTAGAAGTACCTTAAAGCAAGTGAATCGTAAACAAAATTTATACTATTTTCTGACAGCGTATAATCTATTTAAATTTATTAAAGCTTCTCGGGGACAATTTAAGGTGACAGAAGTATCATTATGCCCTATAAATAACTGGACAGCCTTGCGGAAATAACTGTGTTTTACATACATATCCTACATACGTGTGTGCATACGTTATTTCACTTGATACACAAACACATGCTCAACAGATACTTCACAAAAGGAATTACATTACCCGGTTCGATCTCTCAACATAAATGACCACAAGCAGTACAAATACTAAACGCTAAGCCGCATTCCATAAATTCGCCTTTTTACTACCAGCCTTTTTCCTAATTTTTACAATGCTGTGAAGCAGGAATAATTCTGGAGCTACAAATGTTTACAGTGTATCATACTGAGGGTGATAATGCAGATTTTAGCTCTTAGAAAAAGGTGATCCACTCCAAGAGAAAAGTGTATTGCAGCATATGCTGTGCAGTAACGTCCAGTGCATAATTCTCTGCTCAACTTTCCTGCTCCTTCTCTTGCCAGTACAAAAACTAGCTGCGTTACGGTTACCGGTGGAACTGCTTTAAGCAGAAAATGTTTCTAGATGTTAAAAAACACTGCACATGGCCCAAAACGGCTTAACAGCATACATGTGCGTGTTTAACACACGTACTTTTTATTGTCTAATTAAAGTATACACCGTCAAAATCTACAGGCTTTATAATAAGTTATGCAGGGTGGTTATGAAACCTTACCTTATAAAAAGTGTAAGGTACCGACTGTGTGATCTGCACTGCTGATTAAAGAAATATTTATGCAAAAAGTCTTAGGATTTCTTAATTCTTCAGTAGATGTGCACTTGGTATGCCCCCTGATTAATATACATTAGGGTCTGCAACAGCCTTTTCCTTAGTTTTTTTGGTTTTTTTTTTAGTGGCTATTTTCATTGTTTTGGAATACTTTAACAAAAGGAAAGGAGGGGGCATATTTGTAGAGTCTGCGATGAAGTGTTTGAAAACAAACATGAAAGTGTCAAGCAACAAAAATAACCAAACTCCCACTGGTTAAGTCTGATTAATACTTAAATCCTAAATGTTTGTTGAAGTAAAATCAAGTACCTGTTAATAGTCTTTACTACTATTTCCACTAAAAGAGCTACACAGTAACAAAGCCTCTCTAATATACCCATGAACACAAGTTACACACAGTTTTGCAAAAATTCTCGCATATCAAAAACAAGGTGCCACTCTGACTGGTTGGTAATATATTTAAAGGAAATATAATCCAAGTTTTCTAAACCCTTAGGAACGCAGTCATACAACATACAATGCTCAATCACTACCAGACTCCTCTATTATATATCAGCACAGCACTCGGACACACAGGAAAAGAAAAATAACAATTCACATTTCCTTACAATGCAGAGATCCAGAAATAAAAGTTGAATTCCATAGAACTTTTACGGTTTTCAACATTACACTACTGAGACACCTTCTCCTCTGCAGCTCTAGGCAGCATAAATAAAAATCAAATCCTAAGTCTCGCTGAAAAGTGCACACAACACACTCCAAACCATTCTCAGTCAAAAAAAAAAAAAAAAAGGAAAACAAACCCAAAACCCAGCCCATGCACAAAAAACTAACTTTGCAATCAAGATCGTAAGCAAGAGAAAGCCTCGCTGGAAACAGCAGTTATTTTTCCTCAAAGTTATCCTTTGGTTTCACAACAAAGATCAGCATTTGTAATGGTCCATTTCTGCATAAGTGAACATATAGCCTTGCTGCCTGATCGAATAGTCCAGAGCTTTCAGTGAGGCAGCTCCTGACAACAGCCCAGCAGCAGCTTTGTTTGATCTCTCCTGCCTTCCTTAATCTGGGTTGTCAAGGTTCACTTGTTGGAGGCTGTTTACTTTACTTTTTCCAGAAAAAAAAAAAAAAAAGTGATTTTTTTTTTTCCTGTCTCTCATACAATGACTAATCCAAAGACTAAGGGGGAAGAATGCTGCCAATGCAAGATGTTAAAGCTACAATACCTTTTTTGCAATGAGATTTTAGCCGACACCTTTTGAATGGTAACTAGTGAAGAGCTTCCTCCCCCAGTGCCCTGGTCCATTCAATATGGTTGTGAGACAGTTCAAATAAAATGTGCAGGGGAAAAGACTCGGAGGCGAGAAATTGAAACCCGTAGCTCTGATTTCCCCTTCTTCCCCCAAACCTGGCTGCCAAGATGTACGGCACCGCCTCGCCTACCCTCGCTTCTCTGCGAACCTGAATTATTTCAGGCTCTCTCAAACTTACAACAAGTAGGAGCTTCTCAGCAGTGGCAGAATCCGTACAACTAATACTAAACCGAGGGAAACGCCTGTTTTCCCTCCGCCAAAACATGACAGCCAAGCGTGGATCAACGGGCACCAGCAGCAAGTTTCTTCGAGGACCTCCTTGAAACTTTGCCCCGTTAAGGAGCTGTCATTAGGGACATCAACATTCGCTCAACGCAGGTAAAACGCCAACTTTGGAAAGACTCTACGGGAAGGAAACGCAGTTTAGAGAGTTGTTTTAATACTTGTAACCACCCAGCACCCTCGAAGTCAGCAGGCTCCGTGGCGCGGCCGGCGCGCTACGCACACAGACACGACTCAAGGAACCGTTGCTAAAAATGAAACCTTGAACTTCTGAGCACAGAAGTTGGGCTCCAGCTTCTCTAGAGAAGCGGCGCTGGGAGCGCTGGCAGCCGGCAGAGACCGCGGGGAGGTCCGGGAGGTCGGAGCGCTGCTGCTGCTGCCGCCAGATGTGGGGGGAGATCGGAGGGGAGAAGCTGCCGCCAGATGTGGGGTGGAAATGG
>VZZY01012269.1:8324-19943 GCA_013400335.1 Eurystomus gularis
GAACGGTATACATGGAGGTGCTAGAATAAAAGCAGTCACTCCAAGTATCCGGTAACCAACAGCATAAGCATCTTAAAAATTCCTGGTACACAACTGTAGATGTAGCTGCTTTTCTTCTTAAGAAATACATTCATAAATTAGTCCAAGAGAATTAAACAGAAATCAGAATAAATTAGTAAAAATATCCTAAAAGGCATGCATGCAAAAAGCCACTTACCTTTTCATACTGCATAAAACCTTCAAAGCCTGTATCGCCATTTTATAAATGTGTAATTTTTAAAAACAAGATTATAGGTCTGTAACTGCAAAAAAAGAATCCTATAGACTTATTCCAATGGCCCTTCCGAAAAAGTCATACCAAGTTGAATGCTCCGATTCCAAGTTTTACTCCTCCTTCAAACTGGTAATAAGTTTCATTTTTGCTTTTGTTCCCCTGAGTCATCTGTAGCACCTGATGACATTCTCTTTTGATGCAGGAAAAAAAAGAAGGGAAGAGGAAACATGACTTAGAAATTATACGAAGTATAATCATTATGATTGCTGTAAAACTATTTCTTTCTATTTTGGAAGCAATTACTGCAACTGTACCTGCTTATACCACCACTTAATCTAAGTGTTTTCTAATAGCTTACTTGTATATTTGGTAACTCGTCCTAATTTTGAGGCCACCTTTGATAAAGTTGATCATATTTTCATCCTGGAAGAAAAATACTTAATTATACAAAAGTGTGCATTCAGCTACTACAAGTAACACATTAATAAAAATACCCCAACTAGATTTAAATTTATTTATAACTCACACAGCCACTGGAATTATTAAAAATGCTTTTCCGTTACTAGACTTATCTCTAAGACTGAAGTTAATGCTTTAAGTTGTCAGGGAAACATTTATCTGGTGCATGTTTCAAACTTTAAAACTTAAGAAGGGGATGAAAATAAGTCAGAGCTACTTTTAACAGACTTTCCAATGCATATAAATGAAACAAGAAAGCTGTCCACCAGATGGTGCTGTAGGAACTTTTTGGAAAGTTTTGAAATGTCCATTGACACATATAAGCCAGCCCAGAACCTAGTATAAGACAAACTAAAAAATCCCCTGAACAGATTAATTTCTGTTGCTGATGTACTACCCAACATATGTGCTTATTAAGCTCTAGAAAAACCAAAGTAAAGCCACAATGTACTAGCCATAAGAAATAAATTCCTGGTTAACAGCTGAACAGGACAGATTTTTTTCTCTTAAAATTCACAGAGAAGGGGAAATGTGCATGCACTTCAGAAATGCACATTTAAATACTTGGGAACAACACATATGATGCAGAAAATGAAAAAATCACAAAAAAGCATCTCAGACTCGTCAACTAAAGGAAATTCTGGCTTCTGTAAATGGGCCACCATTTCAATAGACCTCAATTGTTTTGTCTGCAAGCCTGAACACTCAAACACAAGTGTTTTAGTACAAGCATTCTAACGATGTCTTTCTGAATGGTTACATCTTCATTGCCATCATCATCTTCAGATGTATCAAGGTTACTCAAACATGAGAAATATGGAACGTGACAGCAATCAGCAGAGTGGGGTATTAGAGTAAACAGCAACGGATCACTGACAAGACGAGTAGCAAGATGCTGCTTCAGAGAAAGCATACCCCTAAATTGTTTTTCTTTTTCATTTTATATAGTCCTAACCTCAGCTTCTTCAACAACTGTTTAAAAATTAATCTTCATGCTTAAAAAAAAAAAAGAAAAACACCCACAAAAAAAAACCAGAGAGTTAGTAAAGGAGAGTTATTTCCTGACACTTCTGGCCAAAGTACTATATTAAGTGATTTATAAAGCTTCGCCAAATTAACTTTTTAGGTCCATCTGGTCTTACTATCTTTGTTGCTTGCTTATTCCTCATAATTGATATCTGAAGGGATTATCTAATTCCTCATAATTGATATCTGAAGGTATTATCTAAAATACATTCATTAAGCATTTCTAAAACATCCACATTCATAAAAAAAGTATGACTAACAATGGTTTTCAGGAATAAAATTTCAAATTGAACTTGAAAACAGTGCAGCACTAAGTCCCTAAACCACAAGCTAAAAAAGAAGCACGAGACAGTATTAAATATTAGATCTCTCTGTGAACTGAATTACTGCCTCAGCAACGCTAAGGCATGGTCATTTTACAGCCATTCACTACTATATCTTACCTGACACCATGTCAAAAGTTTATGTAGAGTAATACTGAACTGGAGACAAGTGCACATCAGTTAAAGTTTTGTTACTTGGGAAACATTCCATCCTTTTCATGCAAAGAAAGACTCGCATTTTCAAACAAGATAATTCCTCATACTTGAACATCTTTTTGAACAAGTGCTGGACACTGTCAGAAGTGATCCAAGTCATTTAAACATACCATCTGTATAAGACTGAATATACCTTAGGTTTTTGGTTCCTGGGTATCAATAATATATTTGGTTATTCATATAAACAAAGAGAGGATTTTCCTGGTGGCACAGCACTTACTGTGCTTTCAGTTACTGCCATGAAATAACATTCATTCACTAGGAAAACGTTTGGACCTTAAACAGCATATCTACTGTGGGAATGACATTTTATGTGTACTAACATCTTTCCATTAAACTGCTACACAGAGACAGAAAATAATCAATTGACTTTACCTGCACAAAGGTGAGAGCTGCTTTCTGTAGTAAGCATTCAGCATAGCAGATTTCAGCATGCATTTCCTCTATATAAGAAAGAAAAGTTATTTACTGTCAGCAAAGCTATTGTCAATATTTTCTTCTTGGCATCAATGGAACAAATAAAATGCTGCCAAGAGAAGAAAAAAAGCAGGATTCTGCTGTTGCTGTTTTGATAACTACTGAATAATAGCTGTAACACACAAATCCCAATAGAATTCTTCTATTTAACTTCTCCTCAGACAAAAACTTTGATCTTGACAGAGCGGACTTCAGCCTAGGGCAGAAGCTACTTGTCATTCTGGTGGATGATCTGCTGTACTTTCCATTGATCCTAAATTCAAATGCCAGCCTACAGCAACTAGGCCTTACAACCTTCCTTCTATGTCTTCAAAAATACTTTTACAGATGAATGGTAGCATTCACAGTGGCTCAGGCTTTTCTTACGTCCAGGAAGACGTTACTAACAGGTTTTCACCAGCCCATGCTCAACAAACTGAAAGCCTCGGGCAGACTTTCTGTCCTCGTGCAGCACTAAAGTACATTTGACTTAACACACATGACACAAGTTATTCTGCACCCATGCTGCAAGACCAGGCACATGCACAAGGCTGCTCTATGTACAGTGCACATGTGGTAGGTTCGATGCGTTCAGCATTAAAGAGGAGTCTTTTGTGTCAGGTTAGAAAAAAATGCATACTTGATTCTGACTGAATCAGAAATAGGAGATCAGCATTTTCAGAGCCATGAAAAATGTACTGATACCATTTCCCAAAACACCTTAAGGCAAAACAGACAAGCACAAAACTTGTTAATATATTCAGATTCCAATGCAGCTGATAAGGACATATTCCACAGCACCAATGATTCTTAAACTTTTGGGAGCTGTCTTAGGTTAAAAAAAAAAAAAAAAAAAAGAAAATCTCTCTTCACTCCTATAATGTGTTGTGATCTTTTCTTAATTCATGCATGCTCAGAGCCAAAAAGCACTTTAGTCTGAATCCTCCATTTTAAGAAGCTTGGCATTCAAACTAAAAAAACCCCACCATACAGGTGGTTTGGTTTTTTGTACTGTAAGACGGTGAAAGACACCAGTCAAGTTACAGATTTAAGCATATTCATACACATTGCTAGGGTGGATTTGACCTTGTTTTCATTTTGTTATTTTAATTGTATTATAAACCACTTACCTTCACTCAACTGATCCACTGACTGTTTAGAAACTAGATTGGACAAGGATTCCACCACTGTATTTCTTTTCCTGAATCTAAATCAGTTGTATGTGGAAAAAAAGAAACCCACTCTGCATCAGCGACATTTCAACACAAACTTGAAGTTAACTATTTATAATTCTTAACCATTTCCAACCACAGTTTATAGACCTTCTTAGTACAGTGAGATTTGTCAATAGTTGCAATTCTTTGAGTAGCCTAATCATGGCCACTGGTATGCATCTATGCTCAGAAGCCTATCCAACTTTAACTGATGTTCCAAGTATGCATTTAATATAACTTTAAGTGTACAATAGCTTCCACCTCACTTTCACCCACCAGCTGCAGAGGTCTCTCTGATGCTGGGCAAATAATTTGAACTGGACTTCAAAGTTCTATTAATTACTTCTTTACATTTCTTAAACTTGCAATCAAAATTAGAATGAAAAATCAAAAGGAGCTCCATTTTCAACATAAACAAATAGTTCAGTATTTTATGGCCTTTTATGCCACATACGATGCCAAACAAGTAACATATTTTACTTTCAACAGATCTCAACTGTCCATGTTGTAAATTGCAAGTTCATTTTAGCATGGCATTCCAAAAAAGAATTTGTTACTATTTACAGATAACTCAGCTTTATAAAGAAACTAAAGAAACAACTCTACATTCAGAAAAGAAATGTACTTTGTAAGCCAGGAAAGTCATTAATTATAAATACTGAGCATTAGCTCATTTCTTGTTTACACTATTCTGCACATTGAAGAGCACAGGATGCTGACAGTGAGATTATGACACTAAAGGTTAACGTAATCTGTACACAAAAAATGATCAATTAAGACACATGTAGCTCTGGTAATTCTTCACCTTAGAGTGTTTGATTGCCTTTATCTTGCATTTTTATGAGTTTGTGACAGACTGGACCAGAGCTCTTATGCATGTAAGTTTGTATCCTGCAGAGATGGAGGCCCTTACTGAAACTATCTTAAGTAAAAAAAGGCACTTATTTTCAGACATACTAAACATAGTTCAGATGAAACTGTGAATCAATATAGTACACCTGAAAAAGAGGCAGAAACTGCTGACCATTTCTTTTCTTCAGGTAGTAACTGATAATCACTTTTGTCCTGCTTCCTTTTCTTTTGTCATTGCTAAGGAGATGATGTTAAATGCCTGAACTAACGACATTTGGAGGTAATCTCTTTGGAGACCATTTGTGATAAATTCCAAATTTACATCACTCTGATACTGACAATACCCTGCTTTGAGAGTATACAGACAGCTGAGCTATCTTACATAGAACACTTAGTGGATTATGTACCTCATAAACGTTCACTGCTTGGGCTTACCTTTGGCAGGTTTGCAAAGCTTCCTTCATTGTAGAAATTCCCATCTGTATATCCTGCTGTTCAAAGGTCATAGCAGCTTGCATAACTAAAATAGTGCTGTACCCAAGGGCATGGTACATACTATCTTTAGACCTAGGGCAAACAAAAATCTTGTGCATTTAAGCAAAACTTTAAATTACAATACAAAATTAAATGCTGAGACACTTGCTTTAATTTGTGAAAAGACAGAAGAATAAAGCAGGAAAGCAACAGAAATGAGAACATAACATAGCAAGTATCATCTTCCACTGGGTGCTACATGTCTGCCTCCACAGGATACTATCACAACAGGTTTCAGAAAATATCCAAACTGGGTTACACAAACATTTGCACTTAATTATACCCCATTTATAGCCCGTTGGTATATCTATTTAATTTAGCTAATCAAGCCTTGACGTAAATACTCGCTCATCTGATTTCACTTAAGTAGAGACATCCTTCTAACACTAGTACTTGATTCAAAGACTCAAAAATCTGCATTTGCATCATAGAAAAGTCTATGTACATGCTCAGTCCTGCACAACAGGCTACATTGAACCAGCCTGGCTTTCACAAGATAATAACACAATTAAAAAACCCCAAAACCAATGTTGGAAAGTGGCTATGGGAAGTCATGTAGTCAAACCTACCAGCTGCAGCAGCACTGTTGCCAACTTTGTGTCAGGTGAGGTCAGGTTTTGTCTAACCAAGTTTCAAGAGGTTCAAGAAAACGGAGATTGCATACCCCTCTGGCAGCCCCTCTAGTACCGTGCCGTCAGTGTACTTTTACCTCATGTCAAATTTGAATCTCCTAAGCTTCAGCTTGTGGTCACTGCTTCCTGTTGTACCATCTGCCACTATGGAGAAGGATGCCTCTGTCTTTGCAAATTCCTCGCAATAGCTCCAGACCGCTACCTGATTAATGCCCAAGTCTTCTTTTTGCCAAACTAAAACAAACCCAGCTCTCACAATCTTACTGAGGTCATATGTTCCCGCCTTCTAGCTACGCTGCTAACCCTCTTTTGGGCCCTCTCCAGTTTTCTCAACCTTTTTTCTTCCCCTTAAATCAAGAGGTCACTCACTAAATGTAGTTTTGAAGACAGGAATCTTCAACAGAGCCAAGAACATAGACCTTTGGACTAAGTGTTTATTTCTTAAACTCACCAACATTCTCCCTAAAATTTTGTCCTCCTTTGCAGATTAGCTTAATATGCTATATAATAAACTCAAAGACTATCAGCTGCCTGGGACTCAAAGCACCAAAACATGGAGTTCAGAATATTTTTTTCTAAGTAGCTGTAGTGGGTTAAACTTGGCTGAGCGTCAGGTGCCCACAAAGCCTCTCTATCACCCCCCCTTTCCTTCCCCTCTCCCTCCTCAGCAGAGCAAAAAGAAAGGGGAGGAAAATAAGATGGGAAATAAAAGCAGTTTAATGATAACAGAAGCAAAGCTAAGCAAATCCGCACACGGAAGCAAAAGAAAACAAAGATTTATTCTCTACTTCCCATCAGCAGGCAATGTCTGGCCCCTTCCTGGGAAGCAGGGCTCCAAGACGCGTAGCAGTTGCTCTGGAGGACAACAGAACGGCCCCCCCCTCCTTCTCCTTTTCCCTAGCTTTATAGCTGAGCAGACGTCATATGGTATGGAATATCCCTTTGGTCAGTTTGGGTCAGCTGTCCTGGTTGTGTCCCCTCCCAAGATCTTGCCCACCCCATCCCACTGCGGGGGAGAATGTTGGGAAGAGCCCTGGTGCTGTGCAAGCACTGCTCAGCAGTAGTCACAACGTGGGTGTGTTATCAACACCCTTCTAGCTCCCAGCACAAAACACTGCACCATGAGGGCTGCTATGGGGAAAACCAGCTCAGCCAGATCCACTAGACTAGCAAATGTTAGCTAAAGAAATACTACACCGTACATAAAAATACTATTGTATGAAACAGGAGTTTGTTTTACAATACAAATGAAATATATATATGTGAAACACAGAAAAAAACCTCATGTAAATATCTATGTGTAGTTAGTAACACACACATGCACAATCCTTGCATATAGAACTTACTATTTTGCAATACTACCCAAAACTAGCTTTAGCATACACAAGTGTAAGTGGGCCTTCTCAAAGCATTGGTCTATTACAAATGACATTGCAGAATGCTTAGAGAACATAGTTTGAGTTTATGTAAAGCTAATTTGAAAAGGTGCTATGCCTGCCTACCTCCTCTACACCTGAGCTCTCAAGACCACTAAAAGCAAACACTTGGTAGCTGTGTCACCCTCCCAAGGTTTCATTTGACCGTTTTCTTCCACCTGTCCACACTACTGAGCTGACAACATTAACGCATGATTCTTATTCCAGTCTTCTTGTTACCAAATTGCTGAGTGAGAACTTTACCTCACTCTACTGACACAAGCTACAGATCCATCTTGCTGACACACCCCTCAAGATCATATGTATCTTTGAAAGACCGACAGGAGAAGAACAGGATTCAGATCCCAGTTCTAAAGAACAGCTACCCAGATTGCCTCCCAATGCAGTCACAGGTAAGATAGTCTTATTCTACAAACCTTTTGGTATTCTTTAGTTCCCTACACCTGCGCTGCCATGCTTCTCTTCTCAGTGAAGCAAAGGCAACAGGGGAACAGGCAGAATTAGTCAGAAGATCAAAAGGTGAGCTTTAAGGGTAAACACTACAGTGACTCAAGTGTAATATAAAAAGCCAGAAAAAGAATATTCTGGAGTTTTGTTCCAGTTGTCTTGTCAAAAGCAGTTCCATTGTACAAATCCTATGATCACATATACATTGCATAGTGTCTTGCTCCCTTCCTTTTCCTGCTCTGCACAAGGAAAGACAGCTTGAGTTATAAACTCTAACAGAACAATTCAGTGCTTCACTGAGAGGTTCTGCAAAGGTCTTAAGGAGAAACAAGTGCATTGCTAAAACTCAAGGATACTGAGAAATGTTCTTGGACAAAAGGGAATAAACGAAAACTACTATCTTCAGAGGCCTTAAATTAACCTTAAGGTACTGGATAGCATACTTTACACCCTCTGTTCACAGTAACTTCAGGAAATAACAGAACTCACCACGGACGAAGTAGTTCCAGGGCTTCAGAGAACTTATTGTTTAGAAATAAGTTCAGTGCCATTGAGCATTCTTCCAGAGAACACTTGAGATCCATCTTGGATGCCCTAAAAAAAAAGACTCTTCTTTTAGCCAAAACATAAATACAAAATTAAAATTTTTTTTGTTCCTTACATAACACAGAAGGTCTTTTTTACTTACTTGTTTAAAAACTTACTCATTTTTAAAATCTAGCTCTACAAAAACAAGTAATATGCTTAACACTATCTACACTACATGGGTGTGTCTTCTTCCCTCATTTAAGTGATTATTATGGCTTTGTCCTCCTTTTTTTCACTAGTCAATATGCAACGGAGTCATTTTTACTGCTACTTATATCACACAAATACCCAAAACTTATCACTGTGTCCGAGCTCTCCATTCTCCATATCAGTACAAACGCTGTTTCAGACTCTGTATTCAGATCTAAATCTTGAGATGACAAAATACTATTTCCATCCAAGAAAGCAGTAAACAGATGCTCACTCTGCAAACAGCTACGCCAAAAATAGTCCTGTCAGAAGCCTGCAACTATGCCAACAGCTTTTATTCTTCCTAATTCACTCAAGTAAAATCACTTGCACTTGCTTAAGAGGAAGCCATCTAACAAAAATGCTGCCTCAGCTAGTTTTGTGTGAAAGACTCAGGAGTAATCAGAAATTCCTCCATGGGTAGGACTAGTAACAAACTGGACATTCATGGTGGTGACAAGTAGCCAGAAGCTACACAGCATTCAATGTACACAGCTGGATCTGGAAAAGATAATCTGTCTATAGCTTTAAAACAACAGGTTTAGGCTCTATAATGGGCTTTCTCCAAGCAAGTTAAGCAGTGGTAAGCAACAGATCATGTCAATTAGATGAGTATTTAAGTACTGACCAGAAAAGAAGAACCCTGAAGGAGAAATTTAAGAAGAGAAACTACAGAGGAATGCAGCTGCTCTAAATCTGACAGTAACACACATATAAAAAAAAACAAACCAAGAAAATGGAGGTCACATAAGTCTGGACAGGTTTTTACACAGAATCGTCAGCCTCCCATACCCTCCTCCTCTCTCCATCATCCAAAAGCTTTAAAAACATTGGCTCTGCTTTTTGTATCCTTCCTGGGGCAGAAAATTAGGACACGGCTAAATGACATCCCCAAACTCTTCATCAGCTTTATTTTCTGACAATTTTAGTGGCAACACTTGAAAAATTCACCTTCTGTAGAAAAGCAAAATAGCTAACTCAATACTTGGCAACTACTAGATATTTATTATTGAACATACTCTGCAGCAAATCCTGCCCTTGATAATGAAGTAGTGAATTGACCAACAGTCAAAATATGGTAGTTTTACCATCAGACCGTTACCAACAATTTTAAACACAATTTAAGTATCTTTTTCCCCCCATACCGGGATCGAACTTGATCATTGTGTATGCAATTTTAGTATTTATGTAATTTCATGTACCAAAAACCTGCAGGTCCTAGAAACTGAAGCATTTGCAGCTCTGCTTCAACTGTTACTGTTAGTCACTTGCTAAGTTTTCATGTCCTTCGGCTGCACACACACTGCAGGAAAGGTCATGTACTCACTGTAACCTACAGCCCTCAGCTCCAGCTGTCCAACAAAAGTACCACTATCACCAGCAGAGAAGGGTGGCAATCCAGTCAACCAGAACAAGTTTCAGCAGCAAAGCAACCACCCCTTTTCCCTTGTGCATTCCTGCCAGCCCATCACAACCCAGGTTTCATTCCAATATCTAGTCCTACATGAGGGCCTGGGGAACAATCACTGCAACGTAGCTCATGTTTGCCCTATATAGACTATAGATACAGGTACCAAAGTATCAGCCTGTACTGACTACTACTGGATGGCTACTGGACAGCAAATCTACAACACTCATGTTCTCTTCATTGCTGGCCTATGTCGCCAACAGCGTACTGTCATGTTGCCACTGTCAGCTTATGCTCTCTCGTGTAAATACCCTTAAGCTAGACATCTAAATTGCCTTCTGATGTTTGTAAAGTATACCAGGGAAGTTACTGTGCAGCAAGTTCACTTAGGTCTATGTATAAATACACAGGCCCCAATAACAACTAAAAATCCTTCATATAAAGCAATAGCAGTATATTTTCTTTTCTCCTGCTACAGGTAGACAAAAAAAAGTCAGTGCTTTGTTATTGTTGTTATTTCTATATAAAACTCTTCATACCCTAGACTACACTGGAAAATACAGAACATAAGGGTACAATTTATAATTCAGACTACGCTGGCTAATCTTACTTAACTTGTTTTCTTGACATTCATCTTCTACAAGGCAGTTCCACTAATTATAGGAATATATTATGGTCTTTTATTTTTATTCAAAAAGCTCTGCATTGCATATTTAAATATAAACACTGGTTTTATTAGAAATCTTAGCTTAGAGACTACTTTAACTGACTTGCTACTGTAAAAGAAGTGTGGTTGGTTTGTTTCATTTTCAAAGTCCTAAATCTTTGGTATGTTAGCATGTGTGGTTCATTTTTGCAAGACAGTTGATAATCAAGGCTACTCAATCACATAAGTATATCTGAGTAAAACCATAGGTTTGTTTTTAAAACTTTCCCTCCTAGACATACTAAATCAACAGCTTCTGAAGCACACCTCTAAATGAGAAATTGAGAGAATGAAAAAAAAGAGTAGTAGCATGGTTCCAAGATGGTTACAAAGTAAGACACCTTTTTCACTGTGAATTCAACAGGATCATGCACAGGTTTCGATTTCCCCTTTTAACCAGAGAAGAACACGTTTCTACTCTCTTTTACTTGTGCAACACAACTCTGTCACTAGCACTGAAGCAGTGCCCTGTTCCAGGTGTTTTCCAATACAAACACCATTGGCCACATGAAGGTAGGGAAGGAAGGGGAGAGTTTTCAAAATTGCAGCAGACAGATGGACCTTCTGCTCCTTTCCCCTCATAGCACATTTGCTAACTTTGAGGTGGGCCAAGAACTTTGTGAACTGCTGGAACAGAAAAACCCAAAATGAAGTGATGACCTGCTATACAGAGTATGGAGGAACTATGAATTAAGAGAGAGAAGAGAACCACAAATGAGAAATGTATAATCATATAGTTCATAAAAGAAACTGAGGGAAGGTTGATCATTCGTAACAGCAGGTAAGTTAACAACAGATCACTACTTTATTCACTTTGCTGTAAAATATTTGGGTTCAGCCTAGAAAGAGTAAGAAAGTT
>VZZY01012270.1:0-14476 GCA_013400335.1 Eurystomus gularis
TCTTCCATGAGATTTCCTTCAGCAGCTCCTTGCTGCCCCAGGGCCAGTTCCAGTTCCGTGGTCCGACTCGCGCTCGTGCAGCTGCTCTGCTCACGTCCGTGTGTTTGTCCACACGGTATCACTTATTTTGTACATTGTTTTTCTCACTGTTGTCATTGCTGTTGTTACTGCAATTGTTTCCTGTGTGTCATTATATTAAATTATCTTTACCTCACTCCCAGCTCTGTGTTTCTCCGTCTCCCTTCCCCGGACCGGCTCTGGAGGGGCAGCGGCAGTGGCCACGTTGCTTGGCTCCCGTCAGGGACTGAACCACCATAGCTTTACTAAACCACCACACCACTTACCCGAATATGAGATTACAACAGGTGTGACACTGCAGCTTTTTTTAAAAAAAATTATCTAATACACAAAACCATTCAGAAAGGAAGATGTTGAAAGTTTTAAATCATAAGGGCAGATTGAAGTAGATTGTGATATTAATTAAAATTGATCTCAAAAGATGGATTTTTTTTCCCATTTTTTGGTATCAAGATAATACAAGGCTTTCACTGTCTTAAAATCAGGGATTTAGCAGCTTTGGTTCTTGAAGTTTGGTATTATATGGCTACTATATTATTATCTACAGTGGGTTGAAGCTGGCTGGCTTCCAGGTGCCCACAAATCATCTCCATCACTTTCTCTTCATCAACAGGACAAGGGGAAAAGATACAAAAAAAAGCCCATGGATTGCAATAAGGACAGAGAGATTACTTATTACCATCACAGACAAAAGAGACTCCATTTGGGGAAATTAATTTATCACCAAACAAAGTAGGATAATGAGAAATAAGAGTAGAACTAAAAGAACCTTCTGCCCACCCTTCCCTTCTTTGCAGGCTCAACCTCACTCCAAACTTCTGCTTTCTCCCCCTGCATAACTCAGGGGTATGAGGAAATGGTGTTACAGTCAGCTCATAAAGCTTTGTCTCTACAATTCTTTCCTCCTTATGCTGTTGCCCTGCACAACATGAGGTCCTTCCCAAGGGAGACAGTCCTTTATAAACTTCTCCATTATGAGTCCTTCCCACAGGCTGTAGGTCTTCATGAAATGCAACAGTGTAGGTCCTTTCCACAGGGTGAAGTCCTTCAGGAATGGACTACTCCATTGTGTGTTCCCCATAGGGTCACAGATCGTGCAAGCAAACCTGATTCAGTGTGGGCTTCTCTCTTCACAGCTTCATAGGTCCTGCTAGAACCTGCTCTTGTGTAGGCCTTCTGTGGGTTGCAGGTTGGATATCTGCTCCAGTGTAGACCTCTATGGATACAGGAGAACAATTTGTGTCGCCATGATCTTCACCGTGGGCTACAAGTGAATCTCTGCTCTGCTGCCTGGAGCACGTCTTCCCCTTCCTTCTTCACTGACCTTGGTGTATGCAGGGCTGTTTCTCTCACATATTCTCATTCCTCTCTCCCAGTTATTGTGCAGCAGGTTTCCCCTCTTCTTAAATATATTATCACAGAGGTTCTACCACCATCACTGTTTGTCTCAGCCTTGGCCAGTGGCCAATCTGTCTTGGAGCTGGCTGGAACAGGCTCTGTTAAACATGGGAGCAGTTTCTTGTGTTTTCTTACAGAAGCCACCTCTGCAACTCGCTTGTGACCAAAACCTTACCATAGAAACCCGATAGACTATCACATACATTGATGTACCTTTGCCAGATTCTTTGGGAATGCCTTCCTGTTAGTGATATTGAAATATTGCCTGGGTTGAAATCTAAAAAATGAGAGAAAAAAAAGGTGATTGTAGTGCCTAATGAGGTGTTACAGAGGACTATGAGGTTATTCTCTGCACTCCTCTTCTTTTCTTATGATTAGCCAAATATTAGTGGTTAATTACCATCCTTAAAATTAATTTCTTACTTGGTAAAAAAAAAAATAATGGTAACATCAATCACTGCTTTCTAAAAGCATTAAAAGCTTGCCCATGTTATGATAATAAATTACCATTCACCTCAGAAGCACGGACTTGTTATAGACTCTTAAAGAAGAAACAAGTTTTTTAATATGAGGCAGACAAAACTTAGCCTTAAATAAAAAAGCAAATTAAAAATAGATTACAGCCTTTTCTTTTATCTCAGCACTTTGTAGGCTACAACACTTGTTTTCCTACGTCTTTATACTGTGGGATGATTTCCTTAATGCCGTAGATGTTAATAATGCATTTCTTTTCTGATTCTTATACAGGCACTGCAAACCACAACAAAGCCATTAATGCAAAGACTGGGTTAAGTGGCTACAATAAATCATCTCCAAAGACCTGTTTGCCACTTTTGTTCTTAAGTTTGCATTAGGTCTACTGAAGTTTTAAGTACAATCTTCTGCAAGTGAAATCTGGCTTTTATTGTGTTTTCTTTTGTGTAGGTGTACAAGATCAGATTTTCTAGAAATCATAGCCTTTATGCACCAACTTCTGTTTTGAGTAGATATAGAATGTTACTGAAAGGACTCAGTTTCTATACTTTATAATTAGATGAGAATGTAAAATGCAATCTTCTAAGTTTTCCGTGTTAAGAGCTTAATGATGGACCTACAGTATCTTCATGAACTAATTGATAATGTAATTCTTCTTCTGAAGAAATTGGACTACAAGACATTCACCGTACAGCAAGTCTCATAATGAAGCAAAAGCACATGAAGGGCATACCCATAGTATAGCTATGACAATCCAATAATTTTTCTAAACATAATTGGATTTTCAGTCAATCTATTGCTTTCAGCTGTTAGAAGACCTGTGTGTGAAGTGCGGTGATAATGACATGCCACTTGTAAAACTAAGCAAAACAGGAGTATGATAAAAGGGGAACTTGCTGCATGTTTGAGTTTTTTCCTGTCTTTAATTAGAGACAAAACCTAACAAAACCCCTGTTTTTATGTAGGATGTTTAAATTCATTGGAAAAATCTGTTGAATTACTGTAGAAACAGAATGATGATTATGAACAAATACACTACCTGTTTTTCTCCATGTATTAATTTCTCAGATTTGCTCTAGATGAAGATGGAGTCTAGATATAGTTGAAGTCTGACTCATTAAAGATGACTGTATTCATGTTTTTGGTTATTTTATGGCGTGCTGTAAGATTATTTTTATGAGGAATGCTTTGCTCACTCTACACATATTATATTTTCCTTCACTCACTCTAGAGAGTAGGATCAATAAAAATAAATACATAAGAAAAAAAGGAAAATAAAAAAAACCCACTATGTAGTTTATTTAGAAAAAAAAGTATTATTATTAATCACTTGATGGCACTTTAACTTTCTAACAATGTACAGGGAGCATTCAGGATTCTACCTATATTATTGCATCAAGTAATCTAAGATTTTTGTGTTGAAGAAAGCCTACTATTCTGTTGCAAAAAAAAAATAGTGATCTGAATACTTTTCAGTTCAGGAATCCTACCAGAAGGACTTCAAAAGAAAAAAAAAATAGTCTTTTTCTACTCTGAGAGATTAGGCCATATTTAAATCACTTTGAATAAGAAAGGTTTTGGTCATCATATATGCTTGAAAAACTCATCTTTGTAACTCCCTGCTTTTAAAAAATAAAGTTTAATTTCCACTTACTTTACAAAGATCTGAGAGGCAAAGACAAACGTCTTGTTTACAGGTATTAAAAGTTCTAATTAATTATTTTTCTTTCATGAGAATTGTCTATTTGTTTCCCACAGCTATGGAAAAATATTGGATATCACAAATCAGAAACATTGTATCAGAAACAGTGTGGCCAGCAGGACTGGGAAGTGATCATGCCTCTGCATTCAGCACTGGTGAGGCCACGCCTTGAATTCTGTGTTCAGTTTTGGGCTCCTCACTACAAGAAAGACATTGAGGTACTGGGGTGCATCCAAAGAAGGGCAACGAAGCTGTTGAGGGGTCTAGAGCAGCTAAGGGAACTGGGGTTGTTTAGCCAGAAGAAAAAGAGGCTGAGGGGAGACCCTATCGCTCTCTATAACTACCTGAAAGGAGGTTGTAGCAAAATGGGAGCCAATCTGTTCTCCCAAATAACAAGCAATACGATGAGAGGTGACAGCCTCAAGTTGCACGAAAGGAAGTTTAAATTAGATATTAGGAAAAATTTCTTCACTGCAAGAGCTATCAAGCCTTGGAACAGGCTGCCGAGGAAAGCGATGGAGTCACCATCCTTGAAGGTATTTAAAACGTGTAGATTTGGAGCTTAGGGACATAGTGGAGTGGTGACCTGACAGTGCTAGGTCAACAGTTATACTTGATGTTCTTAAAGGTCTTTTCCAACCTAAACTATTTTATGATTCCATGATTCTATATGCTATTGTACTGATTATTAAATGTCTTCAGTAATTTAGTTTAGAGATTTTTCACATCATGTGGTTCTTGGATTTCACTCTAGCCAATTCTGTTTCATACCTAATTAAAAAATGATTATTGAATGTGAAACTAATGCTTGGCGTCTCTCTTTGAATGTTTCTGACAAACTGCTTAGACAAACAATTGAAGTTCTACTTGAAGACCTATCTTTCTGCAGTCCAAAGTTTTTTTCACGTCTAAAACGGTACATAACAAGGTATTGAGAATGCTTTTTATGTAAATGCTGTAATGGGACAGCTTCAGTCAAATCTTGGTGTCACCCCTCCAATCTCAAACACTTTCAATAGACCTGGAATTAAGTATCCAGTAACAAATGGACATCTGGACATGAGCCAGCAATGTGCCCAGGTGGCCAAGAAGGCCAACAGCATCCTGGTCTGTATCAGAAATGGTGTGACCAGCAGGAGTAGGGAGGTGATTTTACCCATGTACTTGGCACTGGTGAGGCTGTGTCTTGAGTACTGTGTTCAGTTTTGGGTCTCTCACTACAAGAAGGACATTGAGGTGCTGGAGCATGTGCAGTGAAAGGCAACAAAGCTGGTGAAGGGTCTAGAGCACGAGTCTTACAAGGAAGAGCTGAGGCACCTGGGGTTGTTTAGCCTAGTGAAAAGGAGGCTCAGGTGAGACCTTTTTGCTCTGTACAACTACCCAAAAGGACGTTGTAGAGAGGTGGGGGTTGGTCTGTTCANAGAGGTGGGGGTTGGTCTGTTCAACCAAGTAACAAGTGATAGGTTAAGAGGAAATGGCCACAAGTTGCACCAAGGGAAGTTTAGATTGGATATTAGCAAGAATTTATTTACTGAAAGGGTTATCAGGCATTGGAGTGGGTTGCCCAGGGCAGTGGTGAACTCCTTATCCCTGGAGATATTTAAAAGATGTATAGATGTAGTGCTTTAGAGATATGGGTTAGTTGAAGACTTGTTAGTGTTACCTTAATGATTGGACTTGATGATCTTAAAGGTCTTTTCTAATCTAGACAATTCTGTGATTCTGTGAAACTGTTGTGAATATGTTTTTTAAAATTATTTTTTCTCGGTGCTTGTCCTGTTGAACTTCCACAGGGATGGATAAAGAACTTCCCTAGGAAAGATGTCTTACTAGGTAAGGATTATATATTCACCTTTGGGATTAGCCCATCTATTTCCATGTAGAAATTAGGATTTCAAAACTGATAATGTTTCTTTTTAAGTAAGATTAAATCATCAGAATTATTATAAATTACACAAAGATCAAAACCTCCTTGCTGTGGTAACCTTCAGCTCATGACGATTTCTGACTTTGTGAAAATCTTTGTGAAAGTACTCAGCACATTTTTAAATAAAATTGCAATAGGAAAAAAAAAAAAAAGAAAAGGAAAAAGAGATTCCTGTGTTTCTCTGTTGACAACCAAAATTGTTTCCTAAATTCCAAACACTTTGAGATGTCTGTAAAAGATGCTAGGTCAGCAACAAATCTGAGAAAAACAAACCAATGAAATTTCAAAAAAAAAAGCCATTTTTTTTCTTTCTTTCTTTCACAAAGATCTGAGCTTTTTAGGTCTCACTAGAGGACTCAGAGAATTAGGTGATTTGGGATTCTATAGTGGTCTAGTAAAATATTTTTTTCCTGAGTTCTGATATTTGGTTCTCAATTAAATTATTCAATTAAGAAAGAGATAGAGAAGGGCTTAGATATGATTAGTAATTATACTTTTTTCACTTTTATTTGTCTCATTTTAGAAATACTTCCTATATTTGCAATCTCTTTTTTAAGGCTTTATCTGGAAAATTGTATATACTAACTTTATGAGCTTGCTGTTTTTACTGTTTTCAGTAAATTCTCCTTTTTAACCTATCTTGGATATTAATTTAGTTTTTCTATATTTGGTGTGTAATGTGATACTGGTTAGTGTTTGTTTCTTTTTCCACTTGGGCTTATTTGTTAAATTAAGTTATTTCATTAGATTTTGATACTATTTTTGCTTGCTTTTGCTTCCAGCAGCCTTCACTGAAATGTTGTTTAGTATTTTCATGCTTTAAGAAATTATATTTAAAAAATTATTTAAGATTACAAATTTAAAAAAAAATAATTGTTTTCACAATTTAACGAAAAAGTGTGTGATTTAATCTTATTTGATAACAGTAAAGAACTCATAAGTTGATTTTAATAGGGCATTAAGCAAATAGAATATATACTTAGTAATGCCTCTTATTCACTATAGTGTTCCTTGCTTTTTTCTCTATATGGTAGTCAATCTGTTATTCTCATTTTCAGGGCTACAGCCATTTCAAAAGAAAATCAGAACCCAGGGAGCTCTAATACTCCCAGTGTAATACTAAAACTTAAAGCTTTCAGACAACATGAATCATTCAGTTCTATTAACCGTTATCACTGCCAGTCTGGAGCAAGTAGGATCAAGTTTGGTAACATTCAGAAAATACAGGACATGCACAGGTCCATGCTTGACCAACTTGATAGTCTTCTGTGATGATATTACTAGCTTGGTGAAAGGAGCAGTAGATGCTGCTGATCTTGACTTTAACAATGCTTTTGACATTATGCTCAACCATCTAATGTTGGATCCCAAGGTATGAAAGAAGGAGGTTTTTGCAAAAGTTTACTTGGCATCTTCAGTGGGACAAGTTCAGTGCACACAGTAAATCATGGACCTCTCAGCCCAGACTGTATTAGACTAAAGATCTGGGGCATACAAATGAGAGTATGTGTTATATAGCTCAGGCTACAAGGTGAGGAAATATATAGTATCTTAGGATGTAGACTCTGAAAAGGTGGTACCAAAAAAACATGTGGAATGAATGGAGCCAGGTTTGAATTCACTCTCACCAGCACTGTTTCTCTCCTTTGAAACTTTCCCCAGAATCACACTGTTCTGTTTTGTTCTGGAGGAACTTTTCTGATGCTTCCTATGAGTTAGTCCAAAAACAAACTAATGGTCGTGTGATGATGATAATCCGAGAACAGAGCTGAGTTAGGTCACTAAGATACATGGAAGTGAATATACCAAAGTTTTTGATTTGTGTGACTTTTCTGAAGTGAAATTCAGCCACTCCTTCCAGTTTAGTGTCATCTGCAAACGTGCTAAGCGTCATCAACCATATCATTAATAAAGATGATTCAAGTATTTACATACATTGATGAGATCCCCCTCCTACAAGCCTTCTGTTCTCTAGGTTAAACATTAACAACACCATTAGTCTTCTCTTAATCATCTTCATGGCTCCAGGTGTGGCTTCACCAGTGCATAGCAGAGGCCTCATAGGACAAATTATTGTGCTAGTATCTTGGATTTGAAAGTGAAGCGATAACAATGAGCTTGTCTGCTGAAATTGTTACTGATAAAATAATTCAGATGAAGTTCCATCTGAATCTCAAACAGTAATCCGAGCAGTGTCTACAGTTACATTTGCTAGGTACCTCCAATTTGACCTTTAAGTCCTACAAGAACCAGATATGTCCTTTTCAAGATGAAAAGAGCTTATCTTCCTTTGAGAATCTGACCATGACTCTACATTAAACACTTAGATTTTCCTGAGCACTGATGGCCTTGGATTCAGCAGTACAGGAGTTGAAGCCAATTTTTCTGTAATGGAAGGGTGATTTGAACTAATTCTAGACCTTTCTCCATCCATCTGAATTTGCAAACCTTCCATTTTTGGTTCCATGGTAACCCACCTTCAATAACTTACATAAAGGATGTCGCAATTCTACTTTTTAAATTAGGAGTTCAGAATACTTTAAGCATGGGTGGTAACATGAGTGAAATATGAGTAAAAGCCTTCTCAACAAGATGAGGGAAGGATAGAAAGCAACACTTTTTTTGTGCCAAAGATTGAATCTGCATATAGGAAAACAAAAATGGAAAAATCCACATATATTTATATTTGCTGGTACATGATCTAATAATAATTGATTTAAATGGAACTGGAGTAAGACTGTACAAAAGGTTTTGTGGAACCTTTGAAAGAAAGTTGACATATAGTCTTTGATGCCACTTTTTTTGTCATATTATAGAATGACAAAGTGAAAAAAAATGACTATAGTGGATGCTGCTATTCTTCTAAAATCATGCACACACAAAAACATACCTGAAAATGAAATGGAATTTTCTTAGTCAGTTAGAGTCTTTGGATATTATATAGCTTTTGACCTGTAATTATGCACTATCTTAGTTACTCAATTTTGTCAAGTCCATGACAGTCATGAAAAATTATGTTATTTCTTTAGATATATTATCTCTCCTTTGGAATATAGGGCAGGACAAGTTTCTGTTAGAAAATTCTAGAGGTCCCCAAGTAAACTATAAAGAAGTGTTATTTAAGTTCTAAAATGCCACATCTCTTTGATTTTATACCTATTTTATAACTTTATCCCCTATAAAAATACACTTTGTGTTTCACTATTTGTCCATGACAATCTAATTCATATTAAATCTTGAGTGAGAGAGAAGCTATCACCTCTGTAACGGTTCCTGAGCACATATAAGAAAGTAGCTAGAGAGAACGTAGATAGGGTGACATTCTGCTTTTTGTGTATTCATTGTGTTAGTAGTGTGGTGGGCTAAACTTGGCTGAGTGCCAAGTGCCCCCCAAGCTGCACTATCACCTCCCTCTTGTTCCCTCTCCCTCCTCAGCAGAGCAAAAAGGGGGACGAAAATAAGATGGAGAAAAAAAAAAACCAACCCTTTGTGGGTAAAACAAAAGCAGTTTAATAATAACAGAAGTAAAGCCAAGCAAATCCGCATGCGGAAGCAAAGGAATACAAATATTTATTCTCTAATTCCCATCACTAGGCGATGTCTGGCCCCTCCCTGGGAAGCAGGGCTCCAAGACGTGTAGCCGTTGTTCTGGAGGAAAATAGAACAGCCCCCCTCTCCTCCTCCTTTTCCCTAGCTTTACAGCTGAGCTGATGTCATATGATATGGAATATCCCTTTGGTCAGTTTGGGTCAGCTGTCCTGCTTGTGTCCCCTCCCAGATCTTGCCCACCCCATCCCACTGTGGGGGGAATGTTGTGAAGACCCCGGGTGCTATGTGAGCACTGCTCAGCAGTAGTCACGACATGAGTGTGTTATCAACACCCTTCTAGCTCCCAGCACAAAACCCTGCACCATGAGGGCTCCTATGTGGAAAACCAGCTCAGCCAGACCCACTACCTAGATTATGTTTTTGATGAGAAAGGTAGGAAATAATATTGTCCCAGCTATGTTCATGTGTTGTTGTATCAAACTGTAGTTGGTCAGGATGGTAGAATCCCTTGTTCCAGTGTAAAACACGATCCTCACCTTTAGAAGTGAGGAGTGCAGTGTTTCCTCTTGAATACTAGATATTAAGGTAGTATTTAAAACATTCTTGATAATACGATATTGCTTTACACTCAGTTCTATTTGAAGGTAAGCAACTGACAGAACTTTTCCTTGGAATATTAAGGAAATCTGTACAGCTCTTTTACTGCAATTTCACATCTGTGAATATGGGTCACGATGTAAAGTTTGGGGTTGTAATATGTTTCTGTCTTTCTTTAATGAACAGAAAAATACTTTTGGTGGTTTTGTTCATTTCTGAAAGAAAAAAAATGACAAAAAAGGAAAAACAAATGAACAGATTTCTAGGCAGTCATATAGTTTCAGTTTATTTTTTCTTCTGATTTCAACACACAGAAAATGTGCTGTCACCAAGTACCAAGCTGCCTTACCATAAGGCTGACTAGCTGTTACATTTTTTTGTCTGTCATGGAAGGCATCTTCCTGCATCAGCTTCAGATGTCAGCAACAATGAGAGCCCTTGTTTTTTCTGGAACTATGAAGTTGGAAATGACCATCTGCTCAGCCTTCTGTTATCTGAATTCTTCCCTAGAAATAGTTTTCAAGAATATATTAAGAACTGCAGAGAAAGAAATAATGCGTAAGATGGTGGTAATACAATTTTAACCCTTTTCTTTCACTTCACAAAGCATATTTTTGCTAGAGACACTGACATAATGAAAAACCAAAGGAAATTTGTGTTGTTCACAATAACTTTGTTTATAGCATTGATTTATTTAGCACTGCATTGTTTACCTTATATTTAATTGTTTTCTGGATATTTTAAAATGTTATTAGAATTATATTTCTAACTTTTAAGATTCTTTTGCGTTCTGTTGACATAAAAAGTTTGGAAAGTGTGTATTCAGCAGTAATTTGTGCCAGACTAAGGAATCCAGTACTAGAACACACCCGAAAGAGCAACAGAGGAAATACCGTTCATGTAGAGTTAAATTGGGAACAAGGAATGAGTATGGGGTTTTTTTTTTTCATGAAAATTACTGTGCATAAAGGATTTGGTCTTCTTTCTAAAAGAAAGGTTCACTCTATGGCTGCTTAATTCTGAGCACAAATATACAGATTTTTACACAATCTTTGTGGTCTGTATGTCCAGTTACCTCTTTCAGCAATGACAACACAACACTACCTACCAAGGTATAGAACACTGGGGTCCCAAATGTGGGTGATGCCAAATATGAAGTTAACTTTGAAAGCCAGCAAATCCTTCCCTGTTTTACTGTAATTGTAACAAGGATAATGGCAATGTATTTTAGTGTTCAATGTTTATACAGCTAGGAATTTGATATATATCTTATTTCAAATGGTTCTCATTCAAGGTAAATATAGTCAATGGGAACATTCTCATTGTCTTGAATGAACTGTGAATCAGGATTTCCCTTCATTATTCCCTCACTACTTGAGAAGCAAGAAATGTATTTGAGCTACTGCACTGTTTAATATGGTCTTAGTGCAATGGTTTCTAACAGTGACAAATTTTTGCCCATTTTCTTTTCTATGGAAGCTATTCTTACTTGGAAAAGGGGAAAAAAGTGTAATTACATTTTCTATAGAACAGAATTAATTTGAAATGCAGTGTCACAGCTTAACAATTCATCATGTAACATTATGTTCATGTGATGGAAGCTTTTAAAAAAATCATACAACAGCTCAATGTTATTTGGAGCATCTATTGTTCTCCTTTGTTTTTCAAACTGGAACAAGAAAACTGGAGAGGTTTCCATAGTTTGTTTCATTAACAAGACAGATGTGACTGGTAGTGTGCCAGCACAATTTTAATCTCCATTGATGACAAAGTATTGAAAGCTAAAATCAAGAAAAAAAGCACTCAGTATTCAGTGTTTAGCTTTTAAATATTATTTTAATACAACTTTGCAAAGCATCCCCTGTAAACTTTACTAAAAAATTATGCAAAAGGTTGTCTTGTTGATATTGTAATCTGTTGAAAGCATTCACAACTTCGTTTCCTGACCAAAGTAATAAACTAGTTCAGTAACTTGAAAAATGAAGATCTCTGAGTAATTTTAATTCTGGCATTAACATCTTTCTGGAAAACCCCACCCACAGAAAGACTTCAACTATTTTCAATATCTGAAGCAGTATGAAACTTGTGCAGTGAATTTCAGAGGGCTTTACTTCAGAAAATAGCAGATCTTCAGTTAAAAATTGCACTATATTAATAATTACATAATTATATATAAGATCCTCTATGGACCTTACTTCACTGATCTCAAACAGGTGCAATATAGATTACAGTAAGGTTAACCAAACAGGGACCAAATTTTGTTATGCAACCTCATAACCTTTTCTGCTTCTCTTTGGGTGGAATTCTTAGGTTTTGCAGTCAATATTCTCATCCAAAGTTTAGTTTGTTTAATCTTTCAAAAAACCTAAAACTATGTATTCTCAACAAGAATAAAGTCTGTATTTCCATTGGTTATATTTTGCTTAAAATCGATGAAATTTTCTCTCCTCTCTGTGGTGGGTATTTGGTATTCTTTGGTAAGGAATGCATCATTTGCCAAACCTTACTTTTTACTTCAAGCTGCAAATTCAAATATGAAAAACTATTAAACATGTTATTTGTAGAGGGTTTTTTTTTCTAGCTTTAGACATAACACACACTCTTGAGTATGTTAGGTAGGAGGCAATGAATTCTCAACCTGTTTATCTCTGATAAACTCAAGGGGTGCTCATAGCATATGCAAGTTGCCCACTTGTATTGGGTAATACAAGTATTGCCCACTATAAGTTATTTAAAGAATAGTCAAATACAATGTATAATCAAGATAAGTGCAATGCACTATGAATTTCGGATCATCAGGATGCATTTTCTAGGATAAATCTTTTTTTCTCCTGGTATTTATATCATAACATTCCAAATAACTAATTTTTGTCATTAACAACTTCAAATACCCATAAATATTAAGTAAGTTACCATGGTTATAGCTATGGATAAGCAAACCTAATGCTATAGAAAGCATACATCCATTCCTAAAACTCCTGAAAGGCCAATAAGATCAAAACATGTCTATTTGTTTCAGAAGGCATCAACTATATCTGATGTTAGATATGCAGCAGTCTCAATTTGATATTGTGGTGGGTTAACCTTGGCTGAGCGCCAGGTGCCCACCAACCTGCTCTATCACCCCCCCTTTTCTTCCCCTCTCCCTCCTCAGCAGAGCAAAAAGAAAGGGGAGGAAAATAAGATGAGAAACAAAAAGCAGTTTAATAATAATAGAAGCAAAGCTAAGCACATCCATGAGCGGAAGCAAAGGAAAACAAAGTTATTCTCTACTTCCCGTCAGTAGGCAATGTTTGGTGAATCCCTGGGAAGCAGAGCTCCGAGATACGTAGCAGTTGCTCTGGAGGACAATGGAATGCCACCCCCCCCCACCCCCCACCTTCTCCCCAGCTTTACAGCTGAGCTGACATCATATGGTATGGAATATCCCTTTGGTCAGTTTGGGTCAGCTCTCCTGGTTGTGTCCTCTCCCAAGATCTTGCCCACCCCATCCCACTGGGGGGTGAAAGTTGGGAAGAGCCTTGGTGCTGTGTGAGCCCTGTTCAGCAGGAGTCACAACACAGGTGTATTATCAACACCCTTCTAGCTCCCAGCACAAAACACTGCTGCTATGTGGAAAACCAGCTCAGCCAGACCCACTACAGATATCAAAGCAGAGTGATTTCCGATAGCGTACTTCTTTTCTGGTGGCTGATTAGATATCTAGCAATCAAATAATTCTTCCTTATCAGATCATCAACTTCATCTATTGGACTAATATATCACCCTCAGATCCTCATAACCTACAGTCTTCTGCCAATAAGTTACACGTTAAGAAAGGATTTCAAACACTGTTGACAAAAATTGTGGGGAAAATTTCAGAATGTGAAGGAGAAAATAAACTCTATCTACACCTTTAGCACGATTTTAATTAAACAATAAGAATTATTGTTTCCTAAGATAAAACAGTGACTGTGGTGGGATGTAACCAACATCTTATCAGCTTTAATTATCTCAGTGCCTCATACTCATCTTTTCCTTATACTGGCACATCACTGTTAAACTATGTATATCAACAGAAATGTTATGGTTTTTTGTACTGTTCTGTTACTCTCAGCCATAGCAGCTGTTTCTGTTTCCTCAGTGATATGTATCTTTATGTTCCACAATGAATGAAACACTTAGGAAGTTTCTTTCTGGCCACTAGGATACTTGAAATGAATAGCTTCTGTTTAACTTCCGGCAAAACACATTATCCTGGTGTCATGGATTGTATTAAAATCATGGAGGCACTAACAAGCATATGATCTCTGCATTCTCAAAAATAGTAGATTACTTTTCCATGCTAATTGAATGCTCTACTAGGAAAAGAAAGTAATAATTGTGTATTCTGCACTTCAGGTTACTGTTGATCTTCACTGTCCTCTAAATGGTCCAGTAATGATTTTCTGTGTATCCATTTAAATACTGCTAGATATCAAAACCATTTTTTTCCTAAGAATGTGTTATTTTTCTTTAAATTTAAGCTCAAAACTAACTGTCCCCAAATGCCATAAAATTTATTCCATTAAGTTCGGCCTAGACTTTATTTTTATTTAAATTATATGTTCCATTTTATCTTTAGACTGCATAACAATCATTTTGTTTTAAAATATACTATAAAAAAATTTCTAGCACTATTCCCTTTAAAAATTAAAAGAAGAAATTGTTAATTGGAAAAATAATGACCATGCTTTATATTCCTGCGATTATCCTTTTTTTCTTTTCTTTTC
>VZZY01012276.1:6075-74049 GCA_013400335.1 Eurystomus gularis
AAGACTTTGAATACCTCCTGCCACTGACAAGTCACATGGTTGGGAGGAGGGAGAAGCCGCCGCCAGTGCAGGCTGCTGCCTCACTGGAGCCGAGTCAAGCCGAGCGACAAGGGCACTGCCCATCAGTGAAACTTGAGCTAAACTGTGCCTCACAGGGCCTCAACAAAATCATCGAGAGACATCGAGAGGAGAGGGAGATTTACATCACACACACACACACCAGCACCCACATACAGGTCATATTTTTATATTATTAGGTTCTTGTTTGCCCTGTTCTCTTCCCCCCCTGAGGTTTCCTAGTACTCCTTGCGGTGGGGGAGTGAGTGGGTGAATATACTGTACGATAGTATTTCTATAGGGTAGATATGGTTTTCTATAAATATATATATAGATAGATTTTAATAATAAATTGGTTAAATACTCATCGGTCTCCGTATTTGCCTACAAGCCTGGTGGGGAGGTGTTCAGCTTTGCCCTCAATCGCTCTCCCGTTAGGAGGTGGGTCAGACATCTGCGACCGACCATGACAATGCCAAAATGCACTTGTGATCACTGTTATAGCCCATGCCAGTGATCACAGCATGGTCAGATGATCTCATGGAAGTCAAAGACCTCAGGCAAAGTGCTCAGAGAATAAAGAAGCAAGACAGATGCTGCTGTTGAGAAGTTTGCATAAGAATTGTAAAAGGGAAGAAGAAAAAGAAGTTGTTACTATTCTGTTTCAGCATTAGCACTTTTCAAATGGACCTCTCCATTTCAATGTCAGCTGAAACTAGAGTTTGGAAATGAAGTCCTGCTCTTGGGGATAGCAATAGTACCTTTTCTTTCTTATTTCAGGGAGTTTTCACAGCTTTCCTTAGATCTTTCCCTCAAGAACTTATTTAAGAACTTCAGGTTAGATGAACTAGACCATGAATGATCTCATGCTGCAGCAAAACTGGAATATATTTGGCTGTTACATTCAACTTTTTCCTTGTCTAGGCTTCATAATAATACAATGCTGCTGTTGATAAATACTAAGGGTAGGCTCCAGCATATGCTGAGCAAGAAAGGTTAAAGGAGGTTTATTTGCTTTATGATACTGAAATGGACATACTGAAGAAAGGAAATTAAGAATAACCTCTAACACATAACGTAATAAAAAAGATAAGGTGTTTTCATACACTGCATATTTTCCAAATTTCTTACTGCAAAACACTTCCAGATATGCCACTATCAAACTCTACAGTCAGAGCTGTCAACATAGAAACATTAGGAAGTTCACTTTTGTGTACCGAAAATGTCATTTACATGAATGAGGGACATGAACTGGATCTAGGTATTTTAGAAGTGCTAGAATTGGCCTTGGTCTTCATGAGAAAAAATTCATTATCTATTTTGGCATGTAGCTGAACTGAGAATTTAAGAGGAAGGACACAGAATTCCACAAAAACTATAATTGCAATGACCATTTCTTTTCTAGGGGATTTGTCATGAAAATGGTATTTGCAAATGGTGTCCTCCTTTATATTGTTTTCAAGGTTATGAAATCCTTTCCTCTTCTTGTCTCTCTTTTCTCCCCGTCCCGCCCTCTCCCCAAATGTCTGAGTATTCTTCTTGTAAATAGATGTCAGTACCTTTGGCCACCAACTCTGCAGCAAACAAATTAACACCCAGTGTGCCCTCAGCAGAACACAAGCAATTTCACTAAGCAAATGTTTATTAGTTTTTCCTATATCACAATATGTTGTTGACTGCAAACACCTCCACCTCAAGACTCCAGTAATATTGTCTGGACAAATCTGGAATGTCCTTCTTGTAAAGATACACCTATAGGACTGGTAGTCACAGCGGTCAGAATGCCTGACAGACCCTGAAGAAAATAGTTTAAAAATAACATGTCTTACCTGCTTATTCATAAGTATGTAGATAATGGGATTGCAAACAGTGCTGCTTTTTGCTAGGATGGAAGGTATGATGCTTGCAACTGGAGTCACCACACCTGGCTTACCAAATGTTGCAAGTAATGCAATAACTCCATAGGGAATCCAACACACGAGATAACAGATAACTGTAGTGATCACCATGAACAGTACGTGGTATTCTCTTTTGCGGGCAGCATTCTTGTGGATTTTTCCAACCTAAGGGAAAGTGAAAAAAGATAGAATTTAAGAAGATGAGCCATTGGATTGATTGCTTTAACAGCCTGGGACTACTGGGCTTGGATCTGCAATATTAATCAACATCGTAGTTCCAGAAGTGAAACAAGCATGGGAAGACTTTCATTGTCTCCACCAGGCACTAGGGGAAGCCCTGCACCTGCAGACATCATGCTGCATGCCAGCACAAACCAGAGTCCCAGCAGAGTCTGGAGCAAAAGCAGGAAGCTGATGAGAAGTTAGCATCTAGTCCATAATAGCTGGTAGGTCATCTCCAGTTGCTTTTCAGTTATGGTGTTTTGTATAGTTGTACAATGTTTTCACTCAAATTATTCCAGTATATAGGTTTTGCTTGAGACACAGAAGCATTATGAAGCACAAATGAGAAGCATTTTCTGTTAGAGGTGTCAAAACAGCAGAGCAATGCTAGGACCATGCTTGCAAACATTATGTCCTTGGATGTTTGCAAGGCTTGGTTAGATAAAGCCTCAACTGGTCTGGTGCAGTGCTGACAATGGTCACACTCAGAGTGGGGCATTAGAGAAGCCTTGCAAACAACAATTTTTGAAGTTTTAAGTGACAGGATTTATCCTTTCTAAACTATTTCTTCCAGGTGGTCTAGAAGAAATAGTCATAATTTAGAAGAAGAAATAGTCAAAATTACCATTTTGATAAAAGGGCCTCACTCCTAATAATAATTAAAACCAGCTTTTCGTGCTCTTTAAAAAAGCATGCCAAATACTGACATAATTCAGCTATTGTATTGGGGCTTGGGGGGAAATGGAGTAGAAATGGGTAAACAGGATGTGCAGATTTAAATGATCCACTTCAAAGTGATAGTACAACAGCCCATCTTGCTATCATGAATTTACCTGCAGATACAGTCTGTGGGCAAACCCAGATCTGCTGTGGAAGAATATATAGTCTCTGCTTCAAAACATACCCTCCTTTGACCTGTTCTGGACTGGCATCATGCCCTTTTGGAGTTTAAAGCTCTAAGATGGAGATTAAAATAACGGCCAATTTTTCTTTTTAAGCTTTGGTGTGAATACATTTTTCTGCAGACAGCTACAGAATGCTTGTCCAGTGAGTTCATATCACTGAGCACATTGGTGATAACTGTGAGGAAAAAGCTTCATTCCCTACACAGAATGCACATTCAGTGCTATGCACAAGCATCACTTAAAAGCAAGCTTCCCATGCAGTAGCTCTGTGAGACGGCCATTAAGTTTGATCCAAAGCCCATGGAAGTCAGCACAAGATTGAGTGGGATGTTCATCAGGTTTGGGTGCATAGCCTCATTTTATAGAGATTATTAAAGACTTCTTAGAAAACATTAAAAAAGATTAATTCCAGAATAGCAAGGCTGGTCTCCCTAAGCATCCTGGCAGCCAACAAACAAAAGCAAACTCTGCAAGGAGGCTAATTTTGGAGCCAGTCTCTCTCCACTGACTCTAGATGAAGCCTCAGCACACTGGTCTCCTGACGTTATGGTTAATTCCTCAACTTCCTCCCAGAGTGTGTTTAGCAAACAGATAGGCCAGCAGGATTTCAGGAAGTGTTCAAATGTTTAAAATATATCGATTGAGTCTTGTACTCAGCCAAACATAATTTATGTTCACTTTAAGGTCTTTTTGCCTCCCAAATGCAGTACTTGAGAGTAAACTGCACCCAGGGGAACTAAGCCCCTGTAGAGCTATGAACATAAATAATCAAAAAGGCTTGCAAGCCCTGGAATGCAATCCATCCAAACTTTACCTAATAAAAAAAAATATTGTATGAATGGGTTTAAGTTGATGCAAAAGAACACTGATGTGGAAAACTCTGTAAATAAGCAGAACAGTTAAAGATAGGAGCCACCACTCACCTGAGTCAAATGTCCTGTTGCCTGGCCATGCTAATGCAGTAGAAATAGTCAGAGCTTTACCTGCCTCTTTGTGGTGTGGCTACTTATGCATAATGTATGCATTTCTGTGTCAGACTGTGAGTTAAAAACATATACAGTAACTGTGCATGTATACATGGAAGGCAAAACAATATGGTGATGCTGGTTGTTTTTAGTTAATTATGATTCTAGCCTTCTACAGTGGTTAGTTCTATGTGGAGTTTCAGTAAAAATGTTCCTGTTGAAAGTAAATAAAATACACACAAATAGTTTGCCAAAAAATAAGAAGTATTTTTGCTGTCTAGTCCTTTAATGATTTTCTGCAAAAAAGCAATTTCAAAATAAAATCCACCCTTTCTGAAAACACTAGGGACTATTCTTTTTTTTTTTTCAAGAATAGAACTTGTTTATCATATAATTACTTTAGCTTGAAAAAAAGGATTAATAATAGATAATGGTCCGATCCTGTATTGCTTATTTGAACTAAATTTTTCATGACTATGGGGAATTTTCTCTGACTGAAGAATCGAGGATCCCATGTTAGCTGCAGCTATGTTACAAGTTTAATATTAACCAAGGAATGCAAAGCCCCAACTATCCGCGGCATGCACAGCTAAAAGTCTTAAATAACAGCAGAGGCATCAGTTAGCACATTTCCCCCGTGTTTAGATAGTATTGCTGTCTTGAAGAGTTTGCAAAAATTTCTCTCTGCACAGATAAAATATAGATCATAAATAAGGGAAGGAAAGATGTGTAAAAGTGAGGGGACTATGTGTGTGATTTTGGTATGCATTTTTCTATTTTCACATCTTTACCGTGTTTCCTTAGGAGGGAAAACCTGCATTATTACTTTGTCTTCCTTGTAAACTTGATTGAGGTTTTGAAACTTATTAGGTGGACAGAGGTCTTTGACACTGAGTTCTTCACAAGTCACTAAAGCAGAAGGATCCTTATCAATGTTCTTATCAAGAAGAAAAATGCAATGGGAAGTGAACTCAAATTAGACACCAGAGAATCCACTCTATGTAAGCTGTTTTGATTTTGTTTCTATTCTTTTCCTCTCATCTTCCTCTTCAGATAATTAAAAAGAAGAAAGCTCTGATCACAGCTGTTCCTGAAACAGGACGTTCTTAATGTGTCCACAGTATCTATTAAGGGTGACCTTCCACTGCAGTCTTCTATAACCGAGTTTAAAAACTCATTTGTCATGAAACAAACCTATTGGAAAGCAAACTTAGTTAGCTGTCATTCTCACAGAGTCTTTCACTTCATGTTTACACCAAAATAGCCAATTGTTTTGATTTTTATGTGCCTCATATTCCATAATATGATTCACTTACAGTACAGATCCTGGTAATGTGCAGATTAGAACTTTTTTTTTTCTGGAAGTACATTTCTATTCCCACTGTTGCAGGGAGGAGATTAAAAGAATTGCAGTAAGAAATGCAAGCAATGGACTAGAAGTAAGGAAAGATCATAAAGTATGTCCTTCCTTAATGGATCTAAATCCCAGGTGACCTAGATGTCTCAGCTTTCTAGAGGGGACAAGGGTGGTAAGATGAGTCCAAAGGACAAATGACCTCTAGGCATCCCTCGCAATGAATGCCAAATGTACCTGATGCTTCTCTTGATTTTTATTCAATGTCTAGAGTTGCTGTAGCTGTTAACTATGTTATATGCTGTTATAAGTAACTCATCTGCTTCCTCATGTCAGTAATGTCACTTTTTCTTGGTGTTCTGGCTGCCGGTAAATTGCAGGACACGTGAGGTGTGGAGTTATGCTTGCACAGCTGAAGGAGTAGGAGAAGAGTGGTATTGCTTGATGCCCCTGAGCATGCTGCCAGGCTGTTGTGTGTCCTGCCCCTGGCTGTGTGCCACATCTTGGGAAACAGCTGAACTGTGTGATCTTGTTTGCCATGCTCCTTATGTCTCTCCAAGCCACTTCAGCCCAAAAATGGCTGGTTTGATAGTGGTGAAGGCAAGCAGCAGTCTCAGGGTGGCTGCAGTATCACTCTGGTACATTCCAGGATATGTTAACAATGCCAGAAATGCCAGAGGATTTCAAGAAGTGTTAGACTACTCTTTAGGAAGTGCCCCCAAAATTTTGTTTTTGAAAACATATACAATATTTATCCACACAGTCTTGGTTTTGTTGCCTTTGCAGCTTTGCAGCCTACCTTTAGAATGTGTTATCTTTAAAAATTCTGTTTATAGGTGCTGGAAGGCCTCCAGAAAAATATAGCTCAAGTTGGTGTAACCTACAGAAAGATTACAGTTCTGCAGGTGAAAAAGCAGTAAGTAATTTAACATTAAAATTATTCTATTTATTATTTAAAAACTACTGGACAATTTAACACAACTGCTATGCTGTCTTGTCAGTAGTCAGATGGAAGTGCCTCCCAGAAATGCCTAGTGTCTGGACAGCCAGCCGATAGAAGAGCATCAGACAGTAATGAGAAAAAATAGATTCAAATAATGTCCTAGAATAGCTGAGCTTGTAAAGATCAATCTAAATGTGAACACATAGGATATCTATTTCTTACATTTAAAATACACAGAAGACCTAAAACACATTTTTTAAATGGCACAAGAAATACTGGCCCCTTGAGATCAAAAGATATTTGCCTAGGATGGCTGGAAAACCTATGCCTATGCTGTAAACTTAGATGTTTTCTCTGGGACAAAGATGGTCTACTGGCAAATTTGGTAGTCTAAATGTAGGGAAAGCACTATATTTAAAGAAAAGAAGAGGGTGGAGAGGGTGAATGTTGAGGGATTTTTTAATGAGAAAATGGTGTGCCTCTCCTTCTTTCATCCTAGGAAGTAGCACAAGGGGTTTGGTTTTTCAGAACTCAGCTGGAGGCAGCAACAGGCAAACATGACTAATCTTAGGCACTGAAAGTAAGACTGGCACAATTAGCTTTCTTCTGGGTTTGCCCTGTAGCCAAGCTGCATCTCATGTACATATCCAATAAGCCCTTTTCCACTCAATCGGACATGAAAGACATTGCTAATTAGACGACTATGGCAGCATGCTGAGCAAGTATTATTAGATGCAACGGGCCACAGAGCATGGGAGAAGTCACAGAGGTATTCAGTGAGGAGGCAGTAGTAGAAGTGTCCTCAAAAGGGGCTCGAGTGACATATTACTTCGTTGACCTCAAAAGCTGCATCCTCTCCCCTCCCAGCTGACAAGATGTAGCAGATACATCCACTCAGCAAGTGATGGGCTGCAGTGCTATTTCATGCATTGGGTAAGAAGACACTGGGGAGCTCTGAGCAGAACATGGAAAATTTCAACAGCACTGGTCAAAGTCTAGAGGGGTCATAAAACAATGAAAAGAGGAGTTTACAAAAGGAAATCAAGGAAGTTAGTAGAAAGGGATGCAAGCAGCTTTTGATGTAACTGAGGAGTTTGTTAGGTTGGAAGTTCAATAAAAGGACCCCAGATATCTGCCATGGCAGGTACTCTGCCAGGAGCCTCAGAGAACAGCCTCAGACTGGACACAGGCAAATGTGCGGGCCTGTCACAAGGACCTGGGGATAAGCCATGAGCTAGAGGAAGCTTGACTTCCTCTAAAGAGAATGAATCTGTCCTTTTCTTAAAGATAAAAGAGAATGGGTCTATTCTTTCCCTTGCAGAAGGCTAGCTAGTATCTTCCAAACACATAAACACTGTTATACAATGGTATGGGAAATAATAATATGGTGATGTGCCATATGAAATTATTTTAAGGTAACAGGTTCTGGTTAACCAATTTAGTCATGTGGGGGTCAGTCCAGACCTCACTGCTAGCCAAGTCAACTGGTTCAGTCAGCCTGTTGCTGGAGGGAGCAGCCAGGTGGCAACCACACCTGAGCCCATGGGCTTTTTTCAAGCTAAACACTGGAGCTTTCCCCCCCTGCCCCCAGTAAGGGATTCATTGTTTTCAATAGTTTTCTTAACCACTATGTGGCTTTATATGGGAGAGGAGCCCTAGGCAGCTCACTGCCCAGCGGGAGAGCCTGCCCCTTCCTGTGATCCAGAGCGAATGTTTGACCTACCGCAACCCCTGCTCAGCTCCCTCTGGATTTAGCTGGCCACGAGTTCTGAGACCAAAGGAGTGCTGATGGCACTTCACCTGCTCAGAAGAAGGCATAGGCACCTGGGAAGACCTGAGGGATGGTTGCACACAGAGGCTGTGTTGCTGAATCTTGCAGGCAAATGCGAGGCCCAGAGTGCCAGAGGCATATATCCAGGTCAGCCCTGTAAGGCACTAAAATGTAACAACTGTGCATAGTCTCATCATGCATGGGCAAGCTGGTAGGTTTTATATATATATATAAGGGAAGGGAGTTGACCTAAGTTAGCTAGTAAGATGGGAATGCTTTGGTGATGAAGATCTAACATGATTTTTTCACTGAATTCCCCTGTGCTTTCTTTTCTACAGTTACCATAGCCTCTCCTCCTTACTTAATGTAGCTATGTGCTTTCTCTCTTAAAACATTTCCCTCGTATTTTAACAGCTCCCAGTCATTTTCAGCTGTGAACAACTTGAAAGTTTATGAAGAATATACGGCATCCCATCCATCTAACCACTAGATGGAGAGACTATACAGTAAGATTCCATCATCCAGAGCCACTTCAAGTAGGGAATGTGTACATCATAGCAGCTTAAAAGTCAGGGGGGCTGTTTATGCATTTTGTCCTTTAAGTCAGTTTCTCTTCCTCCAACTAAGATGGAAAATAATGTCAATTATAATACTCTGTGCATCTGAATAGTGGATGCTGTAATCGTCCTTTACCTAGGTCACTCTAAACGAGCACTATGGAAACAGAGTGCAAAGTGCTTTTTTTATCAGGGCTGATGCATTATTCCTAGATATTTGTACGTTTTGCACTGAAATAACCACGTTTTTCTTCACTACTTCAGAACTGCACAGTAAAGAGAAGGCTACCTATGAGCAGTAGTGTTTGTTGCCAACCTTTTTAAGTGTCAGTTATAAGTGTTTGTTTTGACAGGATCAAATATTCAACAGTACTACCAAAACTAGAAACAAATGAAATATTCATAATCATGTGAGGGAAGCCTGCCAATCTTCGAACATTTAGTCTACTCTAGCTTTATGAAATGAACACAAGGGAGCTAGACTTTTAAATGCAAAATCTGCATTAGAGGAAAAAGATGGGAAAACATTTTTCTTCTTTCTTCATGAGCCACTCGGGTAAGACAGTCTTCTCTGTTATATTTCTAAGAAAAGAAAATTAGAAATGGTCTGCATTTATTGGTATGAATAACCCTTTACCAAATCCAGGAGTGTCTCAAACTAAGCAGTGACTCGAACGTCAGTTATGATGAGCTTTCTCCTCTCTTGTTTCTATGGATTCTGTCCTCTAGCAAAAACAAGGAAAAAAGTCAAAAAAAACCCAGTCCAGAGCATGAAAAGCTCTAATAATCTATAGGAAATGGCAGCTCCAAGTAATCTACTTTTCAGTGTGGGCTACTCCAGAACTAATACATTATGGATTAGTATTAAGACAGATGAAATACTTAGTTTGTTTTTTAAGATAGACAATCATGGGAAAAGAGGGCTCACTGGCTTAAAAATAAATGCCGCCTTTATCAGCATTGGCTAAGTTCAAAATAAGAGTGAACAATGAAGAGATGTATAGTCTCTGCGGAAACAGGGACTAAACAGAAACATCTGCTTTGGGTCATCTTATAATCCAATGGGCCCTGACTCTACAAAGCATTTACACTGACATGTTCACTGACTGAACTGAGATTTAAGCACGCACATGAGCACTTTGCTCAGTTGGGGCCACTTAATGAGTTAATAGCAACAAATACAGAAGAAGGAAGCCACAAAATCACACAAGGGGCTTTATAGTTAATTATTTTCATGTCACTATTAAGTTTAGGAAATGAAGTCCATAGGAAGGATATTTTATCAGCTGAAGTCCGGCATTACTGAGATTTTTTGTTATTGAAATGGGAATAGACATCTTAATGCCTCAATGTGAAGTGAAGCTATGCTTTAAATATAAAACTTACGGCTTTGTACACTGCCCTTGAAGCATAACTGCTATTGCTGCTAATATCAGTGAAGTTCTGTTGTGGACTTAAGGAACACTATAATCCTCTTACTTGCAGGAATTCTTTCACTGCCCTAGCTAAACGGCTTTTAGCAGCAATTTGGCTTACACAGTGAACACAATTCCCATGCACCAAACAAGCAGCTCATGGTGTCACCTCTGTCACACACAACTCATGTTTCCTGACCTTTCCTCACTGTGTATTTTCTAGAATCAGTGTGCATGAGAAAATTGAAGGTGTATTATGCACAGCTGCCATTTGGTCTGCATTAATAGTTTGGTTTTAGACAGAGAAGTACATTAGATACTGATCTCTCTCCCAAGTGGAGGCTATCTCTTTTTTCTCTATAGCTGCAGGCAAAACCCGTCAAAGACAATGGCTACAAAAACATGAGTGTGGGCTTCCCATGCACTGACTTGGCAGGACAGAAGCCAACTCCAAGTGCAGGAGCTAAGCATGCACCGCACTCAGCCGTGAGTAAGAAGCTCAGCCTGCCCTTGATTCAGTCTGTGTCCTGGGCTCAGCACTGAGATAACACAGACATGGGAGGTTTGCACCTGGAATGGGACAACTCTCCACGGCCAGCTCTCCAGTGGACAACTCTACATGGCCAGCTCTAGATAGGGACAACGCTACATGGGTCACCCACACAAGGCAGAGGGGAGAATGCCCGTGAGCTCCTTCCTGCCATGCCTGCAGCATACCTTACAATATGGGAAGGAGGAGAGGTCGTGCGCAGAGAAAGGGGTGAGCAGCGGGGGAAGCAGTTCTGGGCACAGCTGTGGGTGCAGGGAGGAAGCTGACCACCTGAGCACTGCCTGGCAGGAAAGCCTGCCATATTGACAGTCTTGAATGTTTGGGTTTTTGTCTTTTTTTGAGGGGAGGGTGTTGTTTTTTAAAGTGGGAGACTTATGGGCAGTGGTGAACCACCACTCAAGCATCTTTCTCAACCCTGGGCAACAGGGAATGTGGGGAGCCAGCATCACTGCTGCCACAGTGCTTCTTCCCCATCTGCACAATGCATTCAGCAGTACCAGCACCAGAGCAGTCATGGGGGCTTGGAGAGCAGCAGGGCAGCCATCTGCTCCCTCGATTCCCAAGCAAAATCCCAAAATTAAAATTTTGACTGGCATAAGCACGGCCAGCTAACATGCAGGCAGGATGCAAGGTGGATGGGGAGAACTACAAGAGAGTTTTGTAGCCAGCAGCTGGGGCTGCTGTTTCTGGTATGGGAAGTCCAGGGCCAGGAGAAGTAGTCTGCCTCCAGGACACTGTAAGGAGCCCACATCAAACAACTGGCTCATGCAAAGGAACTGACTCATTTAATGGTCCAAAGGTATAACAGCAACAAGTAAAGCAATTTGGAAATGTCAAAACCTATGCCCAATACAGAAAAAACGTACTTCTGAGGTGAAATACAATTGCCATAACACTGAAGAGCCACCAGCCCTGGCAGCTCATTTAAGCATTGTGTATGATATGCACTTCTCAAAAATGTTATTTGTATGTATGCCCTTCAGTAATTGTGGGACTGCACAGACCCGCTATCTCTGATATTGGCAGTGATACTTCTATGGCACTTACCTGCCTGAAACAAATCAAAGATGTGTAGAAAAATAAGACACGTGGAAAATGAAAACTGAAAGGGCAGTGAAGTGTGTTTGCTATGTGGAAGATATAGCTAGATGAAAAAACCTGGGGATGCAAGAAGCATCAAATGTTATGTCCGAAGTTATTTAAACTCTAATAAAAACTATGATCAAGAGAAACTTCTATAAAATATTAAGGTTGTTGGAGTTTTTTGTGTGTAACATGTCTTACTCTATTTTATGAATTCCCTAGACAGTTTGGGAGACTGTAATAGATAGTAAGATATTCCTGTGAAGCCATCAGGTCTAATTTTCCCAAACTGATAGCAATCACAAACTGTATTACTTGCTTATATTTGATTGCTTCTCCAAGTCCATTCTAGTGTGCATGCTATAACTGGACTTGACTCACACCAACTGACATCCCTATCAATGGGCTCAGGAAGAACATGTCAGTCTGAATTAGCCTAAAACCAGATTATAACCTATCAATGAAAAAGAAACTTCAAAGCTTTAAAGGCAGGACTTACTACTCTGCTTCCAGCATAGCTACAAAGGGGATGAATACTCCTTGATGAAGGAAGATACCTATTTTGTCCTGAAAAACCATTGAGTCAAACCTGGCTCTAATTCTGGGGTTGCAAAAGGTGCAGTGGCCCCTACACAGGAGTTAGCATTAAAAGTTTAGAGTCCTGAAAGAAATAAATGCTGACAGGCCTTCTCTAATAGCAAATACCAGTTGTTTTTTTTTCTGGTCCTTTCATTCAAAGAAGCTGAAAGTCAGTCCCATGTCATAGGCAGTGTTTGCAGTTACCTGGATGTAGGTGTAGCTGCACCTTTTTCAGGGAAGATGGAGGTTTCAGTACATATTCTGATGGCTAAAAGCCAGAATCCTTTCTGACCTAGTGCTGAACATCCAGACTGTCATCATCAGGCACCTGGCAGTAAGAATTACAAGGCTTGAGCAGATCAACTGTCCTCCTTTGACTGAAGAATAAGCCAAGAAGACTGACTTGGCCTAATCTTTTGTTGGCTAAGGTTATGCAAACTGAACCTCATCCAGAAAAGAGCAGGAAGGGGACGGAGAGGCAGTTACTCCTATTCCCATTGTATAGTACCCAGTAAACCTGGGATTTTACACTAGTATATGTACAGAAAGTGATAACATTGCCAAAACAAATATTTTAAAAGAGAAAATTACATGTTTTTCAGACAGTCAGGATGAAGATTAGAGACCTGGCAAAAGACTGACACCAGACAGACTCTGCAGAACTAACAAAGCTTGTTGGTGTCCAGATTTATCTACCCCATGATTAGTGAATTTTCATGATAAGACCTATCAACAAGAGTGTAGGCTGCTTCTATTGCAATGTCACAGAGTAGATATTTCATAAACCAGTGTTGCACGGTTGAATTAAACCAGAGCTAAGTGATAAAAGGGATGCTTTGTCAGCAAATACAAGACAAATTCCTGAAGGAGATTCAGTAGCTGCTGAACTAAGTCAGGACTGAGAATGACCCTATACCCATGCTGCATAGTACTTGATTTCATCTGTGAGGCTGAAAGTAAAGAATTCCACTTTGGGGAGGAAAAAAATGAAGGTCTGAAGGATACCCTCCAATAATAGAATAAAAATGTAGCTAGTTTTGTAATAGTAACATGTAAGAATATTGATATATGTGTTGCTGCTTAGCAACACAACTTGCTATTATAAAGGTGAAAGGTGCTGAGATTGCTTTCAGAAAATCAAGCTGGCAATTTAGTTTAAGACTCCTCTTTTTTAAACACTTGCCAACAAATTACATCTTCAACAGATTTACTTTTCCAATAACCAACTTCTGGATTGGGGTGGTTTTTTTTGTTTTAATACTTTTTACAATGGCTTTGACTGACCTAACAGCCCTGGCATTAATTCCATCTTGGATTCTGTGTACTTTCTTCCGGAGACAACACCATGCAGAATGTGTATCTGCAAAATTACTAATATGGTTGAACTCTTCAAAAGAGATGAGCTGACAGGTATAAAATTTCTTTCCAGGTTTCAAAGTTAGTACTTGATGCTAAGCAATAAAATGCTACCATCTACATAGACAATGGAGTGCACATTGGCCCACACTTAAAGGAAAAGTATTTTCAACCAAGGGTTACAAAAACATAACGTCTCAATAGACTGGAACACCGATATAGCAAAAGCAGGAAATAGCCTGTGTGTTGTAATTGATAAGGGCAATAAATCGAACAGCCAGAGTAAATGTCAGCTGAGATCAGAAAACTTAATTCAGCTGGAATTAGAACACATTAAAACCTTCTCCCTCACCGTCCAGGTGTATTTGCAGTTTGGTTTATGACCTCTCCCTCCTCACCGAAAAATGCAGTGTATGTTTATGTATTTTTATATATGCAAAAAACATATATACGCCACACATGGTATATGCTATATATATATATATGTACTATACATGATGCATACACACACACAATACATTACATACATGCACATATATGTCCATAATTGTGTGAAAAGTCTTACACAGAAGTCATCTAAGGTTGAAGAAGAAAGCTATGGTTCAAGTGACTCACTGTCCTCTTCACCTCTTGAATTAGATGAAAAACAACCTTTTCTACACTAAATACTGATATTTCCTCTGAATCTGGGGTGTGAATTAAAAAAAAAAAAAAAGTATCAGGATAATGTTTTCCCTAAAAATGGAGCTTTGGTATTCCCCTAGGTCCATTTTTGCATGTATGTATACAGCTCTTGCTCGCATTTAATGCTACTTTTCACCAGGCTAGCACATGTGCATGAGAACTTAAGCTTAGCTTTCCTTTGGATTGGTAGCTTCTCTCCTTGCAGTGAAATTAGATGCTAAAGTCTCTCAGGCATCAGTAGTCTTTCTGCACCTAACCACGGTTACCCCTTTTCCGGGAAAGTTTTTTCACACTTTACTGAGGGATCCCTTCCCACCCCCTGAATTTCTGCTGACATATAAGACAAAGCAAGGCACCATTAAGGACATGTGGGTATGCCTTTGAAATGTAGCTATTTGTATTTAAATAAGCCTAACATATGTGGTTGGATCTGCCTGTCCAATTCTGTAGTGTCTACACAGAATAAAAATCCAAAGGGTTTTCAAAGCTCTTGTCTCACTAGCACCTTTCAAAATGTAGCAATTACGCTGAAGCTGGTCTGAAAGCATTCTCCTCTATACTCACGACAGACCCTTTTCTTTAAATTACTATACATTTGTCACAGCACAGGTGTGTTCAGTAGAAAACAAACCCAATCCTGCAAAGTCTGGAAGTCTTCAATCCCCCTCCTCTCAGCAGAAGCCTCAACACCCATCTCAATTTTAATCTCACTCTACAACACATCGTCCTTTTTTTCAGCACCGAATGACAGGAGGGAGAAATTAATGAAAATTGCTAAATTAGATTAATTAAATTTAAGCAATAAGACTGTGCACTTTTTTTTTTTTCCTCAGAAGATTGTGTACCCAGGATTATGTTGCACCTGAAGAATGAGGTCTCTCAAACCCTCAGTCTGATATTCCAGAGATGGTAAGCGAGGAGAAATCGGCTTAGTGAGTTGTACCCAGCCTGGGTGTTAATAAACATTTATCTTAGCTCACAGAAAATGAAGATAAATTCATTTTCTGTAGATTGTGTATTACAGTCAGTCCTCTATAAATTATGTATAATTTTAAGATGACACTTAAGTGTCATAAAGTTTCATATTTGTTTTAGATTACTAAAAAGGCAAGATAAGCAGAACCAAAGTGTTAAATTACCCTGTAAGGCAGTCCTTGACTGCACAGCAATTTGAGCTTGTGACTAAACACAAAATAACTCAGGACTAAACAAGACTGAAGACCATGATAAATACTTTGTAATCCTCTCCCCAAACCTCCTACCCCTTAGATGGGTGAGAAGAAAACAAAATTTTTTTTACACGGTGTGCATGCTAATACAAAATGGTCCCACCGCTGGCCAGGCATACCTAAGCTATAAGCACATGGACAGCATGGTGGGGAGGCACTTGGTTTTTAGGAGAGCTAGGGTTATGCAGCACACTACAAATATTTCTCTGCGTCTGGTCAGTTTGCACAAGCTGATACTACAATGGATATATGTAGAAATATATATGCATAGAGATGTCCCCAAATCTGTTTATTGTTAATAAAGATGGTTCAGGGATAGCAAATATGGAAAGGCAGTTTTAAGTTCTTGATTTATTATTCATGAAGAGGCTCCTATACAAGTGAAACACATCTGCTTCCTGAAAAAAGCCTGTTCAATTAACTACCAATCGTTCCTGCCTTGTGAGTTCAGAAGCTGTATCTTCAGTGGTTATTCTAAACAACCAGTGTTGAGGTGCTTTGGCTGATTTTTAGATCTACCTAAAATAAATACAATTTTTTAAAAAACAAAACAAAACAAAATTTTTTTTTCTAGTTAAAAGTTTAATTTCTATCCCCACAAAATCAGAAATTCATACGGGAATTGGAATATTCATATTAGACCAAAAATTTCATGGTACGCAGGAAAGATGACATAAAAAACTGTGAGGAACAGATCAAGCAATAGATAAAGAAAGAATATATGACTAGACATGGAGAAGACAACATCTGTTCTCTAGAGCATATTACGTGGCCTCCTCTAGCGATTCCTCCATAGAGGTTTTCCTAGTCTGATGCTACAGGCTCTGCCTTTGTAATCCTGCCCTTCCTAATGGCATTTGCATCTTTGCAGGAGAACCGTGATGGCTTCAGTCTGGGAACATTAACTCTGACAATCCCTCACTACTTTAAGGACCACCTCAACGAAGCAGCGTTCTTTTTCACATCAGGGCCCATCAAATAGGGAAAGTAGTGGGCCCTTTAAACCTCTCCGTCTGAATAAAAATACAGTGCCAGAAACCTTCTCTAAGAGGGGAGAATCCTGTTCACTGTGGGCAGCCAGCTGCTCCCCATGAAAACAAGATGTAGGAAACTATGAGTGGGAGTGACTTGTCTAAGCCTGCAACACTCATGATCATCATGCCTTCAGAAAGGCAAGCTTCACTATTTGGAGAGCTCTATAAACTTCAACAGCTTTTACAGGATTTTTAAGACATGCTACCCTCATAAGGAACAAGAGGCCACCAGAAAAACAGGTTTAAATGATGGCAAGGATTTTTAAGGTGTCAGATATAGCATAAGGCAGCTGGAGGGCAGCAATATGACATGGGAAAAAAGGGATCAGAAAAATGAGTCCTGGAGTGCCAAATCTAAAAGCAGTGACTGGAGTCTACCCATGCCCAGCTGATTTGAAGACATGTGAGATCCAGCATCTATATTTTCTTCCCATAGCCTTGTGATATGCGGCACAACATGCATAAAAACAGACTATGGCTCCTACAAAATACAGAAAAGATGGGAAGCTGAATTTTAAATACTATTCCTGGTTAGCATAATGAACAAGACGAACAAAAAGAAGATGCTTCCTCCTATGGGTTAAGCATTCTAGTTTTCCAAATGTTTACAACTTAAAAGGATGGGCTTGCTGACAAGACTTTCAATTTCTATACCACATATCCTCTCTGATGGAGTCTGTGGAAGCTACAATGCATGAAAATCTGTAAGTTATAGGTACCTATGGGTGAAGGGGGGATGTAAATGCCATTTTCTGCTTTGTTTCAATTTTACACCAAATCATAACTTAAAGTGGAGCCACCTTCCCTGCAAAGTCAGAAACGTTACAGAATAGAGCAAAGGAGTATGACAAAACATATATATGTATGGGTTTTTTTAGTAAAATGTATCTGATTTTTATTTTTACCAGCAGGCATGATTTTTCAAACGCAGATTAAGCCAAATTTTGCTCTTTGTCTCCGTTCTAAAGTTGGCTATAATATTTGAAAAGGAATTACATGTTTTCTAATGTAACAGAAACACTGAACTATGCATCACAAAATATAATAAACATGTCATAAAGTATCCTCTAACAAAAAACAAATGCCAAATGTGGCTGAGTCAGCTCTTTCTGCAAAATTTTGGGTTATAACTCTTGTTACATATTCACAAATCTGGCACTCTGAAGGTTTATTTTACTTCATCAGATGCACATGAAAATAAATAGCAGTTGGTGAAGGCAAAAGACTGAACTTCTCTGCTTTTCTACCATTTCATTTTCATATTGCCATAAACTACTCTAGTAGAGTAAATTTCATGTTGCCTTGATGAATTTGTTTTACAGCCTTTGCAAATAAATGTTGGGAATGCTGTGAGTTTTAACACATTTAAAATCATACAGTCAGAGGGCTGGAAGGATTCTTAAGAGATTCATCAGTGTTCATCACCCCCCTTCCCCCGTATGCACTACATGCAGGGCAGCCTGAGAGTTACTGTCTAATAGAAAGACATTTCATATACCTGAACAACCTGCTCCATGATTTCAACGCTTAGATCCTTACAAACCTTTCAGTAGCACCTGTATTAGATCTTCATTTCTAGAATGTTTCTTTGTGTCTTCCCATTAGTGTAAGGGTGTGCAAGCACAATTAGTCACAACTGCTTTTCTTCAGTAGCAGTGTTTTCACGTTTGAGAACTGTTCACATGTCTATTCTCAATGTTTCCGTATCTTGGTTTTACAAAACCAGCACACAGAACAGAGCACACCCGAGGCTGGGTGTTCCACACCTCTGCTCTCCTGTTCCACCATAAGATCTATGCTGTCTGCAAATGTATCATGTTTCCAAATGCACATGTTCTTTGTGACTCACTATTCAAACTGGATTACTTAGATTGTACTGATTCTCAACTGTGTTTATCCATCCTGTATGATTTCTCCCATCTAAGCAAAACTCTGCACGTGCCTTGACCAATCCTGATGTTCACTGACAGTTTTAGACATAGATTCCTACTTGATCCTCCGAATTAGTAATGAAAATGCTGAAAGCACCTGACAGGTCTCCATGAAACAGGCACCATACAGGAACTCTTTTAAGACAGTATTTTCCTAGTTGCTAAGAGCATATAATGTATCAAGAACTTGAGTAACATTAGAACCATAGTTTCTCTTCTAGCCACTAGACCCAGCTATTTGTCAAAATGAAAATGAGCATAATCTGTTTTGGCCAACTTTTGGCCAATTTATGTTGGCAGTTCTGATCCAGAACATCCAATTGCAAAGGGACTGGAGGCTTTTTTAGAGTGGTGAGAGAAAGAACAAACTTAAAAAAAGAAAAAAAAATCCCTCTACCTCTTGTTTGGTGTGACCCAACCATAACTTAATGGATTATCTACAGAGCGGAGGTACTTAAAAATGTCCAGATAACAGATATTTGGGAAACAAAATTCCTTGGCTGGCATTTCTGTAGTAAATGCTCAGACTGCTGGATAGCAAATATAGTCTTCTCTTATAAGTCCTTATTTTCCATAGCTGATAAGATTCCTCCTTCTTGTTATGAGTGGATATAATCTCCAGCTCTCTTTTTAAAAACTATGTGAACAGCCTAAGCACTAAGTTCTTTGAACATGAGAAAAACAGGAAGCCACATAGAAAAATGGTGGGATCATGTCATGATCAAAGTATAAAAGATGCATTTGGGGCTGAGAAGGCCGTAGGATAGAAGTGTCATTAATTCCTTGCATCAGTCTTCACTGCTAAAGATACTGGGAGGATTGCTTTGCAGCATTCTTTGCATTAGAGGACGTAGATCAATTTGTGGTACAAATGCAAGAAATATTAGACCAAATAAATATATTAGTGGATGCTGGGGAACCATAGGGGAAGGGACTGCAGAGAGGGGCCAAGTTTGGACACACTTCCTAGATACCATCTGCCACTGACAGGAGCGGAATCAGGGTGATGGACCACTAGTTGGACACCCCTGTGCTCCAGGGTGATGACCAGGGCAGCTGCATACAGAATTCTGCATAGAGAACAATGGTCTCATTGTAGAGTTTCCCTTATTATGTTTGTATGAAAAAATTAAGCCAAAGATTATGAACACTTCAGCTGCGGGTGTCTAAGATTTTTCTGGATCTTTAAGACAAACCCCTTCCACAAGCTAGTTGCATTCCAGAATAACAGATGTTACATATGAAACTTCATGCTGAAGAGACACTCCTGACTTCATAATGTACTTCACCATTTGTATATATGTTCTTGTTCCTAGAATGACTTTTTTTTTACATGTATGCTGTTGACAGCAAGGAAATAAATTAATCCTGCTGTGAAGGCAATAGCCACAACTATTTCATCTTGTAGACACATAATGAAGAGGACAGACAAAACCTGATTTCTCAAAGACATTTTTGTGTAACTAACTTGAGCATGAGTTTAGGTAGCTACAGTGCCAGGTAATTGTTAAAATTGCCCATAGCACAGAGAAGTCATCCAAGCAGGAGTTACCTACAGAATATTTGGAGCTGTCTGTGCAACAGGCTGCCACTAGTTTTTATGGAAACAAAGTTCACCAAGCTTGCTTTAAGGCGGGTCAGTGAATTCTATAAAGACACCAGCATCACTTAGGGAAGAAGTGGCAGTTTTATAGCACTAATAGCCCAGCTAGAGACCTACTGGCATTTCTAGGAGAGAGCCAAGCATTTTTAAAAGTGATGAGCTGTGTTACTTTATCACATTTAGATAAATCATTGTCATTTCTCTGCAGAAAGAGCACGATACAGATAGTGCTGAAGCACAATTGTGAAGTATACTGATGCTAAATTATGAGGTTGATAGGGAAGAGAATTACATTACTTGTTAAAAGTAAAATGTGCAACTTTGCAACAATTGGCCAGTTGGCAAACTCCATCTCAGTTTTATCTGCGAACTGTGATCATATGTAAAGTAAAACGTAGGACATGACTGGTTTCTGATAGGCGTACTCACTTTCGAAGAAAACAAGAAGAACATCAATAGCCCATCATGTTATATTGGCTTTGATATTACTCATTCTTTTGAATCTTGAGAGCTCCAAGTGCTCTGAGCTTGTAAATTGGCATTATTATGGTAAAGAAATAATTTCAGTACGAAAATGACTAAAATAATTTCTTAGAATATGACTGGGATATGTGACAGCTGTTATTACAACTTCAGTTCTACATAATATTAGTATTCCCTCAAACCTGTTTCCAGTATGTGGAGGGGGAGGAGTATAGCAAGTACATTACTATATTGTTGTTACTCTGCTGCTGTACAAAAGGTAGCACTTTTATAAATGATTTCTGCAGGTAGCACAGATTTGTGGGTTATAAGGGAACAAGAAGAATAACACACTACTGATAGTAACTGAAAACAATCAATACAGATTCCACATTTTGTATCCAAGCAGAAAAATTGCTACCTCATGTAATGGTTCATTTGAGCTATTTGCCACAGATTCTCACATAACCCAAGGGGACAGACATAAGGATGAAGTAGCCGACTTCTATGAATTAAAACTGGATGATGGTTATTCTTTAGTATATTTTAATATTTCTGTGTGGTGGTTAAAATCCTGTAAGAGTAAAATGCCCATTTAGCCACTGGTCTCCTGCCAGTGAGACCACTGATTATATCTAAGAAGGTATCAGTTCATACAGGTGCAGGTTTTGTTCAGGAGCAATGCAAGAGTAATCTAACATAGCGGTTGAAGATATAGTGCCATTGGAATGATTCAGTCAGCAAACATTATTAGGTAGCCACAGCTTATTGCGTGCATTAATTTATATGAAAACAATTGTTATCAGCAAGCTTTCTGTTGACTGACACTTGCACAAACAGGAAAGAGAAGGAGGGAAAAGGATAGGAAAGGATGGGAGAGGAGGGGAAAATAGAGGGAGGAAGGAAAAAAGGGAAAGGAAAAGGAAAAGGGGAATGAAGGATGGGAAACAGGAAGGGAAGAAGGAAGGAGAAAGGTAGGGCAAAGGAATCTGTGTGACTCAGTCAACTTTTTCTCATTTATGGAGGTATACAGGGAAATTCAGAGCAGATACCCTGCTTCTTAAACATTACCTATATACATGGGGAATTCAGTGGGATTGTATATGGGCCAGGCTGCTTTCCAGCTTGGAACATACTATAGTCTTGGAACCTGGGATTTTGCCTTGAAAATGAGTGTCTTTCCCTAGGCTTCTCTTTCCAAAAATATATTGCTTATTGGTCCCAAATAGTTATTCTCAGTGGTTAAGTGACTGGCCAGCTCAGTGATCAGTTTCTCAACAGCAGTTATGCCTGTTCTCTTTTCCTCTACAAAGAGCATACTTAAAAAGAAGCAAGGTAGGAGTATGAGTCTGTACCCTTTTTGCTTGTTGATTTTTTTATTTAAAAGGCCTGAAAAGTTAATCACAGGTTTTACTTTAAAGATAAAGGAAATGCTAAGCCATGGTTCTGCCACTTTCATCATCAGTTGTCTAAATTAATTCTGGAATGAATTTTCTATGCTGAGATGAAAGGGTCAGTGCAGTAAATCATTCACATTCAAATCTTTTCTCTTAAATATTTTAATGAATAGGCTTGGTCACAAAGAACTAATTATAAAATAAATAATAAGTTTGACTAAATAAATACTATTTTCCATTACATTTAATCTGGAATCACATTGCTACTTAACAGTGTTGTAATTTTCCAGTTGCCTATAGCAAAAGCCAAGACTAAAGTATTTCATACAGTACTTGGTATTCAATGCCATGAAACTGAAATGAGAAAAAAAAAAAACATTTTCAATATAAAGGCTGTCCTTTTTATCAACTGGAGTGATTAACCTCTGAATCAGGCTTTCCAGGAAAGTAGTAGAAACTTTCTTAATATCCTCATATCAAGAATGGATGCATTTCTAGATGATGGACTTCACATAGTAGTTTGAATGAAGAACTCAGAAAAACATTTTGTTCTCAGGTTAGAAGACTAGATAATCTAAGAATCCTTTCTGGAGCTGAATTCTTATAAATCTATAAGAAAGACTGCTAACGTAAACAGGATCTCTGAGTATAATGTGAACAATAAGCACACAAAACCACCGACAAAAATAATGCAGAAAATCCATGTTAGACAGACTTTCTTGAGCTTTGTTTTCCTTCACAGGGTGCTTTTCAGAAACTGAAGACAGCTTAAGTGGAAAGAAGTGATTATGTTTAGAAACACAAATACAGGTAATTATAAATACTAGTTAACTGCTACGATTTAATCTGGAAGGTGAGACCAGTGGATCTTATCACCAAAACTCTATGTACATGGCAATGTCTTTATTTACTTGTATGTTAGAGTTTGACACATATCCTGTCCAGGAGGATTATCAACACACTACAGCTCGAAAAATTTCTAGTTTTTCAGAGTAGCTATTTTAGCTTAATGAGCAACATTTTCCTCTTGTATTTCCTAGCAATTCCTCTTTATGTGTACCACTATGTCACAAGTAGCAGAATGAAGGACAAACAGTAAAAATGTGAAACTACTCTGAAATATAGCACTTCAATTCAAAGACGATAATGTTTGAACGTTGGTTTCTACAGATGTTTCTCTCACTGTTTAATCTCTCCTTGAAAGCTACTTCTGTAGTTCTGACTGCACTTGTTACCCTTTGTTGTGCCTTTTTTGTTTCTCCTATATCCTTTTCAAATAGGTGACCAGAATTCCTTGCAATATTCAAGCTTATACAATGATATAACAACATTAGGGATGTTTCTCAATCCCTTTCCTAGTACTTCCTAACATCTTATTCTTTTGATTTTCCTGAACAGAGAACTGAATTTTTCATGACGTTACTGAAACTGAATCCACAATCTTTCTGAGCCATCATAACTGAGAGGACTTCATCATATATGTACATATATGTATGATATATGCCATAGTTACTTTTCTCTGCACAAGTAACTGCACCTCAGGTGCTGTTATCACCTATTGCCCTTGCAGGCCTTGCAAACTGTTCTTCTCCTCCAGCAGTACCACAGCTGGTGTTGCCCACCATTGTCAAAGCAGCTACTTGTACCCCTTGTTTCCAGTTTCCCGCTTCAGACAACCATTGCTGGCTATTGTCCCTTGCTTTCCTAATCAACTGCACTCATTTCCCAGCTGATGATCTCCATAGATATTTACTGTAATATTTTTTTGGTTTCACATCTGCTAAAGGGAGCTGTAATAGAACTACGGGGGATGACACGCATTGAGGATGGAGAATCTGCATCCCTGCACATGGCAAGTGGTCAGATCCTTGTTTCACTCTCTCAATCTGCAAATTAATATTAATCCCAATTGCAAAACATGTCCTTTATCTACCAAGGAAGAGGCTGGCACTAGTATAATATTCTTTTACAGCTAATTTCACTCTAGATATGCTGGCTTTGACTATTATATCCAGGAAAAGCAACACAGGTATTTTAAATAATTATCTAGATTTCCTTCTAATTCCAGTTTCAACGGGTGCAACACATGTCTGGGACAGTTAGTACCAAGATAAAAACTACTCTAATAATGATTCACTACTAAGCCCTAGTCCCTTCATGTCAGTATTTAAGTATACATACTGCAAATTCAGTTTACTTTTGAGCAACGCTTTCATGTCTGAATTTAGCAACAGAAGAATTCTGTAGAGTGTAGTGATTAAGTCAGGACGGAAATAGTCAGAGCCAGTATGAAGCCCGTGCAGCGTGAATTTTATTATCTCAGAGAGAAAAGAACGATGCAGGCTTACAAAATCCCACCATTCTTCTGGAAAGACCAAAACTAATTGAGCAATACCTGTATCTCCCTAAGGAAAGGTCAAAGCAAAAGAATACTGAGTTAACAAGATGATTCAGCAGACTGGAATCATATTTCTTTTAACTTGACATTTAGACTGAATTAGCATCCTGAACTTACTCAGCAAGCAAAAGAGCTCAAAGTAAATCCATTTAGTTTTATATTGAGAAAATCCAACATGTGCCAGGCTGATATGACTAAGCACCTACTGAGCCTTGACCATCTGGAGCATGGAAGCATGAGTGGGGCAGAAGAGCTTTTTCACTACTGACTAGCGAAAGAAAACACGCAAAATGAAAAGGCTACCAGGAGTAGCATGCAATTAAAAAAAGGCCAAGGTCAGATTGCCAACCACAGTTACAAATTTTCTTCATAAAGAGCTTAAAGATTGATGTGGAAAGGCCAGGTTGAAATGATGTGAAAGTTAGTTCTTTTAACTTGACATTTAGACAGAATTAATATCCTGAACTTGCTCAGCAAGCGAGAAAGAGAAAAGTACCAGGCAAGGTCTTTAAAGGCTTTTAGTGAATGCTTGCAAGCCATATCAATAGAGAAACTAGAAAGCAATATCCAAGTGAATTAGTTGAGTGAACTTTCCCAGAAAGAGGTGTTTTTAAAGGCCCAGCTCCTACCAAAGGCACCAGGGCACAGTGGAATGCTACTGGTGTTTAATTAGGGATAGCTATGATCAGAAACTAGTGGCAAGACTCATTCTATTTTCTGCGCAAGGAAATGGCTTGTATGCCGTGTTTTACAGACTTATAATCAACCTTTAAGCATGTTCAATGGGATTTCTAATAGGAATTAAAAAATGCATGTACTTCAGTGTTTGCTGGGTAGGGAAAGCTCTATTCATTACGGGAGTGCTTACTCTTTTTTGGTTGTTTTTTTTTTTAAATTTAGGCTCAGAATATTTATGAATGTATTTTTTTTCTACTTCTGTGCATGTTGGTTTTAATCACACTTTGTTTATATTTAATCTTTAATAGCCCAGATGTAAGTAGCAAGATCTCAGCTAAATGGAAATTTCTTTTTCCACGTTTGGGGCAGTTTCAGGCAAAGTGTTACATTACAAGATCAAATGGATGTTACAGCCTTCTGAAGCACTGCAATGTTGTGCCTCTTCTGCCCCGTACGTGACTAGAAACAAAACAGTCCAATATTACTGAGATCCCCTTAGTGAACACCTTACACGCCTTTTATTATCTGAGAAGCTGTTTAGTTGACAGATCTCCCATTTGAATTTAGATTACTACTCTGGAGTACAGCAGAAGGTCTGGAGTATACCCTGAAGACAGCCTTAGCACACACTCAGCTGTGATTAATCTACCTGCTTAGCAGATGTCAGCTGTACTACTAAAAGTCAAACAATCACCCAGTCATTGTAAGCTCAGATGATTTCACCTCAAGCCAGAGACTGTTGTTTGTTGTTTTAAGATGTCTTGAAAGAAGACCCATGGAAAAGAACATTCTTAACAGGAAAGCAAAGCCTCACATCCCTAATTCTTAAAAATTAAGAGTTCATTCTTTTTACTTTTATACCTTGTAATAGCAAAAGAAGAATTAATTAAGGCCACAAGGGGCACAGTAGTTAAGTTACAATGAAAACTGTATGAAATAGAAAAGTTGGAGATTCAATGGATTAAGTGTCACCTTCTTAAAAATAACTGAAATAGAGTAATATACTTTATGCATGTTTCTCCAAAGGAAATATTGGCTACTTATGATCATCTCTTTTTCTTTCCTATCATTCACCTGTCCAGAGAGATATTGATTTATTGCGTAAGGATTCCTGAAATATTTAAATTTAAGATCTCTGTAGTTAAGCAGCTGATGAGTTCATCTGGCTATTGCATTACTACTGAACAGAAATTCAAATTAAACATGTGCCTGATAAGAAATGATGTAAAACTCTCTATGTGGTGTCTAAGATCAGTATTATTTCTCAGGGGAAGGCGCTCCTTCAGTGAAGGAGGCTCCCTGTAAAACTGAAGTTTACAGGTGTGAACTGGAAAGTGCCTGAACAGTATCACTTTTCTTCCAGCAGGACCACATGTTTTGAAGAGCCATATGTGAGTACTTGATTACCAAAAGCCTCAGAAATCTCTACTCTAAGTACTTAGAATCATTTAGGCTGGAAAAGACCTCTAGGATCATCTAGTCCAACCTTTATCCAACATCTCCGTAACCCCTAGACCATGTCCCGAAGCGTAACATCTACCCGTTTTTTGAACACCTCCAGGGATGGTGACTCCACCACTTCCCTGGGCAGCCTGTTCCAATGGCTAACCACTTTTTCAGTAAATAACTTCTTCCTAATATCCAACCTAAACCTCCCCTGGCACAACTTGAGGCCATTACCTCTTGTCCTGTCATTAGTTACTTCACGAGGACTGTTCTCACTCTGCTGGAAGTTGGTCTCCACTGGCGTGCAGCATGTTTGCCTCAGACCTGCCTGGCCCACACAGGCTGCTCTGAGTCTTTGCAGCTGTCAAGGTAGCGGCACAACTCCCTTCCTCCCACTCCAGCCTTGCCTTCCCATCTTATCCCCTTGCCATGCATGCAGAAAAAAGACTAATTGTCCTGATGCTTAATCCAATGGAGTAACACTGTGTATTGAGTCCTGCAGGTTTATATTCTATCAAGGCTAGTTATTAAAGGCAACCAGAGTATTGCCAGTTTTCATTGACTTAGATTGATAAAATGCTGCCTGAAATATAAGTCTCTGTGTTATTGCTCCTATTTCTGCCACCATTTTTCACTTGTGACCTGTGACCATCAGGCCTACTGAAATAAGTAGAGCTAGCTGCAGAGTAAGATACTTGTAAATTAACATATGACCCCAGTTTTAATCTACTACAGAACACAGAAGCTAATTTTCACTGACTCACCATGGGACAGATTCAATTTAGTAAAGAGGGAAGACTTCCATAAAATATCTTAGCTGTTTATTTTAATAACAAACAAAAAACCTAGTATATAAAAAGCCAAAACAACAACCTGTTTGGATTGACTGTGTGAATGGAACAGAACAGGTAATTAGAACATGAAAATTAGTGTCACTTTTGAACCCTTCTTTGCCATATTGATAAGGTTCAGTAAGCTGAATACCAGTATTTGCACCTTTATCCTTGTTAAACCCCAAGGGCAATGAACTATTATTTGAATATAAGAGCTGCACATTTATTATTGTATCACATCATGCATACTGAACAAGATGGTGAAGGTGGAGAAGGTAGAAAAAGGTTTAGAAGAACCACATAAACACTCTTGGCATTTTTAAAGCCAGCTGCAACAACAGAAGTGTATCATTTGCAAAGAGGCACATTACACATCAATTAAGGTCAAAGTTATTGCTAGTGTGAAATTTTTGCACTGGGAAACTGAATCACAAAAATGAAAACATCCTGTGGGAATATGCAAACGTGAGACTTTTCTGGTGGTACCCAGGTTTCCCTGAGCTTCTCTCTTGTTCCTGACAAAATGCCTGACAGATCTAAAATGCCTGGGCTTTCAGTGCCTAGTTACCTCACAGAGCTATTTTATTCAGGACACTGGATCTCACAGGCACTTTAGCTCACCAGCTCCAAGGATTTCCAGGCCCTTTTGTTCCCCATCGTTTTGGCTAAGCAACTGCCGTATAACCACACCATGACCCTAAGTATTTTCAGGGTCAGGAGAAGATTATTTTATTTTTAACATCTAAATGTCCCAGTGGAGGATTATGGTGAAATAAAATACTGCTGATTTCCTGCTCTGTGAAAAATAGTGAGGTTAAGATTTATGTGTTTATCCTGCCTTTTTCAAGACAAGAAATCTCTATCACAAATCTCAAACTGGGAAAAGGCTAGTAAGTCGATTTCTCAACCAGCTTCTCAACCACAATTGTCTGAGGTAAAGGAAGAAGGCCAGAAGAAGATTCACACGCACACAATGAACCTTTTTATACAACAAGCTGCTTTTAAGGAAGAAAATTCCTGTTTTCTTAACACATTCAATAAAGATTAAACCTCCATGGAAAAGAAAGACATGGAATAGGTGCATACTTTCAAAAGCATGAATAGCTATGTCTATACTACTAAATAAAAGCACTCCACAAGGTGAGATAAAGTTCTTGTCCCCGATTATCCATTTGCTAAATTGTGGACATCTTTGGCTGTCCACTCAGCACAGATTTGCCTTAGCACTCTCTACGATGATGCCCTCAAGCCACTATGCGAAAGAAAGCATCAATGACCACTCCCAGCAGGCTGCATGGACATGGCTGCACTATATTTGGCTCTCTCCTTTCTACGTAGTCCTTTGACTTGCGCCACAGACCTGCCTTCACCAATACCTCTGCTATATAGAACAGAGCATAGCACATCAGCTCTCAGCTCCACACTGTAGGAGCCCCACACTGTAAAAGCTGCAAAGCAGCCCTCCTGTCATTTCAGACACTTTGATTTGGATAAACTAAGAAAATATGAACTCTCATGTTTGAGGGACACTACCTAAGGTCCAGAAGATGCTCACAGCCAAACACTGTGTAGTATGGATATAGGCAGCTTGTACCATTTCATTCAAGGCCAAGGAAGCTCCCTGACCATGTAAAAGCATGTCGACATTAAATATGCACAATTATCTGCATGCATGCTCCTGGGAGCAGAGTTGACACAAGTACAAAAAAATCCAACATTTCTTCTGCTTCTAGAGTGCGTACAATTCGAAAGAGTGGCCTGCCCACTTCACATGAATGTTAAGTATTAAAGTATATACAGTGAAGGCAACATAACCTCACATCACTACCAAAATGTGGTTCTTATTCTCATTTAATCTTTTATATTTATACTACATATGGGTCTGCCACCACTGAAATGTAGGTTTCATATAGGAGGTATACACGTATCATTTAAATCTAACTCTTTAGGAGGGATAGTATTCACCAATAAAAAATACAGGATATAGCAGGTGATAAAAATATATTGAGTAGTAGTTGGGCAAAATGAGTGTCTATTACAGGAAGGTTAGGTCCCTTTAGCTTTAGTCAGGTTAAGCTAAAGCTATAGGATCAGAAAACATTAGAGACGTAAGACAGAGATGAACTGGGCTTTCTCACCTTTTGTTTGTGGATGAAACGGCTTTAGTGACAAGGACCCAGGGAATCAAAATTTTACCTTATTTTAACTGTGATTTAAAAAGTATGAACAATCTCATAACTTTATATAGTTTAATACTTTCTATCATTAAGATAATAAAACCCTGACAGCTCAATTGCATTCCTCTGGTCATAAACCTTCAACCGTATTTATGCCGAGGTTCTCATGCAGATGTGTCAGTTATTCCACTGATCTAGCCAAAAAGTCCTATCTAGCCATAAGGATTAGAAACTAATGAAACAAGGGATTAGAGACTTTGAAACAATACTTGTTCTGCATTTTATGTATTTACCTTTCTTCTTTTACACGTTTTTTATTTTCATTCTGTAAGCACATAATCATCATCTGCATTCATTTCCTAACTCTGTAGCATGTGGATTTGTCATGTCACACTGGCATGCCACTGTTCTTTGCTACATGATTAAGTTCTCAGGTAAAATTCTTTACCTCTATTACTGCCAATGTACACTGGGTCAGATACTGTAGTTCGAGCTTTCAGGATTTTCAGCAGTGGAAGAGGGGCTAAAACAAGGAAACCATGAATGGTAATACCTATTACAAATGTCCATGGCCAAGTCCTGTAGTTTCAAGTAAAACAGAACTAACGTGGAGGTGAAATAAGAATGGAAAAAGTCAAAGCAAACATCCTTGTCAGCGTTCTTTGCTCCACCAGGGAAAAAGCAGCACTACATTTTGGATTGTGACTGAAAACTTCACTATATACGTTATGGTTTATGTGCAGTGAACCAAGGCCCTCTGCTTTGGCTTCCCACTCAGACAGCACTGGCTGGGGACTGACATAAGTACTCTCACACAACAGTACGGTTAATGTGATACCAAGCACGTGGTGGTCACCAGAGAAGGAAGCCCTTCAGCATTGCACATTTGTTCTTTTTTTGACTGCACAGCAGTGTCCCTTTGCAGATACACTCTCAGAAGTGTTTCTCTGGGGGAAAATGCCACAGTGCTACATGTTGGACAATTTATTTTGCTTCAAGTCTTCTGCCAGGAATTCTGCCTGAGGTCACATGTTGGTCTCTTAACTGGAGTTAAACTACAGGAAAGAAAGTAAGTGTGGCTCAGTTCTCAGTGCTGAAATATAAGTACAGAAAAACATATTCTTTACCCCGCAGAACACCCTTCTGTACATTTAACCTTTCCAGTTTTATAAGTGATGAGCAAACAAAAAGTCTTATGGTTTTACTTATCAGGAAAAACCTTTACTAAACCACCATTTGAACCTAGAAATCAAGACTGCTCGGTATTGATGTACATCATTTGCTGTAAACTGAAAGATTTGTGAGGCTACAGACTATTCTTTATGGGCATAATGCATCCAGAGATTAAAGCATCAGATCTTAAGTTTCTATTAGTGTGTTATTAAAGATTGTGACAGGCTTATTTCCTCCCTAGTTTATCTAAAGAATGAAAAATGGCCAACCCAATAAAAACCCATTTTCTGGCCAGCCATTAACTTGATTTACAATGAATTTGTACAGCGCCTGATCTATGCCATCATTGTATTACTGCTTCTCTGCAAAATACAAACAATTAACTAGTGATTTACACTTATGCAAGCATAGGGGAAAGAAGATAATAATCTTTTCTCAAGCCTGTTTCCCTTCCAGCATGCTCAGACTTCAAAAAATGAAGACTAATCTGGTCACATGCGCTTCAAACAGTCAGTTTACACTTTTTAATGAGAAACACAGAGAACAACCCTGAGTGAACATACTCATCATCCATGAGTTAGACGTGTGTCTATGCAAGACCTGACAGCAGCTGAAACCTCTAAAAACTTTGAAAGGTATTTTACATTGGATTGACTCACAATACCTTTACTGTCCTAAAAGCTGAGATGTTGAAATTACAAGCCTTGCAGCTATGCACAAAGAAAAAATGTTAGCTGTCATATCCTTTATTTCTCAGAGTTTCACAGGGTTTCACATTTTTCTCTGCTGTTACAGAAAACACTGGAGTTTGTGCCCTTGGGACAGACTCCTTCAATAAAAACTGGCATTAATGTAGTGCACAAAACTGAAATCTTTTTACAGTTGAAGCAGTGAACCCCAAAAATCAATGTTATATTTATAGTGTCTTCATGATAGCTACATAGCTTCGCACCTGCCAGGCAAATCCTAATAGCTATGAAAGAGTACAAGAATAAGTTTGCTCTTTAGAAGTCAAGCATGCTCATAAATCTTCCTCTGAGCTAATCAAAGTAACTTTTTATGCCAGCAGGATAGGAATTATTTAAAAAAATAATAATGATCAGCTAATGGGAATAATCAGTGCTTGCTTCACTGTAATGTATTTGAACAGAAATGTAACAATAGAACTATCTGAAATGTGAAATGCTGACATCTCAAAATTGCTTATGAAAGTGAAAAAAATTATCTTTAAAGTCCTCATGAAATGAATTCCAAAATTCAGTGTCAAAATGCTGCAGGTTTTGTTACAACTTTTGGCAAAATGGTGACAGCAATGATTTTTTGCCTTTTTTTTCAAGTCTTCCAGGACCTTCTTATTATTAATTTTCAAAATAGCTGTCCCAGATATCACCTCACCTACAGCACTCTGAGAAATTTCATCATGGCAGAAGCCAAGAAAACTTGAGAATAACCAGATCTTCAAAGAACTGATCACTGATACATACTGTATGCAGCCCAGTGGATTTCAGTGCTCCTCTTCTTTGAGACAGCAAAAAAAGTCAGCTGTTTTGCTTCTCTGCTTGAGAACTGATCTAAAAATTCAGACAAAACATACTAGTACCTAGGAATGTCATTGCTCTCATAATTCAATGCCCATTCTTCTGCTAAAAATCTCAAACAATAAATCCACATGTCCTGAGTGTTGTTATCACAGAATGTTCCTGTTATCACAGAATCCAAAACATGTCCTGTTACCAGTTTTGTGTTTCAGCTGTCCAGTAGCTTGCACATGCAGAGTTTGGCAAAGGTCAAACAACTGCCCAGTAAGGAGATGATTGCTCTGTACCAGTTGAAGGCTGTATAGAAAACTTGGAAATACTGATTTTGATTATTTTCTTGATGATGCTGGTTATAAGCTATATGATTACATTACTCTGTAACATTTGGTAATCTAGCAGACCCCTTTCATTACATTTTCCTAAAATTTATTCAATTCTCTCAGCCTAACATCTTACATTTTAATTAAGCTCCCATATCCTCACGATGAAGTGACGGAAAACATCTATCCATACACAAATTGAATCTCTTTTTGCTTGTGACTTATATGTAATTATTGACTTTTTATAGGAACATATAAGCAAAGTTATTTACCACTGTTCCTCTATACCAGAGAGAAAGGATACATGAAGACCCAAAGAGAAGAAATAAAACTTATGAACAGAAAAAAAACCTAACAAGATATGGGTGTCTAACAAGTCCAGACGACAGAACACTGCTGCAGTTAGGATCAAGCATATTTGAAATTATGTCAAATCCAAAATGTACTTAAATCACATTTGAAAGAGATGAGCTACAGGAACCAAAGGACCACAAAGGAATTACGTTTCTTACTACTTCTTTGTTTCATTAAATAACTAGAAAGATTTTTAGCTTTTCATCTAAAAGAAGGTCTATGACTACAAATTTATTTTTATTTAGGGCTTTTAGAATACTGAGTTAACGGTACATAATTGCTTTATCAGTTTTCTCAACATAAGTCATAACTCCAGTGCTATCAAAGATAGTTTCAGAAAATCGAGTTTCTCTATAAACAGACACATGAAGTAATGATGCAGAGGTTATTACTTTTCTATCCTATTCTTTGTATTATGCAAGATTTTTTTTTTCCATTTAAATCATTGAGCATTCTGCCCTAACGTGTTGTCTTCTTACAAACAATCATTTCCAAATGAGCTGGAGAACTGGAAACAGTCACAGGAGAGGTCCTTCTACTTTATACTCCTTTCCTGAACTACATTAATGAACAATAATGCAATAATTGCTTTGACAAATATTCTTAACTATTTCAAAGAGTACAGACATAAAGTAGGATTAATGAATTTGAAGTAATAAAAATCTACACCTCTTCTTCCCTTTCTCTCTCAGATTTTTTTGCGGACACAGGAGATTTCAAAACCACCACTGTTGTTTATAACCGATGCTTTAAAAAACATATAATTGTCGAATCTCACCATACATAACTCAAAATTAGTTTCTTCAGGTTTATAATTGAGTCATAATTTCACTCTGATTTCACTCCAGGGCATTACTTAAATAAGAGACAGAAGCACTTTTCATCCACTAAATTGGGTAATTGGAAGTCTGGAAGAGGAGTAAAATACAGAGGACCAGGCAGCAGTCTGTAGTGTAACCCTGACTGTCCCCATTCCCCTACAAGGTGACAAGACTCAGAAGGTTCAGGGGATGGGCTAAAAAATGGTGATCTGCTTCTCCTATCACACATGGAAGTCAGAAATCATGTGGCACTTTTCAAAAGGAAAAACAAAAGTGGCTGTAAAGGGAAATAGGCAGTTCCACTATCTGAGGCCACATTTTGGTCACTAATTAAACTAGCAGTTTGTGAGGAACTAAGCATTATTAGGTGTACCACAGGGTAGAAGACAAGGCCAACTTCTGCCTCATATGGATAGTCTTAAAATTTTTCTTGAATATTTTTTCTTGAGTTTTTTTGTCAAAAACCAAAGTTGAAGTAGAACTGGGGTAATGACGTGAAAGAACATAATAAATCTTTTTCATCTCTACTTTTTCCTCACTGCTCTCAAGTAAAAAGAAAAAACCCACACAGTAGTACATACCAGGTCACAAGTCATAGAATCAGTCTGGTAGGAAAAGACCTTCAAGATCATCAAGTCCGACCACTAAACTAACTCTACCGCATCCACCACTGAACCCCGTTCCCTGGCTCCACACCTTCATGAGACAGCGTGACTGCTGACACTTGACCCACTTTAACACATGGTCTGTTGCACTGAGCAAGAATTGTATGGCCAAATGTGTATTACACTATGTGTTTAAGTCTTCATGGTTTGCCTACAAACCTTTTTATTGTTTCCCCTGTCCTAGCTACATTCCATGAAGAGCTGCTGAGCTTTGTTCAGGCACAGCTTTCAATGAAGGAAGACTGGCAATGAGATGAGACAAGATGAGAGTCTCCTCAAAATCAATCTGAAAACTTATAATGAAACAATGTTCTGGAACTCCTCTTGTCGTTGGGCAAGATTTCTGTGTGCAAGTGGGATATATATGCAGACTGAAAAGATCTCTTCTAAAAGTTTAACTAATTTTCATTAAGCTGGTTCATATGAGTTCTCTGGGACCCTCAGTGGAAGATCTTAATCATATTGTGCCTTCTGCGCTACACTGATCATAATGCTAATCTCAGTAATTTCACATTTGGGAGCCTACTTTTCAAAGTGTAAACAACTGACATTGACTTTATAAAGAGTAATTTTTCAGAGGCAATGCAATGGCAGTCATAGAGAAGCATTATAAGGCAAAAACTGGAAAAAAAAAATCATCTAATTGCATTAAGAGAAAGAAAACATTCTCAGTTTCCTCCCCTTGTTCTGAAGAATGTGCACAAATGAAATATATGTGAATAATAATTTGTGAGGGAGAAAACTTTGCCCCCTTCTACCTTCAGGTGTCAGACACATATCTCTAAAGGAAAACTTAGAGAAGAAACTGAGAACCAGTTTCATAAAAACAGGATGAGTGAAACAGCATGAGTGAAAATATGGACTCAGAGGGAAGAAAAGTCTAATAAAATATTTGTGTTTCTCTGTGTCTTAATATCTGATGTACTGCCAAGTTCCAAACAGCTTCTGAAACCACAGGTTTTATCTCAGCTCCCTGTTTTGAGCATTATTTTGCTTAGCATCTCTGAAATGCTCTCACTATTCAGATTTCCCTCCTCTGAGAGAGTCACACAAGGATGGCAGCAAAGACCATTTGCAGAACCAAACTGAACCTTTCAGATAAAGCCATTCTGGATAAAAAACCATACCTTTAAAGAAAATAACTTGAACAGTTGCTAAAGGTCTTCAAGCTTGATAAATGGCAAGAGCTCTGAGATAATAGTGCAGTCATGTTGTAATACTGTTCAATGCCATTTGATGCTAACATTATTCATACAAGGATGCTATTGACTTGTAATTCCTTGAAAATATGATCTTTTATAAAACCTATATTACTGAAATCCTTGTGCCTTTTACCATTACACAGGTTGCAGATGACTCCATAGGATCGACTAATGTCTCAAGACATTAGCATGACAGAATGCTACAGCACCTAACTAAATTTAGAGATGAAAAAGAGAAGAGCAGATCTATAATTACTGTCCCTGAAAAGAGAAAATGCAGGCACTGTGCCAATTCTTGCATTAACTATCCCAAATCTATTAAGATACTTCTTCCACCTCAATTAATTTACATAGCACTATTAATAATGACATAACTGCCGCACTCTTGATCTCAGGGTGCAATACCATTAATGCTACAATGCTCTAACATAAAAACTTCCATATATCTTGCAAAAATATGAAATGCATATTTTAGAAAGTTTACCAAGCAGCTGATGCTGGGATGACACATTTATTATGTTTGCAATGCTCCCACATTTCTTCTAACATATAACACAAATGGTCACAGAAGGACTTTAGTCTATGAGGCCAGAACATTGCAAGATAAAGAATTTCTTGCCTACACCAGAAAGTAACAGCATTACAATGGATATAGTAACCTCTCTTAACTGTTTTTTATATTACCCTACCTACTCTTTGTGGTTTTATGCAAGAACTACTATATTTTTATTTGCATATTGCTCATCACTTCATTCCATTTTGAAATATGACATTTCATAATCTACCCCATTTATTACAGTATAGTTAGAGGACCTCAGATCACAGCAAAAAAAGACTGTATTTCAGTGACTGTGCCATGATATGTTCTTTGGAAATTAATATATATATATGTCACAGGAAATTTATGAAATGCAAGATTTCAGCATTATGGTACTGCAGACAGGTTCCAGTATTTCACAGAAAGCTAAGGACTGATACATTTTCTGATTAAGGTTCTTTTTGCTGCAATATAACTTATCAAGGATACCTTTTACAAACACCAGGAAAGCATTAGATGTTTTGTGCAAAAATCTGAGGTTTAGCTATTCAAGAATTCACAAATGCTCAGGCAACTGTTATGACCCTTAGTCATAACAACTTTAAGGAGGAGACATGATCCAAGTCTCACTGGAGTTCATTTGCATTTAACAAGCATCAGTTCCCTAAGACCTGCCCTCCAACAGGTTATGCAAGATTGGATTAGATTCTTTCTCACTTTCACCATTTACAAAATTTGTCAGGACTCTCCAAGTTCAGCACCCTAGAGGCTTCCTGATCACTCCGGAAAGCAGGCAGAGGACAGAGGAGAGAGGATTGTGGAAAATGCTCTTCTTCCTCCCAGGTTTTTCTCTGGACAGTCAATTAATGAATTAACCTAGCCTTCCACCCAGTCTACCCAGTCTTCATGTTTAAATACTATAGATTGCACATATCTTTTCTATGATACTTTGCTCCCTCAGCATGTTTGCCACTGCTTCTTGAGAAACATCAGGCAGATTGGTAAGAACACTACTACTTTTAATATAATTGAATTTAAAAAGGTGAATAAAATAACACAAGTATATTGTCAGGAAGAAAAGAGAGGGATGAAGAAGATAAAAAAGTTAAGCTGTATCTTCTGCGTGTTATTAGTAGCCCATGTTCCAAGATTCTGCTCCTTTCTTTAAGGTGATGGTAAAGGATAGTGCTGCCCAGGGGCCAGGTAGGGTCTGCAACTTCACTTGAATGCTTTAGAATCAAAGGAATTGTTTTTCATGTTATTGTTGCACAGCATTAAGAGGAGTACTAATGTGTGATTCATCAAAGGGATTTTACTGGCCCGCTCAGCACTCATTCAGAAAAAGATTTCCCATTTGGGCTTCAAGTGTTCTAAAAGTTTTGACAAATCATGTAAAACACACAACCTTAATTCCTTATGACTAATCAAAAGTGAACTACATCCACTTTAATTCTGTGTGAGAGCCTCTGTCCAGGGATTTACTGCCTTTTTATTTTTCATTTAAAACCCTTCATTAATTCATCTGAACATTTTAGAGAATTGCTTTTCAGAGAACACCTATACACTCATTTTCTCATTATTCTTCATTAAACCATTTCATTACTGTCCCAAGAGTATTCAAACTTCACAATACCACACCTTGGGCAGGGTCTTCTGGAACATTCTTTTTTGGAATATCTACAGTACACGCTAAGCCAGTCAAAGGAGTGTCAGTATAGTAGCAGTAGTAGTAGTACTAGTAGCAGTATTTAACGGAACTTTTAAATATGGCTTAGAATTACAGTGAGGAGCTGATCCCTGGGATAACTGCAAATTGCAATAGAACTGCATTACTGTAGAGTTAGATCTCTACAGATTAAGAAGCAGAAATTATTAAAATGTCATGATCAAAAATGAGGAAGAAATGTTTGCACGGATGTCTTATCTAAAGACAGCTAAACATGTGTGTTGGCTTCATTATAAATACAACCTTCACCCAGTGATGCTGTTTTTCCTAGAATATAGTATTTTGAAACCACAAAGTCAGTATCCATATGGATGTTATGTGTTTGTTCTAACTGTTTGGAGCTCTGGAGTATGAAAAAATTTGGTGAAGACCTCCTGCCCCTTCCTTCAGGCTTTCTGTGTTTTTTTCCATAGCCTTGCCCTTTGTATCATCAGTGCTTCCAAACTCGATAGAAAAGAAATGCAACATATGCCTCAGAGCAGTTTGCACTATCAATAGCGTACAGCAGCTTACCTGTTTAACAGCATAAAAGAGGCGACCGTAGCAGTATATCATGACCATCACAGGGATGACCAAGCAGAATATGAAGAGACAGATGATATAGGATGTAGACTCAGCTGACTCTGAGGACCAGCGTACTGAACAGCTTGTACCTGCACCTTCTACCCCATAACTGCTCCAACCAATCAGAGGTGGAACTGTCCAGATCAGGGAATAAATCCACGAACCGCCGACTGCCAGCAATGCCTTCCGGTAGTCAGTGCCGCGCTTGTTGCACAGGGTGAGAGTGCTGTAGCGTTCGTAGGACAGGACAGCCAGGGAGATCAGGGACACAATACCTGCAACAAACCAAGCAATTTAAATGCTTACGTTTGTTCGTTTGTGCAGTAATTATTTTAAACCCCAAGAAATGAGATGCTTTTTTTTGCTATTACACATTTGAAGCAACAGGGAAAACTATTTCCATTATTCTCTATGCTTAAATCCCCACTGGGCCTGGTTGGCTCTGCCCATCACGTCAAATTTAGTTTTACTCATATTTATCTTATATTGGAAGATTTTAATATTTGTGAGCTATTCCTCTTCTACGCAGGTTTCCAGATTTAGTTGTTTCAGTATTACCCAGGGGAAATCCATTTCTTACATGAACTAATAAAAAATTGAAAGATTCCTTTTCTAAGAAATATTCAATTTTTAACATCCATGAGCATTTTCAAATATTGCATTGACTTTTATACACGCAGAAGGCTTTATATTCAAGACTGGAAGCCCAAAAATGAAAGAAGCTTTTGTACTTCTGCTCCAACAGCTAGACGTAGCTTCAGTACTGACCACTTGTATAGGAACAACAGCCATCACATAGTCAAAAAGTCGTTTAGGTTAATAGTGAACTCTAGGTGTTGGAGACCAGTTATAGCCTCCAGTGGAAGATTCAAAAATTTGTGTTCTAGGACATTTCAATTTTCTCCTTCAAGATTCCTGATCCCCTCTGCAAATCTTTATGGATTTGCATGGCAGGTTCTTTTTCATGACTCAGTGGGGCATTTTTTGCCATTTCCTATTTTTTTGTTCTCCTTGTAGCTTCCTTATAGTTCTTGGTGACACAACACTGGATACCACTTCCCAGGATTTATGACAGAAGGAACTTGTTGGAAGAAATTTATCACCATCTTTTCCCATGGGTTACAGGCCCCTCCTTTTGGTCCTGTAAGATGAAAAACCTGAACAGACCTATGTCAGCCCAGCTATTTCCATGAATTTTCTTTCTTGATCCTGGCCATTAGTAACAGCCCAATATACAGTAGCATTGAGATCTAGCATGCCAAAATTCTCTGGTTTTGAGTGGTATCTACTGCCAGCAAATCTGTTAACAAAATTCCCTCCTCAGGGGAATCCACAGCTGTAATCCATTTTTTTCCCCCATTTAACTGTCAACTTCTCTAGCTCCTTCACAGGTGTAGAATGGAAGTGAGTCAGAGACTCCTCTGAGGATAGCACCAGTCTATCCCGTACCTGGGCAAAACACCCCCCACACATACATACCCACACAAGGCACAGCAGGATACTCTCCCCAGGCACAGCATTTTGCTTCTCATTCCCTCACAATTCAATCACTCAATTCCTAGTTAGCTAGATGCAGGCATGGCTATTCCTGCCATACTGACAATTTGTAGTTACTTTGTGCAGACTTGTTTACAGCAAAAGACTGAGGGGGAATGCAAGCACCGCTTGCTGTAAGAGGATGTCCTATTTCTCAGGGGAAAAGAAAGCAAAAGGGTGTGAGGAGAAGGCAACTCTTGATGAAGAAACATCTTTCTCGTTACAAGAGCCTACTAAATTATTTTCCCTATATTACTGGGAAGTCTGTCCAAAAAAGTAGACACACTTACAGCTGTAAAATGGCACAGCTTCACTAAGTTCTGCTGAATTATGTCATTTAAGAGTCTAACTTTAAACCTGTTTTAAGTCTAGATTATTTTAGAGGCAGTGGAGACTTTCTGATCATCCCTCATCTAATCTGATTTCGTATGTAAGACAGCTCTTGAAAGCCTTTGGCCATAATGCCTGCATTAAACACATATCTCAATATAGAAAAAAAAAATTGGTTTCTGAATTACAGACTTAAGAACAAAGAAACTACCACTCTCTTACTTCCAGCCCACACTTCTTTATCTTCATTTTCTTAGCATTGCCTCTTTCCACACTTTTATCTTGACTAAAGAGCTTCTTGCTATCAAAATAATTTAGCTCATGTAGATAAGGCAAAAAATCCAGATTTTATATTTGAAACTTAGACTTCAGTAAGGTGATATAGATCTACTCAGGCATATCAGATTAGACCATCATGGACTAAGAGCAGTCTCAGGAAGAAGAAATCTTTCCCCTCCTGTGCTCTTCAGTAAGGTTATGTCATTTTTGCTTTACCTCTTACGGCAACTGAGGACACAACGTCTCTATTCTGATGAGATGGCAGGTGAGGCATACCTTTGTTGAGAATATCCTACAGTCCTGTGGGCGTGGTGTTGCTGAGAAAACCCAAATGGGCCACTCAAACATCCCTAGCTCAGGGCTCTGCTCCCTGGGTGGCTGCTCTAGCCATTGGGCTCTCAGGTCAAGTCTGGCTGCCTGCTTGTCCCTGTGGCCCAGCAGCTTCTCATGGTTTATAATGTAACAATTCACAGCATTCGTTTACACCTCTTCACATTTTACCTACTGCCTAATACAAGAATGATGCTCAGCTCTTCTCATGCTGGTATTTATGATGGATAGCTTCATGGAGTGGATCTGAAGACACCTGGCCATGAGTCCAGTACTGCTTGCTGTGAGCCCAAGAAGGATCCTGTCTTTAAGTGGCACAGCAGTAATGCTCAGCTATTAAGTTAGGGCTATGGCAATGTCACTAAAAAATAAATCAAATATTAGCAATCAATCAGACAAAACCACAAAAGTTTCCTTTGAACTATAGCAAATCATTTTTCTCCTCTACACAGAAGATTGGAGACTCTTAATTACACACCTCAGCAGGAGCCATTTCATTTTTACTCACCTTTAATTATTGAGTTCCTGACATGACACAAACTCCATTTTTTCCTGGAGGACAAGAACTGTGATATATGCAATCACAAACCACAAAAGTTCAGGAAAAAAAAACAATATTTATCTTTTTCTTTTTGTCACAGTAAGACTTAGAGGCCTGTGCTATGCCTGAACTGTTTAATATCGCTGAAATTAACACCACTGTGCATTGACTTCTAATGCTTTCAAAACAAGGGAAAAGGAGGAAAGTACTGAAGGGGTAGTTCATAAGAGATATTAAAATAATTCAATGTGGCTCACATAGTTAAAATACAGTAAACTAGGGTAACTAGAAAAATTACAAATACTTTGAAAGAATGATACTGGTACTTTGAAAGACAGAAAGTGGTTAAATCAGAGCCTTTTTTTTTTTCTCGACAGTGAAATGCATTCAATTGAATTGGCTGCAAGTAATGAAAACTTCTATGATCTAGGTAAGGAAGAAATTAAAACAACAGAGGCCATGTAAATTCCCTTGCAATCTACTTATTGTGACCTTATGGTGTACACTAAGTCACAAAATGTGCCCGGACCCTCTACACCCCAACACTGTACCTCCATCCAACCTTGCTGATGAAGGGCCTTCACCTTAACATGGAAGCCAAGACTGGACAAAATCAATACAGGAAGCACATCAAGAAATAACCCTATTCCAATATTGTGGTAGACTACCAGCTCCAATGTCTCTGTTTGCTCAGCTTTTTAACTAAAAAAAGTAATTATTTTTAATCTCACTCCTTTATCAGTTCAAAAGCTGAATCCTGGGAAGATGTCACTATAATTCGACAAATTATAGCAGATACACAGGCCTAATTTGTTAGACTGAAACAACATCATTTCATATCAAAGGCAAAGCAAGGTTTTGCGTCATGTATTTATTTTGACACTGGGTATAAGTAAAAAAAAAAGAGATCAGATATGTAGCACTTTGCGAATGAGCTTCCAGAAAAAAAAGCCTTGCCCTTTATGTGCCTTTCAATAGCACCCAGTATGATCTTCTCCATCATTCTTCCAGATACTGAAGTTAGACTAACAGGTCCATAGTTTCCCTGATCTTCCCTCACAGGCTTCTTATAAGCTAAAGTAGAATAAAGTTTCTCACTTTTCATTGTGCCTCCTATTTTTGTATATCAGAGTTTCCTTAATGTCATATGCACTTAACTGTTGTGGCCTTTGCCACAAATCCTGCAGCTATCTGCAGGATTTCACGCCTATCTATTGCAGTCATAGGAATCTCAGCTTTAAAACAAAAAGCAATTAAATACTTTAGAATTATAGCTGAGGAAAAGACTTGAATGTAATCTCCACATTCTTAATAACGACCAAAAAATAAATTAAAAAAATAAATGTAACTTATAGAAAGAAGAAAATAATTTTAAAGCTAATCACATTGTTTTTTGCCAACATTTCATTCTTATTTTGCAGTAACTCTGACTGGGTAGACTGTGTATATTAATTTCAAATGAGTAATGTTTTCTTAAATTGCAACAAAATTAAGTTCAGGAATTGCACATCTAAATAGAATTTGCCTCCAACAAATATTTAGGGCCTCAAGCTGGTACCTATCCAAATGACTCCCCAGGAATCAATCACAGTGAGAAATGTAATTCGTTCCCTTGACATTTCATGCACACACAGGAACAAAGCTGAGGTTCTCACTAACAGTACTGAAAGATTACATAAAAATCCACTGCAGATTGCATTACAAGAAGAACAATTATTAAAAAATTAACCATGGAAATAAGTTGCTTTGAGACAAGAAGGGTCTGAGGCATGAGCCTTTTCTATATAGTAATTAGTTGCAGTGAGTAGAGTGCAAGAAATTCAATTTCAAGTCACAAACTAGGACAGGCACCCATTTATAGGTCTACCATCTGAGACATTAGCTATTATTTACTTTTATTTAAAGGTCTGTACATTTCTCACTGGCAGCACAGCACAGAATATGGCTCTAGGTGAAGGACACAGCAAATGACTTTCATTCCCATGAGTCTCAACTAAGAGCTTTACATGTTTATATTAGTTCTTGCTGGTTCACACTGTGCACCGATGTAGTCATTGGAAATGACACGCAGCTTGCCAATGGTCTGTAGGTTATGAAAGACTGAGAATCTGAGAGATTCAGCCTACACTGTGTAAATGTTCTGACTACTAACTTACATATATTTGCCCTTGTAAAGCTCCTGAAAGTCACTATTCTACATCCTTATTAGAGTCCTGGAGCATCATGGTTGCATGACATAATATGCATCTTGTACTGTACTCTGGTTATCACGGACCAGGGGCAATTAAAAGAAACCAGAGGTAAGCTCAGGCAGACTGAGCTTGGAGGGATGTGATAGCACCTTCTTCAACAAGACAGTAATGGAGCAAAACTAAATCCAAGCCATCTCAAAAGGCCAAGATTATTTTATCACACCCAGCCTCCATGCAGGTTGATTTTTACCCATTCACAGTTATTCTCTCATAGCTTTCATTCACTCACAAATCACACCACCAATCCACAAGCACAAAGGGCTCAAGATGTCTGTCCAGGTTGTCTTTTGTGGGGAGAACAAGGTCCTCCAGCTGTCAATTCATCAAACCTCTTGCTTATCGACACCTCCCTGGCAACAAATTCGGGTTTGGATAGAGCTTTCATATACTTTAGGAGTCCACTGTTGTTCTAAAGTGGTCCACTGCTTAAGAATTCTGTGCATATGAACCCTGGTATGTCTCAGGCAAGGCTGCCACTCCCTATTTGTATTTCCCTGTCTGGAAAGTCCATCTGCCTGGAACATACTCACCTGCATGGGCACCATCACCTTCACAGTGAGCTACCAGGGAAAGAAATGACAGGTGTGACATGCTGCACCCTCGATGTTATGCTCCTCTTAATGGGGTGCAGGGTCCTCCACCGGCGAGTTGTTGTGCTCTGCTCATATCAGCACATAGCCCTTCAGTCTTGCCCAAGTCAACACGTGCTGGAAACAGCGTTCTCCACTATTTGCAGTCTGTTCTGACTCTTCTTCTGTGGTTTCTTCAAGCATTTACAGCTCTTTCCCTTCACACACAGGCTGTACCAACCTCAGTAACTCCATGGCAAGTTCCTACACTTCCTGACACCACTGCAGCCTGCAGCCGAGACCGCTCAGTTCCAGGGTGGGACCTGGCTGCAAGGCTGGTGCAAGGCAGGGAACCAGAGTCCGTCTGGCTATCCTGCTGCTGAGACCCAAGGCATGATGGAGCCAGCTGAGCACCCCCAGGCAAGCACCAGACCATCTGCCAGCCACATACAACACGCAGAGGGGAAATCAAGGGGATAGTAAATGCTGGTTCCCACATGCCATCTACAGACCCTGTCTTAACCGCAGAATAATCTGCCAGCAGCAGAGGTTAACCAACAGCAACTTCAGCCAACAGTACTTAAATGTGTTGCTTAATGAAGAGAAAACAGTGATGTTTCATAGATTTACAAGACTCCATACGTATACATATGTCTATGGAATATCTATTCCTATCAGGTAGCCTTTACATAATATCCTGATAAGGACATCATGACCCTGGAAGTGGAAGAGAAGCATGAACCATCAGCTGGTGGGCTGGGATTCACCAAAAGTTATCCCTTGTACCTTTCCTTTTGAAGCCAGGCCACCATGCAGTGGTGAATGGTGAACTCGGAGAGTCAGTGAGCAAGAAAGGGCACAGTGCAGTAAGGACATCTGCAGGGACGGAAGAAGCATTCTCTGGTAAGAAATGTTGTGTTGGTAAATACCTAACATGAGCAGCAGGTAGGTTTCTCAGAAACATTATGTGTCCTAACACAGCTACTTTCCTTCCCTCTAGACCCTCAGGTTTCAGCTGCTAAAACTGCTGCTCCATTAGCTGAAGAATATGCTCTGTGGCACTATGAAATTGAGATAAGACGTAAAAGGAAAAAAAACGTTTTTGTGACTAAATGAACCTCAAATTGGGAATACTGTGGAATCCTCTGCTGATGTGTTCTGCTGTTTCTTCCAGCTGATGTCTTTCATCTTGCTTACCCAAGGACTTAGAGGTAAACACAGAACAACAGCAGTAAGAAATAGACCTCTTCAAATGAAGGCTCTTACTACCTCAATTTTAAGGTTTCAAGTTTAATTCCAAGTTGTGCTACCAAATAGTGTTACGTAAATATGTTATTGAGTTATACAAAACTAATTTGATCAGTGACTCAGTGCTGTTTTCAAAGGGAATAACTTTCCTGAATTTAAATGAGAGCATTTCTGTTCTCTACAGAAGTGGAACACTCCATACATGGAAATGAAACAAACAATTTAAGCAACTTAAAAGACATGACCTTTCCAACATATTTGCAGTTATATCTCCTTAGAAGCCTTTCTGAAAACATATCCTAGTATCATTCCTCAGGGACTGTGCATGAAATACAATTTGTAAGTCTAGTATTCTCAAAAGAGATTGGGAAGCAGGAAGAGGGAGAAAAGCAACAAGCCCTCTTTCTAATGGTAGGTTAATCTTCAGGAAAAATTTTGTCAGCTCTGGGCCAAAGTACCTTACCTAACACCTCCCATAGCATTAGAGACTTTATGACAGTGCACATGGAGCAATCTCTTCCATCATCAGCTTTGTTTCCGTCTTTTATGTGCTAGTTAATACTAATAAGCGAAACTACTGGGCTCTGCTTACCTTAAAGTCAAAGTACAAAAATACCATAATTTTGACCACACCAGCTGCTGCCATCAGAGACGTACCTGCAGGTGATGAGGTAAAATACTGTAACAACAAAAGCAGAAACTTTCAAAAGGTGACTCTCTGGGCAGAAGAGGGGAGCATTTCTATGATTTGTTGACCTCATCACTGACCTCTTCACAGCATACACACTTTTGCAAAAAAATCAGAAACTATCAAGGCACGACATCATGGGAGAAGAAAGAACAAAACTTGTTAATTGTTTCTTTTTTAAAAAATGTATTCCATTTTGCTTTCTAGCTCCAAGTCTTATAAACACACTTCAGTCCTATGGTCAAGATAGAGAAAAATCTCTCTCATATACAGTCTCCAGTGAGGTTCTGCAGGTTACATCTCTTCTTCTTGCATGAAACCAGAATTGCCACAAGTGGCAATAAGAATGTTGATCAGCCTGCAAAATCTAGGATAGACAGCCCAGAATGAAACAAACTCAGCTGAACTAACAGAACAGAGTTAAGTTAGTTAACAGCTTCCACAGCCACTGGTGCTAGTGCGAAAGTAACATCAAATGAGAAAATCTGTGACAGAAGTTAACTGAGAGACTGTGAATATGAAATTTCACAAAATCGTTTTTATAAAGGGTTTTGTTTGGTTTTCTTTTTCATGTTTTGAGATGAGAAGCACAAATGAATATTCAGAAGGGATGCAAACAGGTCTGGCAAGTGGCAGACATATGTGGCTGCTGTTCTTTCCTCGCTAGCCCCCAGATTATTACCCACTTTTTCCTTTTCACTCACAAACAAAAAAAGAAATACATATTTTATGGTCCAAAATCCAGCTACCAACAGATTTTGGCAGAACAATGCCAAGATTTCCAGAGTTAAAAAGAAAGACTACTGAACCTGGAAGACTTTCCAGAGTTAAGATGAATAGACTCAAAGTGAGCACTGGACTTGGGGGACAACCAGCCAGTAATAGCTTGACTTGCTTGAACTTTACAGCTCAGTATCTACACTTCAGTGAATAAATCAATCACTATAAATCATTTTATGGGATAGCAAAATCACAATGTGAATATAACAACTCCTGATAAGTTCAGTACTAATATCAATGATACAAACTGCAGAGGAGTGCATGGATGCCTCAGTAACTGACAGAAGCAGCTGGGAATCAGATGTGCTTCCAAAACACTATTGTCTGCATTTGTATATATCTATTAAATATTTATATAATAAACATAGAATAAACACTCAAAGCAATCAAATATTCTTCCATTTGGTGACTCTTATTCTAGCTGAATGTTCTCATGTGCTAGTGATCAGATCACTATTTCCTTCTTATTTTTAAGGCATTAAAAGCACTTCTACTGATTTGAAATTGAGAAAAAAATTCCCACAATCATTTGTTACACATTAGCAGTTACATCCAGTTTTAAAATGCTAGCAGTCTAAGCTTTCAAAATACAGGCTACTTCAAATATCAACAATTCACTTTGAATAGAAATAAATACACCAACTGCTATTTATCTAATGCCTGTAATTATTTGTTTTCTTTTGCTTAGTTGACTTGTAGTTGTGAGTCCATTATAGCAGGCAGTCATTCCTTTCCCTAAAGAATTCTTTTTCTGCTTAACTCTAATGGTAGTCACAATTTAACTCTGCACTTGAAAGAAATCACTGTGAAATAACTATTGCATCCAAGCCTGCTGGGACAAATCTGACAGCAAACGTTACTGGTCCTGTTCAGTAAATTCTTCCTGCTCTTTTCTCAATAGTCACTTCTCTGTTCTTACTGTGTACAACATATGCTTCCTTTTGTGTTTGGCGATATCATCAATACAGACAGTATGTAATACATTTAATAGTAAAGAATTTTCTTTCTTTTTCCCTTTTTCTTTCTTTCTTTCTTTCTTTCTTTCCTTTCTTTTTCTTCCTTTCTTTCTCCCTCCCTTTCTTTTTCTTTCTTTCTTCCTCTTCTTTCTCCCTCCCTTTCTTCCTTTCTTTCTTCTCTTTCTTTCTTTCCTTCTTTCTATTCCCTCCTTCCTTCCTTACTTTCCCTCTTTGCTGAATTTTTAAATGTGCATATGTTGTGTTTTAAGGGTGACTGAAGCCATATCTTGTGACTTCATGTGAATCACTGAGTAGTGCTATGGTTTTCTGCTATGTTATTAATATATCTATCCATCAACCAACCAACCAACCAACAGACAACCACAAGTGGCACAAATATAGCACAGTACAAACCACCACCACCGCCCTCCCCTTCCTTCCCCCTAGTATTTATTTCAGTCTCACTTTCCATATGTTCTGCAGGATCCCTTAGCATTCCGGAAAGCTGGCTAGCACTTTCAAATTCAGCCTTCTAAATTGGCTGCCTCTGTATCAGTGCATTTACTCAGCCACCTCAAGGAATTGGAATAAGAAATAATGTCAGCACTAGATGGAGCTCCTGTACAGCAGCATCTCAGGAGAACTCTGGGGCTTGTGTGCACGTGGACAGCAGGGATGGATGTATACTGCGGTCCCAGCAGGACGATGCTCTCAGGACAGTCAAGTTCACTGCAGCATCCCCATGTTCATGCCCACGCTGTCCTGCAGGACCACCATCTGCTGCTGGGACTGCTCCTTTGCTTTCCAACGGGAGGAGATCCCAACCTTCATCTGCACAGATGTAACATGTGGCATGCAGTCTCAGGGTTTTTTATACATATGGGATGTAGCACCGAGTAAGTGAAGAGGTAAAGTTACAGTGTATTATCATCTGCCAGCCAGGGAGTCGAACTTCCACCAAAGGACACCTAGCTAACTCCCTTCCTGTGAGCCTCTGCCTTTTCACTGCTCACTTTTAATAATAAAGATGTATTTCTATATATTTCAAAATGATGCTAAAATCTGCTTTTTTTGGCAGTTACCATTCCTAGAGCTGAAACATACTACATTTACTCTTCTGAGTCAAGTTGCGGCCATAAGGTCCAGTGTTCAAATTGATTTTTACAATAACTAGCTATTAATTGGCCAATAACTAGTCATATCTGGTAATATGAATGAAGTGTCAAAATATGCAGACCAGTCTTTACGTTGCCCTTGGGCCAAGAGGTTCTTGTGCAGTGTACAATCCAACAACCTCACATGCCATGGAGGTGGAATGAAAGCTACTCCTATCTCTATCCAAGATTACTTTGCTGGCTAAAGGATGTGCAGTGAGAAGTGGTATTGTCCTTTCCTTAACTGCTCAGAAGGACCTGAGAAGAGATCTTTTGCTACATCCATTAAGAAGTGTTTTTTAACTGATGCTGACAGAAATCCTTTGGTACATTTCATCCAATCAAGTCAAATCTGCAACATTGGATAGATTTGTGGAAACTGCACTAGAGAATATAGCAGTGGATGTATAAGGAGGCACAACATACTAGGACAAGCCAGCATGGCTACCGCGGAGGGAAGCCATCCCTCACTTATCCTCAGTACCATGCAGACAGGGATGATACATTCAATAAAGCCTACTTGGATTTCCAAACAGCTTTGACTACCCTAAAGGCTCTTAAAGATAGTAAGCTGCCTTGCAATAACAGAGATCTTCATGTGGGTAAATAATTGATTAGAAGCAGGAAATAAAGAACAGGAGAAAATAATTCGTTTACTCAGTGGAAACTGTGGTCAGCAAAGTCCCCTACAGATCCGTGCTAGGCCCTGGGTTATTCACTACATTAACAAATGATCTGGAAAAGATGGTAAAGAGTGATTTCTGCTGATTATAATATGATGAATAACTCAAAATCAACAAAAGCTGACTGTGAAGTACTGCTGAACAACCACATGAAACTGAGTCACTGAGCAGATGAAATACAATACTGATGTAAACATATGTGGAGAAAAATATTCCTAGCTTTAAATATACAGCGATTATTTCTGACTGACTTACTGCTCTGCAAAGAGAGTTATGATAGATATCTTATACAAATCACTTCGACTACACAGCAATGCTCAGTAGCATTTAGAAAAGCAAACATCAGAGCTTATGAAAAAAGGAAAACATAAGAGAAAACATAAAAAGGTGGATGGGGGAAGATTGTTTAGTGTTTTTCATAATACAAGAACTGGGTTTTCAAATGAAATCATCAGGTTGCAGACTCAAAATCAACAAGCAGCAGAAGGTACTTTTCTTCGCGTAGTAGTACATAGTTAATAAGTGGAATTCCTTGACATATTGTGCATACCAACATTTTGCAGGGTTCCTGAGAGCAAGTGGCCTGGGAGATAAATCTAGGAAGATCTATTAGACCCAAAATTACTACTTCAGAGATGAAGTCCCTACACCATAAATCACAGGCTGCTGGGACTACATACTGGAAAAATATCACTGGGTGCTGAAAGTTGTCCTAACTTTAAGCTAAGTATTCTAGAAGTATAGCTGGGCAACATGTTTTTGAATGGCAGATACTTGGTATGTATACACACCATCCTTTGCAAGGTGCAACTATTATTCAGTTATTGAAATGACAAGAAGAAACAATTACAGTACAGTAAGAGGCCATTACCTGCTTGTACGTACTATTAGTATTTATTTCCCAAAGGTCTGAGTGCCCCCAACCCCCAGAAAACACATTAACACTTGTAAAACTCCTACTCATTCTCATCCTCAAATTCCTTGTTACACACCCCTTGATGCACTGACCAATACAGAAAAACTGTTAACATGGAGCAAACCAGATGGTGGTATGTCTACTGCTCTTATCACAAAGAATATTAAGCTATGGCTTTGTCTTGCCTTATAACCTGCTTTCTACCCATTAGAAAAAACACATTTAAATCCTGACTGGCATATTTATCTGGCAGCCTTTCATCTTACTCCTCTGATGCAGTCTTTGCCAAGGATATTAAATAGAAATACACTTTCAGTTTTAAGAAATACACACAGTAAAGCAATCCTCAGCATCCTCATGCAGCTGTTGCTGGACCTCAGCCCGCTTGTGCTGCCACATACTCTTTCTCTGAAAACTGAGAAGGCCAAAAACGGAGCAAAATTTGGCAGTTTGGATAAATTAAGGCAAACTTTGGGGTTTTGTTATGAAGAATTGTATGAAGAAGAGCTGCCTCGTGCACAGTAGCCAGTGAATAGAGCATATATATAATACACAGCCAAATACCATGTAGATACTCCACCCTTTCATTAAGAGGCAGAATTTGTAGCTCCTCATCCCTGTGATATTACTTCCTACCCTAGAACTGTTTCCAATTAACTCCTGCTAAACTGACACTGAGGCAGACGGCTCAACCACAGGGATGGTCATCAGCCTCCTGCACAGTGCTCACTCCAGGGGAAGGAAAAGCAGCACTCCCGACCACCACGTGAGATCCAGGATACTCTGCCTAGTTCTGCCTGCTGTGCACCATGCTAGCAGCTTGCATAATTTCATTAGGGTGATTAAACATGTCAGTGTAAAGAGGTCCCCAGGTAACTTCATAAACAGCCTGAATGCAGAATAGAAATTACCCACAAACTGTAAATTTGGCAAACAATAATGCTTCAGTGTGCATATGCATGCAAGAATTACATCTAACACAGACCCAACCATTGCAGTATTCAACTACTGTATGTTCTAAAATTTTCATAAGGACAAGTTACAGGGGATTATCTATGTTTTTGCAAAATTCATACCATTTCTTAGCTCAAAGCAAATCTTGCCAGATGTTAGCGTGCTATTTCAGTACAATCTCAGAGGTCTGTACTAGACTCAGACAGCACGTAGATATCAAGCAATAAAATGCCACAAGTGAATTAACTAATGGTTTTTAAGCTTAGAAATTGTTAGGGTCCTAATCTAAGCAAAGATTTACATTGCCGTTGATTTTTAAAGATTAACAAACTATTACTTACTAAGAATTTTCACAATCGAGTCTTCTTTTTCTACCCTTTTTTTCCTGATAGGTTTCTGGTCCTGAACAAATTTATATTGTTACACAAAAATAATTCATCTCTTGACTCATCTGAAGCCTGTTCACTTTGATCCCTTCTTCCCATTCTTCTTCCCCAGTTCTACTCTGGATTGCATTAGTGAAAACAATAAAAACAACAAAACAACAGGGAAAAAAGAAAACAGAAGAGAAAATACAACTCAAAACCACTGCTAAAAAATTAGCACATAGTGAATGTCTGCCTCTAGCAAAATACTGTGAAATACATGTAAAGATGTACAGTTCACCCTAGTGAGTCACTAGCCTTCTGCATTGTGGCTGCTTTACTTTCACAAGGGACAGTAGAAGTTTGTATCTGGCCATAGGATGAGATTGTACTTCCAACATATTAGCATATGTCTGTGAAAGGAACCACAAACAGGAGAAGTAACATAATTCTACCACATTTTGGGAAGACTTGTTGGCTGAAATTGCCCAGAGCAATAGAGCCTGATGCTGAAAGCTGGCATAAGAAACCTTCAGCTGAAGCATGTGAATTTTGGCACTGTGAGAACACAGTAGTTTCAAAGATGGTGCCCAGGTGACCTTGATTAGAGGCATTACCATCTGGACCACCGAGAAATGAGAGGGGAGTCGAGCAGCCCCAGGGAACCTGAGGCTACACCCTTGTACAGAATGAACACTCACTCATCTGTCCCCCCTAATGTGTGCTGGGACAGCACAGCATAGGGCAAGAGAGAGGCAACCAGGTCCCAAACCAATCAGGAGTCAAAGTACTGGGACATTTCATAGAAAAACAATGGTGGGATGTCAGGGGGAGGAAGTGGCTACCTGGAGTGGTGTTCCTTTGCATTTGTGGTCTGCAGATATTAAACGTTCCTCCTGCCTGTATCAATTATGGGAAAATTTACAGTAGCCAGAGGTCATTTTGACTTAGTATTGAAGAAAAACCCAACAACCCACAACAAAATAAACCCTACAAACCTTTCAGTAATAGGAGGTATTTGGATCACTTAAGTAGTGAATCATGTCAGCTGTGAAATCAACAGAAAAAAACACGTAGTCTGTGTATCAATAGAGGCTGTAGTTTATTAACTTATTAGACATTTACTGAATCTCCAGTTTCAGAAACAGTTTCTCAGCTAGTGTTGATACCTAGCAAAATACAAATGTACTGGATATTGGAGAGCTGCAGCTCTCCAAGAAACTTATTTTTGCACATAATTGCACTCTTTTAACAAACTACTGCAAATTATTTTCTCAATTTAATAGACTTTTCTAATCAGAAAAGTAGCAGACACACTAACAGAAAAAAAAAACCAAACAAAACCACAAACAAACCAGGTGATTATTTAAGTGTGAAGTATTGGTCATGGCTGAGAAAAAGGAGGAAAAGGGAAATTGATAGTTATTACCTACAGTTGTGTCATTATTTGGACCTATGCCAATGGTCCTGTATCCCTTTTATCACTGAAAAGCCTGTAAGTACTCATTTGCTTACTAGACTGGAAGATGTAGCATTCTGCTTAAATGCTTCCTAAAAAGAAATGGGCATAGAAAATGAATGCCATCAGTTAAGAAAAAGCCACTAGCAATATAACTTGGATTTAAACAGCCAGAGATAATATCCTCTCTGTTTTACTTCAGGGACTACAAGGGAAGTTTAAAAGTTTACCAAAACATTGTTGAATTCTATTCAGGTATGTGAGCATGCAGATGGTCTTAAAGAGTTACTAGAAATTATTAAACACATAATTAAATAGAATATGAGTTAATAGCCTGTCACAAGCAAAGTCCATTGCTCTCTAATACACATTTTTGGATTGAATATTGCTTATTTACCAGGCTCTAGTTTATTTAATTTTACTCACTGAGGGACCAGAAAGCCAGCTGCATTTTGATAACATATTTCTTCATATGTCTGTGGCCTGACTACTGGCACAGCTGGTTTCTTCATTTTCCTAAAGTAACAGAAAAGCTAACATCAGGCATAGCATTGCCTGGGTTAATGCTGCAACCCAGGATTAGGGAAAAGGGCCTGCAAATGTAAATGATTAAACTTAACTCTGACAGAAATGCTGTTCCATCATCTCCAACACAGCTTACAGCCATGACCTTTTAGACTCAATTCGCCTCCAGGATAATTTTGCAAGAAATCTGATGTGGTCTTTGCCTTTAAGCTCCAATTCCAGGTCTCTGTGTAAAGTGATGTTATTTGTGTACTTCCTTGCATAAAAACCTTAGCGTTCTGCATCATGCGGCCGTAACACAGAACAATGTCCCAGAACCAAAAGTATGCAACTGAACTGCAAGCATGGCTGCCCAATAAGGAAGCATCAACACTGGCAAAAATTTGTGGTCACTTGCACATGCACAGAAACAGATTTTGGGCATGGGCAGAATATCTTTTATAGAATGTAAATTAGCAATACATGGACAGCTAGCTATGCACAAAAAATGCCAAGAAGCTTGTCCATTTCCCTACAGAATTGTTCTGTCTTTCTGTCTCTCTTTCCAGGGACACGTACACAAGCTGCTGTCCACCTTCACTGTTCATATCTCTGCATGTTTTTTAATGTTTTCTTTTTTTCAGGCATTAGGAAAATAGACTCTAGATTATCATACAACAAAACACAGTAGAAAACATCGAAATACAGGTAAATATGACAACTCAACCTACATACGGCTTCTGGTACAAGCTGGGGGCACCTGGGGTTTAGCAACCTATTCAGAGCACACTCCAGCTCAATTTTGATTGAATTTCCACCATGCTGAAAGCTGGGAGAGGTGAGGAGGAAGGAAGTGGGGGTTCTGGTGCACCCCACAGTCCCACTGCAGTGGGGGACAGAGCTGAGCGGGGACTCCTCAGATCAGGGGAAGGAGAAGCAACCGTGCGTGGGAATACAGACACCAACTTCACACCAAAGGACCTGACCTAACACTGTTAGCATTAACATCTACAGTCTACAATGACCCAAAAGCAGGGGCAAATTGTATGGCACCTTAGGTGATGCTCTGCCATAACAAAGGCAAAACCTTCTCTTATCCTAAATTGGTGTTAAAGCACCTACCAGAGTGAAGTCCCTTACTTCAGGAATAATGTTCAAAGGATGACATTAGGTCTTCCATTTCCACTTACTCTGTCATAATTCCTGCTTTATCAGGCTTTCCAAAACTTTTGCCCAAGTTGACTCCCTTCTTCAAGCACTTAAATAGAACACAGAAACCCAACATTAATGTTCTACAAATTATGCGTAAGAAGAGCAGACAGCATTTTCCCTAAATGATGAATGTGGGATCTTAGGAAAGAGGACTTGGACACCTTCTCAGGGAAATCACTCTTGCCCAACTATTCCAAGTGATTTCAACATTGCACAATGTTTAATGTCTATAAGAACTAGAAATAAACTAAGAAATAAACCCAACATCCAGGAAGAGCACACTGAAGTGGGGAGGGAATTATAAGCAAAAGTAGGAAAATGACACAAAGACAAAAGGAGCAATAAGCAATGTACAAATACATTAGTAACAAAAAAAGAGTCAGAGAGAATCTCCATCCTTTATTGGACAAGAGGGGGAACATTGTCACTGAGGACGAGGAGAAGGCTGAGGTACTTAATGCCACCTTTGCCTCTGTCTTCAATAGCCAGAGCAATTATCCTCAGGGTATTCAGCCCCGTGAGCTTGAAGACCAAGCTGATGGAGACCAGAATAATCCCCTCATAATCCAGGAAGTGGTAGTCAATGACCTGCTACACCAACTGGACAGGCACAAGTCTATGGGGCCAGATGAGAGCCACCGGAGAGTACTGAGGGAGCTGATGGAGGAACTTGCCAAGCCGGTCTCCATCATTTATCAGTGTCTTGGTTAACGGGGAGGTCTCGGATGACTGGAGACTTGCCAATGTGACGCCCATCTACAAGAAGGGAAGGAAGGAGGATCCAAGGAACTACAGGTCTGTCAGCCTGACCTCAGTACCAGGGAAGATTATGTAGAGGTTCACCTTGGATGCACTCATGCAGAAAGTGCAGGACAACCAGGGGATCAGGCCTAGCCAGGATGGGTACATGAAGGGCAGGTCCTGTTTGACCAACCTTATCTCCTTTTATGACCAGGTGACCTGCCTAGTGGATGAGGGCAAGGCGGTTGATGTTGTCTACCTGGACTTCAGGAAGGCATTTGACACCATCTCCCACAGCATCCTGTTGAACAAGCTGGTGGCTTACAGCGTAGACAGGTAGACTCTTTGCTGGGTTAAAAACTGGCTGGATGTGTGAGCCCAGAGAGTTGTGCTGAATTGAGTTATATCCAGTTGGCGGCCAGTTGCAAGCAGGGTCCCCCAGGGCTCAGTTTTGAGACCAGTCCTGTTTAATATCTTCATCGATGACCTGGATGAGGGGATTGAGTGCTCCCTCTGTAAATTGGCAGATGACATGCAATTAAGCAGGAATGTCGATCTGCTTGAGGGTAGGAAGGCTCTGCAAAGGGATCTGGACAGGCTGGAGCAATAGGCTGAGGCCAATTGTATGAGGTTTAACAAAGCCAAGTGCTGGGTCTTGCACCTTGGTCACAACAACCCCCAGCAACGCTACAGGCTTGGAGAAGTGTGGCTGGATAGCTGCCCGACAGAAAAGGACCTGGGGGTGCTGGTGGACAGCCGGCTGAATATGAGCCAGCAGTGTGCCCAGGTGGCCAAGAAGGCCAACAGCATCCTGGCCTGTATCAGAAATGGTGTGACCAGCAGGAGCAGGGAGGTGATTGTGCCCCTGTACTTGGCACTTGTGAGACCGCACCTTGAGTACTGTGTCCAGTTTTGGGCACCACAATACAAGAAGGACATTGAGGTGCTGGAACAGGTGCAGAGAAGGGCAACGAACCTGGTGAGAGGTCTGGAGAATATGTCATATAAGGAGCACCTGAGGGAACTGGGATTGTTTAGCTTGGAGAAGTGAAGGCTGAGAGGAGACCTCATTGCTCTCTACAACTACCTAAAAGGAGGTTGTAGTGAGGCTGGTGTTGGTCTCTTCTCTCAAGTAACCAATGAAAGGACAAGAGGTAATGGCCTCAAGTTGTGCCAGGGGAGGTTTAGATTGGATATCAGGAAGAAATTCTTTATTGAAAGAGTGGTTAGCCATTGGAACAGGCTGCCCAGGGAAGTGATGGAGTCACCATCTCTGGAGGCGTTAAAAAAACAGGTAGATGTGGCACTTCAAGACGTAGTCTAGGGGTCAGGGAGATGTTGGACAAAGGCTGGGCTTGATGATCCTAGAGATCTTTTCCAACGTAAATGATTCTATGATTCTGTTTGTGAGGGTCATCTCATGACTCCATGCAGGTACAGAGCAAATATCTACCCCTGAGCTTGGGCTCCTTTCATAGCCACTGGATATAAAGAGGTACTCATAGGGCACAGCTCGTATCATCCTCAAAAGAACACCTCAAATATGTCAGACACTTGGCATACTGGCAGTATATATTTGCTTTTCTACTGATTGTAAAAGAAGCTTGAGGGTTTGGAGAAAGTCTGGTTTTAGTCAGATGATTCCCATCTGTCTCAAAGGGGTTCAGCATTTCATTTTTCCATGTAAACATGGCCCTTAGAAGTGTATTTAATAATATGCCACTATCTCATCAATTAGTTATTTAAATAAAAAGAATAGCAGGCTACCTTCAGTTTCCCTAGAGAGGGGATGCCAAAGAGGAATCAAGATTATGTATCTCCTGAATAAGTACTTTTGTGTTTCCATTTACTGAACTATCTAACACTATCAGGAGCTTGAAATTAAGTGGGAAAATTCATAGAATGATAGAATGCATTAGGTTGGAAGGGACCTTCCAAGGTTATCTAGTCCACCACCCCTGGAGTCAGCAGGGATGTCTCTTACTAGATCAGGTTGCTCAGAGTCCCATCAAGCCCCCTTCACTGTCTCCAAGGATGGGGCCTCGACCATGTCTCTGGGCAACCTGTTCCAGTGTTCCACCACCCTCATAGTAAAGAACTTCCTCCTAATGGCTAATGTAAATCTACCCTTCTCTAGTTTAAAACCATTGTCCCTTGTCCTCTTGTTACACGCCCTTGTAAACAGTCCTTCCCCAGCTTTCTTGTAGGCCCCCTTCAGATACTGGAAGACCACTATAAAGTCTCCTCAGAGCATTCTCTTCTCCAGGCTGCACAACCCCAATTCTCTCAGCCTGTCTTCATAGGAGAGGTGCTCCAGCCCTCTGATCATTTTTGTGGCCCTCCTCTGGACCCGCTTCATCAAGTCCATGTCCTTCTCATTTTGAGGGTTCCTGAGTTGGACATTCAGGACAAACTATCAGTTGTAACACTGTATTAAAATAAGTGAAGCCCTCTAGGTAATTAAAACAGTTCTGGTTTTTTATATAAAGGAACTGTAAGCACCTTTGACCTACTCCCCTTAGCCAGACTCCTTCTTCCCCAGCTCTCTTTGAATCAGCAGAGTATTTCTGATACTAAACTACCCAGGAAAGCTTGCACAGGTCATGTTGACTGCACGCCTAACAGAGTCTACTCATTTCAAACAGAGAATGTTTTGGATGACTGATTCAGTACTATGTTTTCCTAAACATTATTGATTAGTTGTGCTTGCTATCAGCTTTATTTATAGAAATATCACTTTTAACCTCATCCCAAGACCACTGGAAAAGAGCTATCCATGTTCAGTGGGCAGGTTAGGAGCTGCTGAGAGTGGTTTTCCATTGAGAGGTGAGTACTTGCTGTATCAGGGCTCAGAAAACTACAGGCTTGAGCTCTTGTAGTATGAAGCCAAGGGAGATTATGTCTTTACTCCTGGAAACAAATGTGTCTTCTCACAGAAGAGCCATTCAGTTCACCTGAGATCTCAACTGCATCTTGTAAGCTGAACATTTCCAGCACCTTGGAAACCTCTACTCTAAATTTAAACAATGCAGTTCAGTTCAGTAAGTCTAAGACACAGCATATAAAATGAAGGTAAAATATTTAGAAGAAAATTATTTAAGGACACAAGGCAGCTGAACTCTAAAACAAAATCATGAGCAGCTCCATTTCTCATTCAGTGTGTTCTCTAGCAGTTTACAAGGGAATAAATCAGTAACTGCTTTCATGTGAATGAAAATATTATCTACCCATATAGCTGAGTACTATGAGGTTTCTAAAAAGATTAGTTTTAAGGTCCTCATTTAGATAGGACCTTGGCTTATCAGTGGACACAAGGACACATATACGTGCCTTAATTCAGTTTAGAACAGGTTTAAGAACATAGCCCTCTCCTGCATCCAGGGCAGGAAAGATGCTGTGTGGGAAGACATAGCCCCAAATCTGTGTCTTCTTGCATAGCTATGTTCACTTACACAACACTAATCTGAATTCAGTTTTTAAAATGAAATATTGGAATCAAGTTCTCAGGCAAATTGCCAGGTATTTAGAGTACCATGAAGGCTGAGAAGAGAAAACAACCAGCAGTTACTTGAAAACATTTCATATTCAACAGTCACAAAATATCCTTGCTAGTGATGTGTCTTGAAGCTTTTCCAGCATTAGATTCTAGTGTTGGGTTTCCTGAGCCAGAGAAGTTTTCAGCTTTCCCATATGTACTAATCTATTTAATATTTACTCCTGATGCAGCATGGCATAAAGTAAGGATTCTGAAAATAAACTACAGAAGTCATCTAAGCCCAAATTCTGCCTGTCCTCTATGTTTGGAAAGTGTACATTTGTGCAACTCTCTTGGAAAAAGCTTAAATGTTTCTGAAATTTTATATCTGTCCAGAGATTTGAAGTGTATAATAAGGCACTGGAGAGATTACATGTGAGATGGTCAAAGCTGCATGACAAACTTAATCATAGCATGGCACATCACTTTGTGTATATATGGTCTCTATGGGAGTGTGTTACTAAATAATATACTTTTCCTAAATTAAAATCTAATGCTTAATGATTTCATTATATATTTAACAGTTCTTACTTCAGCTTGCTTGCAAAGTTTACTCAGAGTTCAGCTGGGAAAATATGTCCTGTCCCTGTGTCCTTTTCCATGTCTTCTTAAATGTATAATCATGAGCCTGTCAAACCATGGCTAAATGGTGGGTAATCAGAGTAAATTTAGGAAATCTATCTACTTCCCCAACTCAGCAACATGCGCAGTTGCCACTGCAGTGACCTACTTGACACAGCTGCAAACATGCACAAGTGCCAGGGTAAAATAATTCACAGCGGAAACAGCCCATGCTATTTGTCCTCTAGCTCCATCCCTAATGCTCCCACAGATCAAGACACAACAGCTCTTACACTTCCCTAGCAGGTCTCACGATATTGAATGTTCTCCTTAAAATCCCCATTACATGCTTATTGATCAGCATCTGCACTTCCCCTTAGCTTCTAAAACTTCTGCTTTCTGTGAACAGTTTGAAAACACAAAGCAGACGTGTGGAAAGGAGCAAGTAAATAAAACAAACACCTACACTTTGTCCATATTTTTTTTTCCACTGTGCCCATAGCAACCCCCTGGTGCTGCTTCTTGGGTCATGGTTTTTAAGTGCCTGGGGTAAGCAATGGATTGCCCAGTAAAGAACTTGCAGCTCGATTTCCCAGTAAGTGACATCAATGTACACTGCGCTGTCAATATTGCTGGGAGGAAAATCAGATCTGCTTTCCAGATCACTCTCTAGGGCAACAGTTATGGGATTTTAAAAAAGCTAAGACACTTTAGAGAAAAAAAGAATGATCTCTGACTGTGCATTTACATTTAAAACAAATCTCAGCTTCCTACTTTCACTGGCTAAGGTTTCACCCAGCCCACAGACCTGGGGGATAATAGCTTCACCCTCAATTTAGTTTTAAACAGGAAGAAGGAGGCTTTCATAGCATCACTAAACAAAGTGGGAAAGGAAAATATAGCCACTAAAATATAGTCCTTCTCAAGAGCCTTCTAACAATGAATTGCATTTTTAAATATTTTAATGGTTTGAAGTTGGCTTAGGTGTGTTTTACACACCATTAAATACTCACCAAGTCATGAAGATTAGTTGCCCACTTAAAAATTCATTGTTTAGGAAAATACTTCAGTTTTTAAAAAAGGTACATACCTTCATTTGGTACCAGAGAGTGCAATTCTAGTGATGCCAATGAACTTACTGTAACATCATCCAAAATCCTGGCCCTATACTGTTTATCCTAGTAGGATAGGATCTATCCCTTGAGAAAAAAAGGAACACAATATTGAAGTGTTTCTTCTTACAAATATTGATGTTGAACTTCAGTTCTTAATTACCTTTCCTACTACACATCTCTGCTCTGGACCCCGAGCATTAGGACCATTTCTCTTTGCCTTGATGGGCCAAAATCAGATACGAGGCACAAAAGCAGGGTAAGCTAATTTTTAGCGAACAGAAATTACACAATTTTTGTTAAGAATAGCTAAGGGATTGCAAGAAAATGTAAATAACAGAATGAAATGTTCTTCTTCAAACCTACATAGCTTTGCCATTTCTGTGTTCTTACATGCTCTTTTTATATCATAGCCTTATAGACTATTTTGTAGTCTTTGTGGCTTCTGCATTTATGTTTATAAATCTAATCAGCTTTGCCACTCACAAGGTAGTCACAGGCCAAAGGCTACGATCTAAACTGGACTACTTAGGTGTCAAAAAATCCTCTTGCTGACAAAAAGCTTTCTTACTTGCAGTAACTACACTGTACCAATCAGTGAGGCCTTAAGTCATCAGACACATTGTCATAAAGACACAGAATATACTTGATTTTCGGTCTCTTGAGTTTCTGAATCACTTTGATAAGTTTTATACTATTTTTCCGAAGTCCACAGAAGACAAATAAAATAATCCCACAATGAATGAGATGCCATATGCTTTTCATTTTAGCTGTAATACCTGCAAGTCTCAATAAAAAGCTCACAATTCTCTCATGCCATTTTCCAGTAGCCATAAAAAACCCCCAACTATTCCATTTAATGGATCCTTGTTCAGTCTATGATGCTTACAGCACAAACTGAATGCAAAAAACCCTGAATATATATCTAAGCACTTTGTTTTCAAGTGCTATGAAGATCTGTAAAAGCCATGGACACACTCCAAACCTGTATTAGCTCTTTTCTAGGACACTTTAGAATACAAAATTTTAAAAAACGTGATGAATAATGGTTATTTATCAGTAGATATAATCTGTTCATAGAGATATACAAATATTAGGCAACCTGCTACTATTATTTGCTTTTACTCACGTGTTTTTCCAGTGAGCATTTTTAAATTCTAACTCTGCAAGCAACTTTCTTCAGTATGCCCTTTATACACATTAGTGAAAGGAAAAATGATGTAAGTACTGCAAGATTTGGAGAAAAGAATTGCAAAAGATTTTTTTTAACACTGTCACTAGAAGTTTCCATGTGCACAGTTAAGTAACTACCTGCATTTTGGCTGCATCTGCCACCCAGGACACCCTGCTGACAGCACCAACACCATTCTTAGGAGCTGAGTTCACTTTTGGCATTCTGGGTTTTGTGGGTTTGTTTCTTTTTGCTTGTTCCTTGATGATCTAATCAATTTTAAGAATTATACCAGAAATTCTCACACAAATACAGGTATCACATAAGCACAGAAATCTGCACTCCTGCCATCCATCCGGTTTTTACAGGAGATCTGACTTAGAATAATTATTCCATAAGCAAGTCAACCCAGGAGACAGACATTTTTGTGGTTTAATTCCACAGTTACTGTGGTGGTAACACACAGGTATCCTGACAGAAGCCAGCAGGCTTGAAGGACACCTTCAACATACTTTTCTTCCTAACCCATGAAACACGTAATTTTTTCCTCCTCCCTTCTCCCATCCTACTCCCAATCTCCTTCTCCCTGGGAATACTAGTTACTGAAATATTGGAATTCATAAAATTCACAAAAATGGAAATGAGGAGACACGTCATTCCGCTCTGCACAGACCAAACCAAAAACAGTCTGCCAAACCAAGCCAAGGTACTGTTGATAATGGAGTCTATTTTTGGATGGCCAAAGTCAGTGCTTTTTTATTATACAACACTGCTAACTCCCGAGAGCTCGCTTTGGGCAAAACATCAGTTTCCCAGGGGAAGCTGCCAGGCTGAGTTAGCTGTCATCTGAGGAGAACACGTTTGAGGAAGGTAAGGGTACCAGAGACCACACAATCAGAAGTAGCAAGAGTTTGTCATTCAGGCAAAAATTGTGGGTTCGGATCTACAGCCTGACTCTACATCAAGGGCTATGGGAGCACTTCTTGGGCCAGAGTACCTGCATGAGGAGCACCACAGCTCCAGGGTAGGAGAAGAGTGAGGGATGTGCTCAGTCTTGGTGGCCTGGAGGCACCAAAGCAAGGACATACACCAAGAGGGAGCTGTGCCAGGTCCCCCAGTCTGGGTGAGATAAAGATCACATCTTGCTGGGTGCCCACAGGCCAGTTTATGCTTTAGTGGACATTTTTTTGAATGTAGGAATAAACACAGAAAAGGTCACTGCTTGGTGCTGTAATTCTTAAAGCGACGGGACACCTTGGAGGTATGAAGGTTGCCCTCTGCCTATGTTTCTTCCTTTACCTTGTTTTAATATTTAAAGTAATTTTCAGTTAAAACACAATATAGCAGTGCAAAAGTTGGTTGCAGCAAAAGTTTTGTTTGGACAGGAGAAGAATGCTGAACACTTTTTACTACAGCTTTGATGCACACTGACTATTTCCAACAAATCTATTCCTGTGACTTAATTTGCTATTGAATCTACAAGCATGTAATTTTAAAATAAAGATTTTGCTTTAGGGAAGAAGAGAAAGCATCTAATGATGAAAACTGTCATTATCTGGGACATGAGGGAATTGATATTACAGATAGATAATTACAAATGGTAAATGGAGTACTTTCAGGAGGCTTTGTTCGTGACAGAAGCAGCACTGAGGGGCCTGTAGTTCAGTGTTGGCACAGATTTTCCTGAAAAAGAGGGAAGTCTTATATGTTCATACCCTTAGTCAAACTCCTTCCAATGGTTTGCCTCTTTTTAGGTGCCATTTTAAGCTCTTAAAACCAAAATGGGATATGTTAGGAAATATTTATCATATCCGTGCTACTCCTTCATGAAGCTTTTTTGTTAAAACATTTTAAACCATGTATTTCACTTGTGTTTGTCCATAACAAGGCAATCAAAGCATCCCTCTGCTTACCACAGAGCAACAGTGAGCTCACTGATCAAGTTGCTTCATGCACCAGTGTTAAAAAGAGTAAGATAAGAGAATTATCTTTGAACTCTTACCAAAGCAGGAGTTGACAAAGCCATACCACCTACAACCATGCTCCCCTCCAATCCACTTGCCATGGATGTTAGATGCAAAGCTGAGGGTAGTGCCTGAGATGCACACTAACATGTCGCTGATACTAATGTTCAGGAGAAGCATGTTGACTGGGTTACGGAGGGTTTTAAACTTGCAGAAGAGGATGAGAACAACCAAGTTATTCAAGAAACCAAAAACCAAGATAAATCCAAGAAAAACAGCCACTACTGTGTGACCATTTCGTGAGAGTCCTGCCCTTGGCTCAACAGGTGCACCAAAGCTCAGGTTGTATGCCCAAGTGTGGTTCATTTTGGACTTTGGCAAAGATCAGTGAGGGCAGAGACACCAGGTGCTCTGTGCTGTAGTCATCCAGCAGTTTCCCAGAAGCATCGCTCCATCACAGGTCAAATCATTTCAGGAGTCTTGTGATTTTCACTCAGCTGAGATACCTCTTAGATGGTTATGCAAGTGTGAAATATCTTTTGCAGCACAGGAATATTTTCCTGCACTCTGTCTTTTCAGTGGTCAGCTCTGCAGCTAACTCCAGGGCAGCAGAACCAAGCGAACAATCACCTCAAATTCACCTTTGATATTTTAAACCCAGGATCACATTAGATGATCTTTCTTGAGGCTCAAAATGGAAGGTATCTTAAAAAGGTGCTTCAGCATTGTCTCTTCCTTCAGAGCAAATGGACAGCCCTTCCATCAATGGGCAGCTACATCATTTCCTCTGACGACTCTTTCTGAAAATACAGAAGATAAAAAATGGTAAAAACAAAACAACTCTGTCCATACCAAGACCAAAAAGTAGGTACATAATTTACTAACAGTTCCTCCCTTTTTGAACTGTAACAAATATTTCTCAGTCTTTTCAGCTTTCTCTCTGATTTTCAGCAGAAAATTTTGTTTAAATTTCCTTGGCTGTTCTTAAACGGTTTTTCCATAGCTCACATTTACACCTACTCAGGTGAGAAAATGCGTAAGACATCTTTTACAGCAGCTTCCCAGCAAAGAACTGTATCTTCCTCCACATTAAGTCAATCCACACCAAGTGAAGCTTCAGTCTTGAAGCTAGATCTTAATTAAAATGATGAGAATTTTAGAAGGAGAAAGTATTTCTGAGAAAGTATTTACCCAGAAAGAATAATTTCAAGTGCAGTCCCTGAAGCTCTCATATGCTTACAAAGGTTGTTAGAGCTGTGATATCAGTTTCACCTCTCCCAAATTTACCAGATGTTCTCCCTCACTGTTTATAAAGCAGCCAAACACCTAAAGCTTCACAGCTCTCTCCTACCATAGACACAAATTTGTATACCCGTACACAGTGAATACACTACGTGTGTATGTTGTGAATCAATAGCAGAGTGCTTAATGTGGATGCATAACTGCTTAGCCAGCCTTCTGCATGGTTGCAGGCAAATTCTGCACAGATTATTTCCATAAAAATGGAGATGGACATATATATAATGCATATTTATATGTAGGAATTTCCACCCCTCAGTGTAAAATGCATGATACCCATAGCTTGCTCAACTAAAAAATATGAAACATTTTCTTTCACAAGTCATGTGCTCCTAAAATGATTACACACTTTTTAAAATGCAGCACCTCCTCTATTGCTCCTAACCACTGCTTTTTGGAAATTGTCTTGTAGAAAAATATGTGCTAGCTAACTGGAAAAATGAGCGTTCAGAAGTTACTGAAGACACAGAGGTTGTTTGGTTTCTTTCTTTTATCACACCTTTGTGTCAAGGTGAATGTTTATAGCAAGTATTTCTTATTGTTTCCCTACTTTCCCAAACTCATTATGCTAAACATAGCTCATTATTGTAGTGGTTTTGAACACTAATGTATACAGTCTGCCTTTACTTTCTCTTGTGATGAGTAAATTACGTACACTTTAGAGACCTTCTACTGTTTGGTCATTCACAATCTGAAACACTGACATCTTCTGCTTTTTTTCCCCCATTTAGAAGGTACATGGGAATGTGGATGGGTAAGCATCTAAGAGAAAGAACATTTGAAATCTTCTTTCTACAGTTTTGAAAAAGAAAAAAAAATTCTCCCCTGTCAAATTCTGGTTGCAGGTTATAGAAGGAAACTAACTGGGACTAACAGCCAAGATACTTTCAATTTACTCACGATTGTACTTAAAAGAAACAAAGTGAAAGTTTAGCAAAACAAAACACAAGTGAAATAACTGATTAAAAATATGATGCTGACCATTTCTCTGTCACTAATTGTATGACTGAAAATGCAAGTAACTGCAACTTTTTTAGGTAGAAAAAAGCATGGTGACATTGTGTTGAAGGACAGCTTCAGAAGGAAGAATTCACAGGAAAACAAGTTGTACAGTGAAATAAACTCAGTAAGTAATAATTTCTAATTTTTTTAAATAATTCTGCTTACACCCTAGCTTCTACCAAACTAATCTATTATTTTTCCATCACTTCAAAGACAGTTTTGCCTAATCTGTTTGTCAATAAACAGTCTAACATGACTGTTTATTGAGGAATGCAACTAAGGTCAGTCCTATGTTCTCCCTTCTGCAGGGCACATTGCAGAATCTGGCTTCAAAATCTGAAGAGCCTTAACTGTAATTTACATGCAGACTGATTTCAGTTACAGATATAAATTTTTTTTCCAATTTGAATGGGTTAAACCTAGGTAATCTGTAGCAAAGGTTATAGTATGCCATCATAAATATTTCCATGTGGGAATTAACTTCATCAGAATAATCACAGGCAAAGGGTCTGAATAATATTGTCATTAAAGCATTGCACCCTTGGTGTTAGACAAAGCCAAAGGTTATAAACCCTTTAGCAAATATGACTAACTTTCTTTATGTATCTTTATTAAGCTCAAAACATAAATAATAACATGCAGATCTTTTATACACAGTCACATACATCCTGCATTCTTAAAGACATCACAAAATCACAGAACGGTAGGGACTGGAAGCAAGGCTGACCTAGATCAGGTTACACAGGAATGTGTCCAGGGGGCTTTTGAAAGTCTCAAGAGGAGGAGACTCTACAACCTCTCTGGGCAGCCTGTTTCAGTGCTCTGTCACGCTCACAGAAAAGAAGTTTGTCCTTCTGTTCAGCTGGAACTTCCTGTGTTACAGTTTCTGCCCATTGCCCCTTGTCCTATCACTGGGCACCACTGAAAGGAGTCTGGTCTCATTGTCTTGACACCCACATTTTAGATATTTATAAGCACTGATAAGATCCCTTCTCAGTCTTCTCCAGGCTAAACAGACCCAGGTCTCTCAGCCTTTCCTAGTAAGAGAGATGTTCCAATCCCCTAATCAACTTTGTAGTCCTCTGTTGGACTCTCTCCAGTAGTTCCCTGTCTCTCTTGAACTAGGAAGCCCAGAACTGGACACAGTACTCCAGATGTGGCCTCACTAGGGCAGAGTAGAGTGGGAGGAGAACCTCCCTTGACCTGCTGGTCACCTGCTTCTTAATTCAGCCCAGGATGCCATTGGCCTTCTTGGCCACAAGGGCATATTGCTGCCTCATGGTTAACTTACTGTCCACCAGGACCCCTAGGTTCTTCTCTGCAGAGCTGCTTTCCAGCAGGTCAACCCCTAACCTCTACTGGTGCGGAACCCTGAAGTGCTGGGGCCTGAGTTGTGGGGCCAAAG
>VZZY01012276.1:77515-111015 GCA_013400335.1 Eurystomus gularis
CTCCCCGCACACCCCTCCCGTCCGGCTGCCCCTGCCCTGGCCCGGCGCCTGCCCGCGCATCGCTGGTGGTGGTGGGGCAGGTCTGCGCAGCGGGGCTGGGCTGGGCGCCGCTTCGCGCTGTTGGAGGACTTTTTGATGTTGCTGTGGTAGGTACGCGAGCAAGGACGAAGACCCCGTTTGGCAGCGAATCGGGAAGGCGATTTGTAGAAGCGTCAAAGGCGCAACAGACTTGTCTTGTGTGTAATCTCCCGGTAGCCTGCTTTGTCCGCCTGACCCGCGTGTGTCTGTACACTGTAAGCGTTTACAGGTTGAACAAACCCTGTGTGCTGAAATCGGCGTTTTCGGAAATAGTGTATCACTGAAACAGAGTATGGCTTGAAAGCTATGTAATACTTTGGCTTTCTGTTACTACTACTACTACTACTCCTCCTCCTCCTCTTTCGCAAAAATGCTCTGGTCTTTCCAAGGAGAAAAAAGGCACATTGGCAGGGAGTCACTGGATAAAAACACTAGGGGAAAAATATTCTGGAGTATACCTTGCTTTCTTGGACTTCTAGCTCTGTTTCTTTCAGAATTTCTAGAGTCTTAAATTTGTAGATCACAATTAAAGCCTGTGAAGGGATCATCACAGTCATGTTATTCCACCTCAGCTAGATTTAACCTTTTATCTGATCACATTTGTCAGCTTTTTCACCTTCTCTGGTTTAAAGACACAAACTGTTGTAGCCATTATTACAGAAAAACAGCCCCGCAAAAAAGTTGCTGTGGAATTTCTTCATAAAATCTCTGCACCAGTGGAAGCCTGAAGGCAGACATCCTAGGTATTATTTGTTGTAGTAATAACAGGATTTTGTTCCAAAATTCATCTTAGGTAAAACTCTTTCATTAAATAAAGTAAGAATGTTATGAAGAAATAAATCAGGATCACACCTAATACCATCATCTTCAGAAAAGACAAGACATCACAATTTTGCTGAATAGACCTCCACTGTAAACTAAGAACTGCTTCTCCTAGAATACAAAACAAAAAAATTGTGTGCTAACGTCTCATTCAGAGAGAGAGAGAGAGCAAGAATCTACCTCCTTGAGAGATGCCTACCTGAAAATAAAAACATACAAGGTCATTTTTTTCAATGTCACATAAAATGTGTACCTCTAAAATTCTTCATTATGACATCTAGTTACAAAACCAAACACATTTACCAAATGTATATGCTTCTAACAATTTTTCAGCAGCATGAAAATGTGCTTCTATAGGTGTTAAATTGTACTTCATTATGTGGTGCTAAGTCAGATGAAACTGCCCACTGAAGATAGGTGGCTTAAAAAACGGTTTGAAACTCATTTACCTGTTATGAACTTGAAAGTTTTCAAAAAACAGGTTGTACCAGCAAAAAAAAACACAAACTTGTCGCCATAAACAAATCATCAGGCAGTCTGCAAACCTGATGGATTGAATCTCCCTTTGTTTCACAGATTATGATTCAGAGCAGTTTGGCAGCATTACTAATTGCCAGCATGTGCCAGTGAAGAGGAGGCAGGCTGCTGTGCTCTGGATGGCTTCTGTTTGGGGTTGTAATTCTGAGGTCCTGGTGGTGCTTCAGAAATTAAACTGGAGCATTTATTTTAATTCCTTGTTTTGTTTAGCAAAAAAAAATCAAAGTTGCTGGGGAATTCCGGCATCTCCCATGAATATCCTGCTTATCTTCTGCTTCCAAACAAATGTTGTGGGTTATAGTAAAGTCTCTAAAAGAATCAAGTGGGTAGCGGTACTGAGAACACCTGCTGTTGTGTTCTCCCAGCGCAGCAGTCAATAGCTGCATCTGTACTGTCCTTTACAGCAATGCCCAAGAACTCACCACCCCAGTTCCCTGGCTGCAGCAGCTGGAGATGCATGGCAAGGTGGAGGATTGGGTGTACACCAACACACAAGCCAGGTGGACACATGAGGGATGAGGATTCATGCGTGAAGTCAATTCTGTCCGTATGCTACTTATATCCTGCATTCAGAAGCTGCCCTTAAATTTGAAGGAACATAAGGTGTCTTTAAGTTACTGTCATATGTTCCTATGGGAACTGCTTTTAGTATCCTCATTTATAATCTTTCTAATTCTCCCATTGCTCTTTGAGAAAGGCCTGTTTAGTCCAGCTTAACACTAGGGGTAACACCTGTTCTGATGTTCTCAAAAGGCAAAAACAAGGTTCCTGACTCTTTCCCTGGTTTAACTAAAAAGAATTCAAATTTGCATCAGTCATCATAATGTCGTCAGCTTAACATATGATGTTGAGGGGTTGCTTAGCTCAGTGACATACTGTGCGTACCCTGAGATGCTAAAGACGGGTGGCACATTACGTGATTTCACCGAGTAGTTGTTTTGTTGACAGGGGAACCATTGTGTTTTGCATGACAGAGACAAAATAAGGATAAACTGTAAAGGAAAGGGAGGGAAACTCTTCCCTTCTGCCTGACCACAGCTGCAGACACTTATAATTCTTAAAATTCTTGCTGCAAAGGTATTTACCAATGAATACTGCAAGCTAAATCAAAGTATCATCGTGTTTATCACAGTATCTCATGGCCTATATCTTGAAACCCAGGTAGTTGATTACCTATAAAAATGGCAGCAGACAACAAGTGCATTGGCCTCAATTCCGTATTTAGATGTTTTGGATGGCACAGATTTCACAGTTTGTGAGTCTAGAGAGAGAACAGCTGATATGAGTCCAGGATTGAAATTGCTCATAATGTCATTATTCTGTACAAAGCATATGATGATAAGACTCTGAAGGCAGCTACTAAAATTTGGGGTTTCATACAAAAATATTAGTCATTCCTGTTTTGGAATTAAGAGATGAGTGAATGTTGCATCATAATAAAACCACCTTCAGAAGATTTTGAAATACTTTCTGAACAGTGTGGAGGAAGATTATTTCTTGTAAACTAAGAGAGAATTTGTGAGTCAAACCCAACTTTCTTTACCTGGAAATGATCTTTTGGTTCAGCTACCCACATAGAGGTATCTAATAAGTCTTGAGACATTCTTAAGAATCCCATCCAACCCTTTTCTGCTAAACCAGAAGAGAGCCTCCCCAAAAGGTGGTCTAATAAAAGACATTATCTGTATTTGAGACAAGAACTTGCATGCATAAGGCTTACCTAATTTTCCAAGTATACTGTCTGGCCTAATAAAAGATGCTACCTCTGTCTAGAAACCTTGTCTTACCTGCCCTCTGACTGTCACAGCAAGAGCAATACAACCTTTCAAGGAGCCAGTTCTTTCTTTTAGTGTCTTGTTTCTGAGGGATGATTTTGCTTAGGCTTCTGCAAGGCTCTGAAATGCCTACATGAACTTCTTTCTCATTTTTGTACTTCCTCTGAATTTCTAAATCACAATCAGCTGGTGCTTACTTTTCCTACAGATTCTAAAGATGCATTTAAGTTATGAGACAGAGAAGCATGGATCTGTCTGGGTCTAGACAGGGGTCTGGATCTAGACTCTGCCCCCTGACTCTACAGTGTGTGAACACTAGTTATGGTCATGTCCTCTCTTCTTTGTCTAACCAGTCCTAGTGACCCCTTCCTCGCAGTGAGTGAGGGATACTCCAACTTTAGGTACACCACATAGCGTATCTAGGCAGACAGCAGGACTAGAATTTTTTTCTTTACGGTAGCTTTCTTTCTGAAGATTATGGTAAATTTTAAACCTTTCTTTCTGTAGCTTTGCACTTTAATAAATGCCTACGTCAGATTATTTTGAAGTTTCCAAAGAAGGTCCTATGCCTTTTCTATTCACAACTCATGCCCAGAGTCTCCTGCCATCATCATGTAAGGAAAGGGCAACAGCAAAACTTTCAGAAATCCAGGCACAAAGTTAGAAGTGCCCTCAGAAGACATGAGACTTCAGGTAACACAAATATCTGTGCCTCACTTCACTGTTGTAATGGGGGATATATGAGGAACATCTCTTTGCTGCAGTAAAGGGGAAACCAAGGCAGCAAAAGGAACTGTTCAAAAAGGCAGTGGGAACTATGGAGGAAGCTCAGATTGTTATTTGGGCTTTATCCAACTTCCCTTACTTTTATGCCAGATGGGAGTTAGCTTATATTCTTGTTCCCTCTAGGAACCATGTGTTTCTCTGACCTGCTGTCACTCAGAACAGGGCTGACCAGAGTAAAATGGAGGTGGGAAAGCTGCACAGCCGGTCCTGAGTGTATGGCACAAGTTTCACCCTCCAATACACTACTGTCATCTCTCTCTTTCTTTTCCTTGGGTAGCCAAGGGAGGGCACTGCATGCTATGCTGACACTGGTCTCAGGAAAACAGAGGTTCAGTGCAGCTGCCAGTTGAAGATAAAAGACAGCAGAGAAAAAAAGATCAAAGGACTACAGAAGACAGGTCAGGCACTCTATATATTTGCATTTGGCTGGGAGAGGCTTCTTCCAACAGAAGTCCCTCAGAGAGGTTCTCCATCCTGCCTCATTGCCAAGGCATACCCTAGAAAAACAGATACCAGGCCTTTTTACTTCCACCCTCTGTCAGCTCCATCACTCCCAGTGTTCCCACTGGAAATCAGTGGGCTGTAGCCCCGCCCAGAGGCACCTTTTGTTTCCCTCGTTGCCTGGCCACAATAAAGGTAGTTCAGAGACAAGCAGGATTCTGGATTGATATTTTGCAGTATGCCAAGTAATAAAGGCTCATAAATCAACTCCCTCCAGCAAAAAGGACTTTTTAAACAAAGGCTTGGTTATCGAGCCCTCAGCTTGCATTGCCCTTCTGGAGATAGGTGTGTGCCTGTGTATGCATGCAAGCAAAGGACAGAGAGGAATATTTGTTCCATATTTAACTCCTGCAAGCACATCTGTTCACTGTGTACCTGGCAATTAATGCTATCTCTAAACAGCCTCCCTAACAGCCTCTACTACAGCTGCTTCTTCAGAGTGATCCTACAACCCAACAGTTCTCCTCATCGACCACATCTGCTTCCCAAATTCTCGTATCAACCCCCTTTGCACCTCAAGGAGTTTTGCATCCACCTTATTGAAGTCCTAGGGGCTGCAGGAGGCTAAGACATGGACCCAGAGCTCTTCACATTTGCATCATTTTCTGATCCGATTTTATTTTGAAGAAAGATTTTCTCATGGGCAATAGAAAAGGAACAAAATTTGTGAATTTTCTGATTCCTGTTCAGAGACCATCTCATGAGATGAGGAAGGGGAAATGCTATTTTTCTTTAGCTGTGCCCTGTCTGGCCACCCCACCAGTGTCTGGGACAACTGGGTAACAGTCAGAGCTTGTCTGTAATTTGGTAGATGGCTGGGGTAGTTCGCTTTCTAACATTATCTCCAGCTCAGCTGAAATCTGGTATCTTCCTACTTATTAAAAGACCTGGCAGCATGAATGTTAATGTAAAGTACTGGGTGATTCGTCAGTCTAAGGTGGCAATGCACAGAAATGTCAGATCTGCCACAGGGATAAGGTAGGGCATTGAGCTGTTTCGTATTTCTGAATGTGCTCCTGCCAAAGTGCTACGTATTACTTTTCTTAGCAGCCACTTAGCAATTCCTTTGAATCAAGGATGAATTTTTTTACAGCAATTACCTTTCGTACTGGATGTGAGACACGCTTCCTTCGGCCAACAATCCGCTTTCAGCAGGACAGAGGCAGCTGTGGAGCCCACCAAGACCAGAATTAGATGTACAGAAGAAGACTGGACTAGGATGAAAAAAAGAAGAAGAATGCACTAGGGTGAAGAAAAGGATCAGAGGAGGATGAAACTTAAAAAATTGCACGAGTCTTAAATTTGTTTCACAGCACGGAAGTTAGCTGGTAGCTAGGAGGTTATACCTATTCTACAGTGAGAAATATAGTTGTACCCTACAGCTCTTGTTCCTGTCATCCTAGCTGTATTGGGTAACAGCTTTTTGTAAGTCACACTGACTTGAACATCAGCCGTCTGGGCCTGGTTGGGTCTGTAGAAGCCCTGAAATATGTGCTGCCATAGTTTCACTGCTAAAGGTACCCGTGTTAATGAGGTTAAAGCCAGGTCCATTATTTCTCAACATGGGTCAGGTGCATCTTACAGCAGACAGCTGCCCACTTCAGTTTCTCTAGGTTTTCTCACATGTATAGGACTCTCTGTGTTTGTCTAAGCTACAGAGCTACAGAGACCTTCCCTACTGTCAGGTCCAAGGGTGTACGTTGCTCCAGTCCCAGATCCACTCGAGGGTGAGACTCGGCACACAGCTCTTCTGACTTCTCCTGTACCTTGGTTTAAGAGAACTGAGCATACAAATTATCTGCTTGTCCTGAATTACCCCATCCACATCCCTGAGCTGGACAACCCTGAGCCACAAGGCAAGCAATGATCAGCTGAGATACAGGCTGATGCATGTCAACACCATGACTGAGAAGTACTTGCGTAATAGAGATGGTGGGAACAAGAGCAAAAGGTTTGGGATCTGTCCCTAAGCATTCACCAGCTCCTGTTATTGCATATGTTCTGGGCGATATAAAATGTCGTGTCCATGACCAGGACTTAAATTGGAATAGAGTTACAACTTTTCCTCTTTATGTTCCTTAATTTCTTGATGATGAGTAACATATTTTTAATAGTTATTATTCTATTAATATTTCTTTANTAATTATTGTTGGGCTTTTATCTTTTTTTTTCCTTACCTAAGTCATAAGTATCTAGATTACTTTGGCTCTGTGAGAATAAAAAAAATGCATTTATAAAAGCTGTCACTTATTTAAAGATGTTTCAAATATGACCCCAGTTAAAACTGACCCATGAGAAGTACAGAAAAAGAACTTCACCATTGCTGGTTTTTATACTATGTTTTTTTCTAAAAAGGTAGCTAAAAAAAAGTCAAATAATGTAAGTAAATCTGGAAGACTCAGAAGTAAATGAAGTTGAAGGGACTATTGCTTTTAGAATGGAATAATATGCAACAAGCCCTACAGTGAATATACTCATTGGATTTCTACACACATTAAAAAAAAGATACATTTTGTGTCATTCTGGGAATTTCATTAATATTCAAAGAATCTGGCTAGGGACTCAGAATTACTAGCTAGTGAATTTTTGTGTCTATATAAGTCAGGAGCAGAATCTATATTTGTGAAGTGCTGTGCCATTCTTGTCTCCTTCTTAACAATTGGTCCTGGAGGGGTAGTTTTTCTATCAACATATTCTGTTTTCTGGTGGATGAAAATTATTTCCATCCATTTTAAAGCAAAGCGCAGTCTGTCAACGCAGCGTAACAAGATTTCCCATGCAAGACAAACTGAACTTCTGAAGAGTAGGCATCTCAGGTAACTTAAAAAGAATATTTTCAACTTGACAATTGTAATTATTCTGATCGCTTCCAGTCCATGTACTTAGCACTCCAGCCTATCCTTATGGAAAAAGAAGACCATCTTTCTCCCTTGCTTACAAGTCCCTCCAGCAAAATGCTTCTCTGCTAGAAGAATGTTGTGTCCTAGCTGGAGACAGATTCCATTCTTGTAAAAAATGTAGGTGGAAGATAGATAGTGTTTCTCACATATGTCTATCTGTTACTTTAGCTCCACTTTTTTTTCCCTAAGGCCTCTCCCAAACTTCCATTTTTTTCAGTCTTCCTGTGTAACCCTTCTTCCGCTAAAATCTCAGATCTTCTAAGCTTGTCATGACAGGGTGGGACTAAAATATTACTTTCCATTTTCAGGGTAAGATTTCAATTAAACTCAATTAAAAATAAACCTTTTGAAGTTTTTTCTTTGAAAATTTAGTGGTTAAAAAATAAAGCTGATGCAAATATAGGAGGAAGATGGTTTCATTCTCAGAATGTTTCTCTCAGAGGAATATATCAGATGATGTCCCACAAAAATATGAGCTCCATTATGTTTTCCACCACTCAGGAAAAGCAATGTTTGCCATACTTCTGAATTATGATTTGTGAACCTGTAGTAGATAATGGCTCTGCAGCTAGTTTGTGGAGACATGCTGAGCAGTGAAACTCATGGAGTCTTTATTTTAATTAAATTAAAACCCAATGCTTAGCATGCATTTTGTTCTATAAGAAATTGAGAGAGCTATCATTTCTTTCATTCTAGAATTATTAATCTATAATATCTCACAGTTTTCTTGAATACAAAAACTAATATTGTCTTTCACTAACATTCTTCATGAACAATGCATCTACGCATCAAGGTCATCTTTTGACCTGAATGTCCCATCAACATTTGCCCATACACTTCCCACCTGCCACTCAGATGTACCCAATGCATGATTTGTGCTTGAAGTATATTTGAATAACCATGTTTTATGTATTACAGGAATTTCAGTGTTATACACATTCAGAAACATGTTTTAAGTGGGAATCATTTGTAAAATATATATTTGCTTTCTGTTTCCAACTTTAGATCTATTTGTAGAACAAGACTTTGAAGCAGATACAATACATGCTGCCAACAAGAGCAGCCATGTTATGTAAGAGCAAGATTTTTTACAAAATTCAGTGGATTTTTTTGCAAGATGACAGCTATTTTTTCTTGGCATTAGTGATTACAGATCCCTAAGAGAGTACTTTGAAGGCTTCATGACAATCCTGGCGAAAAATGTAATTGAATGATATGATCGACATTCACATTCTGCAAAATTAAATTTGCCGAATACTTACTTGTCATGTTTCATAGTTAGCATTGCCACCTTCAGAAAACAAGAACAGATAACTCAGTCAAATGGCTGCTGGGCGTGCACTGTAACTTTAACAGCAACCAGAAAATCCATACTAGAACTGGCTGATTGATAGGAAACTAGCCATGTGAATACCTGGGTGGTAAACCCAGGGTGAAGAGTTCCATGCCAAATGCAATGACCAAGGTGCTACTGAGGTGTTTATTTTCATTATGCAGAAGCTTTTTTTAGGGCAGTATGTGTGAAAGTTGCAGATGTCCAGCATTTCCTTCCTTCTCTCCTCAGCAAATCAGTGGGAGGCCAGGACATGCTTTCCTTGCACTGGGATCTGCTGGAAGATGTGATGCCAGGATTGCTTTCATATGTCAGCGTGTGTCCTCAGACATAAGTTCCTCTCCTAATCTAAAGTAACTATCCAGATTGCTAGCATTAATGGGTACTCAAGCACCTAGGTCTTGGACCCAGAAGTTTCTGGAATACAATTCTGCCTATATTACTTTCTTGTGTTCCACCTGCTATGGAAATCAATTTGCTTTAACACCTGTTAGCCAGTGGGCTATAGAGACCAAGAGAACAGGACTGTGCAAAGGGAAGGTGTTCCTGCTATGCAAACCACTACAGCTTCTGTGATTAATTTCAATAACATGACTTCAGTGCAGCAGAGCATTAAAATGTTGGTCTCTTTGGGTTTTGAGTGTCCAAAGAAGAGACTTCTCTAAGGGTTTGATTTAGAATCATTCTCCCAGAACTGACTTTATCTCCTCTTTGCTATTACCCTAGAAACTGAGCTGTGCTTGGGGAGGCAAATGGGATCAGGCTCCAGGACTCAAAGGAAGAGCAGCTTCTCTCAGCCAGGTTTCTGCCAGGAACCTGGAAGCACAGCACAGCAACGATTTCCCCCTGGAACAGATCTTTCCTTGGAAGCAGCTGAGAGGGCACATTTGTCTCTGAGTTACAGATTCGGTGGTGGTAAAAGTTAAGCTTTAGCCTTTATGATTAAAATTAATCTGAGTTTGGTAAAAACATGGACAAGACAAATGCATACCTGTGGAATAATACCTATGTTAACAATTCATATGTTTAATCTGAGCTATCTACATTTGATATGAGTACATTTTCTAGGTGGATATTCTTTTGAGTCTGTCTCAAAAAATACCAGCCTACCTCACAGGATTCCTGAATGCTTGCAGAAGGCCAATCAGCAGTAATTTTCCAATGCCTCATGAACAGAACTCAACCACTAGCAAGCTAAATTCTACAAAAGCCTGAAATATAGGTGTATGCATGCAGGAATAATCCTCAGCCTAATAAGCAATCATCCTGGCAAAGCATAGCCATTAGTTTTTTCTGACAGAGTGAGATATGTGCTGGGCAGATCCTAACTGCTGCTAGGTATACAACTGGCAATTACATTTTAACAAGAATTTTAAGAACAGGGAATTAATTTTTTTTCTATTCATCACTGTGCAAAAGGATAATAAATATTTGAATAGTATCATCAGCTGGATTTATGGATTATTCTGTTTTGAAAACAGGTATTTTTGCTGTAGCATTCTGCAGATATCTATACGTGAGAGGTGTCATTTGGGTACAGTAGGAAAGGGGAAGGGCCCGGGGCTATACCTACCATAAAAGACAAAAATGTTGTATTCCACAATGGAAGGAGAGAAAAACCACCCTTGCATTTTCACTTGTAACCTAGGGGTTTGTGTCATTGCATGGGTTCTCCTGTGAAAGATGCTGTCATATCATTTAAATTAAAGAAGCAGAAGGTAATTTCCTTCTGGAAAGGTGTTAATCTGTAAATGATTTATTCTGCAAGGGCAAATGCACATGAATGACTTCACCTGCAGAGGCAATCTCCAGGGAGAGCCTGGGCAGGGAGCTCGCCTCAGTAGTGCTGCAGCTCAGTTTTCATGATGGCTTTAGTAGGAAAAAAAAATCTCTTTTCAAGGAAGTTCATTTCTAAGGGGCAAGGTCTGTGTCTCTGCTAGTCTTGCTTTACCTGTAGAGCAACCACTAAAAGGTGGGGGGGACAAACCTTCATCTAACCGTGATGGTATTTAGAATTTTAAGACACGCTTTCCTTAAAATTATTCCTATGCAAATGGATTATGCTCCTTACACAACTTATTTAATAGAATCATAGAATCATATGATCATAGAATGGTTTGAGTTGCAAGGCACCTTAAAGATCATCTAGTTCCAACCCCTCTGCCACGGGCAGAGACACCTCTCATTAGACCAGGTTGCTCAAAGCCCCTTACAGCCTGGCCTTGAACACTTCTGGTGGCATCTGCAACTTCTCTGGGCAACTGCTGCCAATGTCTCACCACCCTCACAGTAAATAATTTCTTCCTGATATCTAATTTAAATCTACCGTTTTTCAGTTTTAAACCTTTATGCCTCATCCTATCACTACACTCCTTAATAGATTCCCTCCCCATCTTTTGTATAGGACCTCTTTAAGTTCTTGAAAGCTGCTATAAGGACACCACAGAGCCTTCTCTTCTCCAGGCTGAGCAACCTCAACTCTCTCATAGGAGAGGTACTTCAGCCCCCTGATCATCTTTATGGTCCTCCTCTGGACCCACTCCAACAAGTCCATGTCCTTCTTAGGCCAGGAGCCCCAGAGCTGAACACAGTGCTCTAGGTGGGGTCTCATGAGAGTGGAGTAAAGGGGCAGAATCACCTCCCTTGACCTACTGGCCATGGTTCTTTTGATGCAGCCAGGACATGATTGGCTTTCTGGGCTGTGAGCAGACATTTCTGGCTCATAGTCAGTTTTTCACCCACCAACACCCCCAGGTCCTTCTCCACAGGGCTGTTGTCAATCATGAGATTTGCACAGGCCCACCTCTCAAGCCTGGCCAGGTCCCTCTGGATGACATCCCTTCCCTCCATCGTGTCGACTGCACCACACAGATTGGTGTCAGCAGACTTGCTGAGGGTGCACTCAATCCCACTGTCCACGTCTCCAACAAAGATGTTAAACTGCACCAGTCCTAATACCGACCCCTGAGCGATGCCACTCATCACTGGTCTCCACTGGGGCGTGGAGCTGTTGACCACAACTCTTTGGGACCATCCAGCCAATTCCTTATCCACTGAGTGGTTCATTCATGAGATTAATTTCTCTCCAATTTAGAGACAAGGATGNTTAGAGAAAAGGGTTTCATGCGGGAATATGGTTTTTTTTTTTTTTTTTTTTTAAGGCCATAAAAAAGGAAGCTCTGTAAAGCTTAGTTTTAGAGCTGTGAGAACCCACTTAGTGTTTAGAAACACTCCCCTAACCTTGCAGGTATACTAAAACCACTGCTTGTTTTCCCTATGTGTTTGCTCCACAGGTTTGCTGTGCTTTCACATCTGTCTGTATCTCTTTCTCTCATTTTTTGGTTTTGTTGTGGTGGGGTTTTTTTTTTCCTTATATGGGAACAGAACCACATTTTGTTTAGGGTTTGTACAGCACCTATGAAGTTACAGTCCATGACCAAGGAAAAAGTCAACGACTATAGTCTTAGGAGAAACTCCTGCAGAGGCAACCACTGCTGCTTGTCTTTCTGAAGATAAAATCTTGGTCTTTTCTCCCTGTTTCTGTTGAGTACAACCAAAAGATGGCAGCATTTTACTCAGCATCAGTATATGAACTTTGCAACTATTTACAGGCTACAACTCAACACCTGCTCTGAGATGAAGCAACAAATACAACTTCTAATGGAGTAGTCAGGATTTTTTAATAATCCTCGCTACATCTAAACCACACCAAAATATGTTTATACCATAAATAAGAATAATTACTACCCCAGAAACATTTTTTTTTCAATAATTTTACATAAAACTGCTTAACCACAGGAGATTTGGAACACAATGGGTTTTTTTTTTAGCATGGTCAGATTTTTTTCTATATATCTTTGTGTTTCCCACCGATTCACAGATGTAGTCAGACCTGAAATTCAGTCTTGCTCATTTTGGACATGTGAAAGGAGAGATGTGGGAAATTTTTACAACTCCATAAGCGCTTTCTCTGCAGTGAAACCCATATAGATTTTTTGTTTAATTACTTATGACTTCCAGCAAAATTTCCATTCCAGATCAGCATTTCAGTCACAGGTGTGTAGAAAGTGAAGCAAATAGATTTATCTGGCTTCTTAACCAGTGCCTTCTTGGCACCCTTCTTGAGTATCTGCAAACATTTTTAGAAATGCCACAAAGTACCTCTGTATCTGCAGATGTGAAACTCATTTGAAAATCCTGAAGTGACTCATGATGCTTGTACTAAAAGCTTATGCACATAATTGTCTTTACTTGTGGACAACACTATAAAGGGATCTCTCAAAACCTTGCAAGTAGTTTAAAAAAATACGTAGCTTGGCTGACACTATGAAAAACATACAGTTTTTTATATCTTAATTGTTTAAAAATAATGAACTTCCCCTCTGCCCCCCCCCCCCCCCTCCAATTTATCAACACTAATGGATTTGCTAAAGTGCTTGCAATTCATTTCCAGATGATATCTTGCAACCTCATGTAGATACAATAGCTAACCAGTGCCTGGAATACATATACTTGATGGAGTATACCTGGATTTAAGGGTGTTAGTGTGCAATAGCATCAACATTATTGACACTTTGTCTTAAAACCTTTCCCAGTCACTCAATTAATTCAGATTAAGGGATGGAAAACATTCTTCTTAAATCTGTTGTCTGTTTGTCTTTAGGCCCAAATAAACCTCCTGGGTACTGGCTGACATTTTGAGGCCTGTCGAACTAATCAGAAGGGCTGAAATTTCAATTTGTAAATGCAGCCTGGGTGATGTGTGCTAAATGCTTCATCTTTGATGCCTGGTATATGTCTGCATTTGCTGCTATTGGATCAATGCACCAGTGCCCCCTGAGCAAATGTGAATGTGTGTCTGTGCTTGCAGCAACACCACTCAGATGAAAACTGTTCAAGGAGCCTGGGAACCATAGGTTATCCACGACTATCACTTCAGAGTCCCCACAGGGACCATGGGCAAAAGGTTGTCACCAGCACCATGCAATAAGTCTTTTTCTTTCCTGGTTTTCATAATCTTTTAACACCATAGCTGGGAAAAGTGTTCTCAGCTTTAAACAAATGACAGGCTGTTATGCAGCAGAGAGCAAAACTGCTGCACGGAAGTTTAAAGATGGTCAGCTAATCCAGCCTGGGTGTGAGAGACCAGCTAACGTTGCTGACACTAAATAGCAATGGCTTTCAAGTTTTTCAGGAAATAATTTCACAAGATGTTACAAAGACAGCTCATGCTCTCAAAAAGGTTCTTCTTACTTATAGCTGAACTTCATTGAAGATGAGTATTGTGTGTAGGAGGATGCTCAACCCCTATAATCTGGTAAAATTTGCTCAAGTTTACATGATCTCTACATCTTCACTACAGGGAAACTGAAAAGAGCTATTTTCAAGGCAGATGGGACTGATGATGTGAGGAATCCCTCCCCTGTGGGGCAGAAGAAGTGAGGAGGATCTGGAAGTCCTCATCCCTTACCCTGTGACCTAGCCAAGAATAGATAATCATCTGCTCTTCTCTCCTTGGGGGCCTGACTGCACCCTCACTTACCTTTGAGGCAATGGGGAATAATGTCTCTGGTGTGAGGAGCGTTGGCCATGTGAGGTTAAGTAGTTAAGCCGTGGGCTGCTGAGTGAGTGCCAGGGAAAATAAGCAAGGTTACGAATTCTGAATGGGTTAATAAATCAAACTCAAACAAACGGATGTTACACAGTTTTCTAAGACATCCATTACTTTTCATTTGGTTACTTTTAACTGTCAAAGTAAAGCTGAGAGTAGCTGTGTCTGTTAGTTACTCTGCAATTACAATCTCATGAAATAAGGGCTTGGCACATAAAGTGAGTTAATCCATTTGAAAATAATTCTCAACACAGAAGATATTGTCTAGAGATTAGTTTATGGCCAGTGAGCATATAGAGCCTGTCCATTTTGCCAGCCACAGCCTCTGCTGGGAATGGAAATGAAGCTGTGGATTAGGATCATTGGATCTCCAGCCACAAATGGTTGGAAAGAAAGCAAAGCTGTGGATCCATCTCTTTCTGCAAAGCTGGTTTGAAGACACACATTATTCTTTCTGGAGACTGCAGAACTGTTCTTCTCCAATGTGTGTTTTCTTCTCCTTGTAACCTAATTCTGCCCTGTCCTGAGTACGGATCACTCCAGAATTGAGAGAGAACACATACACACTGGATGCAATTTGCGTCCATGTTTTTACACCACTAGTTATTGGGAGCCTTCCCCTCAGATCCATTGGTCAGGCAACAATCTGAGAAGGTAAAAAAAGAAAAATAAAATTATTCTGAAACATTTTTCTGTATTTCTAAGTTTTGCGCTTGTGTGTTTCTGCTGAACTGTATTACTTTGATTGGGACCCAAAGTCCTAAAAAATGTCATTTGTAAAAAAAACTTAGTATTCTTAGATGCAATTCCAAGTCTGACACCAAGGCAACTGGGCAGAAAAAGAAATGAATTAACTTCTTTCCTAGTTTTTATGTCACTCAGATGCTGATTTAAGACCCTGATTTTCTTCCACCTGGAAACAGAAACTATGTTGTTGCACTTTTTCTCATTCCCAAAGCTTTATAGTGTATGTTCCAATTGGTCATTTTGTCACAAGCATTTCTATTTTATATATACCTATATATACAGTCTCAGAACTACTGGGGAAAAGTGAAAGATAGTTTTGAATGTTCATGAGGTTCAGTAGATTTAGTCTAAGATTTTCAATGCTCTCATAGTTCATTCCTCATTCACAGCCTATTGCAGCTAGAGTGTTTTCACTGCTAGAACAGAAGCCAAGCCATCTTTTTTTCACGTGAGTATTAGTGTACAGGGTGTCATATGCATTACAGGCCTTCAATGTTTGTGCTCATTCCTCCATTACTTCACCCCTAGCTATATTGGGTTACCAAAAAAATGTTAAAATTCCACCTGAAAGTTCTACTGACTTCATTAGCAGCCTTGATTATCCATCCAGGATAAGATTTCCAAGATTTCTATTTATCATGAAGAATAATAGTTGCTTTCTCTTGGTACTTTTCTTCCAGTACCTAAAAGGGACCTATAAGAAAGCTGGAAAGGGACATTTTACAAGGGCATGTAGTGATGGGGCAAGCGGTAATGCTTCAAATTGAAAGAGGGTAGATTTTTATTAGATGTAAGGAGGAAATTCTTCACTATGAGTTTAGTGAAACACTGGGACAAGTTGCCCAGAGAAGTTGTGGATGCCCCATCCCTGGAAGTGTTCAAGGTGAGGCTGGGTGGGGCCTTGAGCAACCTGGTCTAGTGGAAGGTGTCCCTGCCCACAGCAGGGGAGTTGGAACTATATGATCTTTAAGGCCCCTTCCAACCCAAACCATTTGTTATGAAAAAGGCCAAAATATAGAGACAGAGAGGGGGATCACCTGGGACGCTTTTCAGTCTTGTCCAGCTTGCAAATGCTAATTAATTTTCCCAGGAAAGGGACAGAGAGAGAGAGGACCCTTGAGCCTGATCAGCCTGCCACACTCTGGTTAAGGAGGAGGGGGATCTCCTCAGACCCTTTACAATCTGTCCAGCCTGTGAGGCAAACAGCATCACTGAAAAACAGATTCCTTACTGACAGCTCGCCAGATCAGAGGGTGACTGTCTTACAAGCAGCGACATTTAGACAGGATCCCTTATGTCTCAAAATTAAAGTTGCCAGAAACTTTTCTATCTACAACTAATGTATTTTATTGTATATGCTCATGACAATATGTGGATTCAAGGATACCAGTGATAGTGACTGACTGCATAAATAAGTTATATAAAATAATAATAATTAGTAGATAGCCTAATAATTAATACTTAAGCGTGCATAACCCAGGGTTCTTATCAAAATAGACATCCCTATGGGGGCAGAGGGAAGATAGATTCAGCCTGTCGACTGATCCCAGAAGTTTCTGTGGAAGTCTTCTCCCCATTTTTCCCCTCAATTTGTCATATTTTGATTGGATTAAAAGTCTAAAAATGTGATTTTTGCCATTGTTGCTAACATACTGGTTGGGCGCCATTTCTCCATCGTTGCTGATACACCAGTTGCAATCCATCTTTCTTGATAGTGGCTACATGGTTGCCTTCACTGAAAACATGCTCGGCTGTATCAGAACAATCGTTGGCTACCTTATCCCTGATAACAGGGAGTAGCTGTGCTACCTTCATAGCACCCTGCTCCCTGTTTCAAGGCAGGGGTTAGCAAGTTCTGTTAGCCAGAGCAGGTCACATCCATGGCAACTACTTTCCACTCCTGTGATCAGCAACCGTGTCTCACTGAAGGCTGCTGCAGCTCATGTTGAGATGTAAGCTTAACTTGGTGGGAGGGGGACAGAGTTTTTCTCATTTTCCCATACCATTCTATGATTCTATGACGTGATACTCAAGGGGACTGTCAGAAAGGTGTCTGCAGTTCCTAATAAAAAATGAAGGAAAGCTGCTACAGTTAAGTGCCTGAGAAGTAAAAGCTGGTAAAAACCTACAGTAGATTGCTGAAGCCCATCTGATTAGCAGGATATTACATTTTCTTTTTTTATCTCTCTGCATGTAGCTTTCCTCCCAGAGCTTCCATTAGCAATACAGCTAAAATGGGCACTAAGCCCAATTATGTGCTTCAGTCATACACTTCTCTTATGACAAATTTTCTATAAATTAGTCAGATGTACTCTTGGTGATTTTGTGTGACTCCAGCTACTAATTAAAAGTGATGCTGGCCAGCAGAGGAGGGTGAGCTCACATTACCTGTAACTACTGAAGTTTTCCTACAGAAGTACTGTGCTGCTCCAAGCCTCTGTTGGAGTCAGTGCTACCACTTCCATTAAACTGGATGGGGACAGTTGAGTATGCTTTAAAAAATGAGGTTTCCATCCAAAGAAAGGCATGGCAGGACTTTGGCTGCAACATCCAAATCATGAACTAGAAACCTTTGCTCCATAGTCCCCAAAATCAGGTTTCCAAATAGGATCTTAGATGTCTGCTTTTGATGGGAAGTATCTCAAGTTGCCTGTGGCTCTGTTGTGCATCCATCCAGAATGTTGCCAATCAAAAAGTGAGTCACCCACACTGGCTGGTGACTCAGACACAGTCACTTCACACAGCACAGTGAAGAGCAAGGCAGAGAACTACCTGAGCTAGTTCTCATACCAGTAACACTATTACAGCTATATTAGCACCACTAAGCTAGTTAGCCCTGTTAACTCCTCAATGGACTGCAGATCATCCCACAGAAGACAAATCCCATTTGTCTTGGCATGAGACAGCGGTTCCCACCTCAAAATATTCAGCTGGAGAAGTCTTAATTCATGCTGGATCCATCCTTGGATTTCATCCTTGTAGGTATCTTTGTCTTTCACATTGAATGATGTGTGGCTTGATACAAAAGCAGAGTCCCATGAAATGTTTGTCCTTCAAGTGCCCTGTCTTTGTCTGCCATGCTCCTTGTATTCCCTCAAAGCAGAGGCAGAGCCTCAATGGGTAGGTGGAGGTGCATGGTGTGGTAGTTGTTGCCACCCTCCTTGGTGGTGGAGGGCTCAACTCCAGGTGCTTCGTTAACGCGGAGCTTCTCACACCCCCTTCCCTGTAATTCCTTTTTGTTAAATAAATACAATTGAATGAGGTCATGCCTGAAGCAGGTGAAAAAAGGTGGATGATTCCTAAATCTGTACCACTACCTTTTCTTGCATGAGCTGCTGCTGTTGCTTTGGGCACACTGGCTGTTTGTTGCCTTTTCTTAACCCCTGCTGGCAGTGTCACCAATTTGGCAGCATCCTGCCACTGTGGAAAAGCAGTTCCTGTCAGGTGCCCTCCTATATGCTTGAGGCTTATTCCAAGGCACAGCAGAGAAACATGTACCACTGCTTGCAAAACTTCACACCTCTGGCACAAGATGGACATCCAGAATATGGATAACTCACAGAATATGTGCAAAGAGAAATGGGATACCAACACTTTCTCTTTTCTAAATTTGAAAAGAAGACTTTAGGCATTCCTTGGTTCCTTCAAATGACAGCGGTAGGTGCCAGCCTGCAGGAGGTCTGCATTTATGTTTTATTTCACATCAGGGGTGCGTTTTTGAGGAAATACCTCAATCATCACTACTTAAGTGCATTTTGGTTTGCATTACAGAGGGATCTCTCAAAACAAGATGACATGAAACCAAACGACACGTAGCCAGAGCACATGTAGCATGCTTAGTCCGCAGTAGCCCCACAAAATGCAAATGGTGTGAATATGAGATACTCAAATCCAGCTATTTCATTCTGCAGGACTCTTCTCATTGTGCCACACATGGTCCTGGCTAACACAAAGCCAAACGTGCCTGCTCCTGGCCCTGACCTGGGCATCTGAAGTGGGTAGGGGACAGGAGGCCTCACCCATCCCTGGGCTCAGCCTCTACTGCCAGCCAACTCTGTGCCTTTATGTGTGCGGAACAGGTACTGCATGGGGACTTCACACCTGGATTCTGCTGGAGCTAGCCCTGCATGAGGACCATTTACAGCTCTTAAAAATACAATAAAAATGAATGTTACAAACTCATTCATCCTGAAAAATTCTGGAGAATTCCCAGATCAGGAAGGACCTCTGTATGGGTTATAGTCTGTATAGAACACAGCTATCTGATGCGCTCAGCACTCCAGCAACCAAAGTTTTATCCATAAGCTATGTCACCAGATTTTCTGTGTTTGTACAGAAAAGGCAAACATCTGTTTAGGAACCCTGTTTGGTCTTAAATTTAGAGTTTATTTTCATCTAAATAGCCAATCTCATAGCTACTTGTTGAAAAAATATATGATAAACTTATATGGCTTTTTGTTCTAAAACACAGCAAAAAAAAGAAAGCATGCATCTTTGAAAATCTGATAGACTGTAGACATTTCTTCTCTCTCTTCTATATTGTAGGCAAAAGGATTATTTTTTAACCAGTTCAATCCTGCTGTTAATTTCATTTGTCTAAAATAAGCCTCTCTCAATTGAGTCGTATTTTCCCACTAATCTATGGGAAACTATTTCGAACACAGGATGACAAATAATGCTGGGAAAACAGAAAAAATTAATTACCAGCAACAGAAACATCTAAAAACATAATTCTGGAGGAACCTGTTAGGTTTTTGAGTCCGTTTCCTACTTTCCTGAGAAAAACTATTATTTTAGCCTCTCTTGTAATCTGTTATAACTCTGTATTCAAACTAATTGTTTTGCCCCCTTCAAAAGGCTGAAGAGAAACCCACTTCATGACTAGGCATCTGTGCATTTGACCTCATGCCAGCTTTCCTCTTTTCCATAAATATTTCACTTTCCCATGATATCTACCCCACTGAAGTAGTTCAACCAAGCAATTGTATCCTTCTTCAGCCTTTGCTTTGCTGAGCTATATAAACTATGGATATTTAAGGGATATCTGTCTTTTCAGTGAAGCTTGTCATGGATGACTTCTAGTGCCTTTTGCAGTAAGTAAACATACAAACTGTTTAGGACAAAGATTGAACTGCTGGAACATAAGACCAGTATAGATGCATTCGTGGATTGCTGAGCCTGACCTAATAAGTCTTTCATCTGTCGCTGTTGCCCCTGTCAGATTAATTTCTGCTATGTTCTTATGACTTAACATCTTTCAAAGAGTTTTAAAATTTTCATCATGAACAATTTGCAGTATTGTCATGATAGCTTTGATATCTCACTCCCATTCACCTTCCTGGCACCATCCGGAGATGAAATATGGCTGCAGATATGGATGGGTCTCGGGATGGGATTTCAGGAAAATGATCTCTGAAATGAGATTAGGAGAGCACCTGGAGCTTCTGAAGTTGTGTGAACTCTCATCTCCCATAGGAAATGTGAGAACACACATATTCTGTTCAAAAAGGCTGAACAGAAGGCTTTTTTACCACTTAGCTCCATCAATATGAACTTAATGCTTCAAATGTGCAATAAAAATGTGTCTGCACTGTAAAACATGTAAAAATTTACAAGGATCATGTAAATAAGAGCGGTGTTAACAGATGCATAAATAAACATGGTATCATGGCATTCAATTTTCATTTGGCAGCTATCTCAAAACCTGTTCCTATGGGAAAGTTATCACACATACAAAGTCTTTACTAACCCATATAAACAAATCTGTCTGGTTCCAATTTGCCTTGTTACTGATGTAAGTTGGAAAATTGCCATCTCAGAGAGCAGGCTTGGGCTCTCAGTGTTATTACAAAGTCCGCTGCTTTGCACTGAGGTGTGTGGTATGTGGTGGCTTTTGAGAGGGCAGGGTCTGTCCATGTGCTTACCAACAGCAGGGAGTTGATGCCTGAAATACACAGCAAGTCCCTTTCTGATTGTCAGCTGGTTTCACAAAGAACACATCTTTCTCTACCATGTCTTGTTTCCTTCTCTCAGACGAATACATACACATGACATTGAGTGCATTTTATCAATCAGCTGTCTCTGTTCAGAGTGTTATGTAGCTTCCTTCAAGACAACTTAATCAACATGCAAATGCAATACCACAACTTGTAATTTCAATTAACATGCCGAAAAGAACAGTTCTTGCATTGTAGAAAAGTGAAAAAAAAGTCATAAATATGGAAAAACAGTCATGAATACTTTGTACTAGCATAATTTGTGGGAAAGTTTTGAAGTTTTTTTCTCTTTCCAACAATGAAGCATTGTAAGAAGAGAGTCTGCAGATATGACCTTGCATAAGGTGAGAGACTGAAATACTCAGGTTTTTGTCTCCCTGGGGAAGGAGGGAAAGGAGCAGAGAAAAAAATGTCTTTCCTTAGTAGAAAGGCACACGGGACTTATGAACTCTAGCTTATAGACTCTAACAGGATCATATACACTTGAGAATATAGCAAATGGTAACTGGAGAAGAGATTACTTGAAAGTCATTTTTATGAGGTTTATAAAAACCTGAAGTCAGGAAGAGAGGGGAGGTCATAGTGCATATCTTGTTATCTAACAGCTGTAAGCTGCATATTGATCTGGTTTTGAGCAGCAATAAACAAAGCCATGAACCCAGCTGAGGCAGATTGTAGAGTCTGGCACAAACATGCATCAGTCATTATTTGGGATCTTATGTTAGCGACACAAAACCAGCTAAGAGGGAGCTGTGTGAGGCTGGAGCTTTGGGTAGCTTTATTATAGAAGCAAATTTGGGAAGCTGCTTGGAGCTCCATCCCATGAGATTACCTTTTTCAGAACTTTGGACAAGCATGCAGGAGGCCACAGAAGTTCACAGTGGCATAGGCAAAAAAGGAAATAAGAAATTTTGAGGCAAAAAGTATTCAGAATAAATAGAGGAATAATTTTTAAATGTTTTACTTTTTTTAATTGTATTTTGTCTTTTTTCCATTTCACTCATTTTTTTCCAATATTTTACCTTTCTTTCCTCTACACTCCTTTATTCATAGGATGAGCTCATTAGGAAGGTTCATTAGGGTAGTCAAAAGCTAGTGGATATTCAGACTTTGTCATGTGTCAGAGCAGAGTCAGTGTATTAAATCTCCTGAAAGGTAAGATCATTTGTTAGCATCACCTGTTGCAGAGAACTTTTTGCAAAGTTTTTCTTCCTGATACTGAATTAAGAGGAGCACATAGAAAAAAGAGAGACTAGACTGAAAAATAATTTGTAGAGACAATATCAGAAACATAAAATATAAACATCTATAAAGCGCTCTCACATTCAGGCCACTCTTTGTGTCAAACATCAGAAAAGTCAAACTTTGTCATTGATCTGGATGCTCATACCCTAAGGGATTTGTGTTCAGCTGAAATAAAGGAAATCAGATGTTAACTCACATGCAAACACTGGCATGAAGAGCACATATTCTAAAGGCTATTTGTATCCTTTGCTTCTCCTTCAAGTATAGTTTTCTTGGTTGCTTTGTAGTGTAGCTGGAACCACAAGGGGCTCGGATCAAGCATAATTATATTGCTGTTTACACTCAAGTCCTACTGTGGTGGCCCCTACCCTGACTACCTTGCTCGAAGCACCTAAAAGCCATCACTTTAACTAGGAAGTTTGGGGTTGTCAACATGATGATCCACACAAGAGCACCCAGGTATGGTGGCACACCTCTTTTGAGGAAAACTTTTACAAGGAAGTCTAAGAAAATGTCTTACAAGTACTTCTGCCAAACTCAGCACACTATCTTGAGAAACTACTGATAAATGGCCAGGTACACTCTGTATTATTTGAACAAAAAGTATAATCTGTTACTTTTAAAAGCCACCTTTACTCTAATGTGAATACCCAGGGCAGGGTATATCTCACTTTAGACATCTACAGTAAAAGCAGTAGTCACAGATGTAGTTGCAGATAATTATTAATTTCAGCCTGAAATTTATCAGCAGTAGAAAATTTATGTTCCATAAGTACCTCATTCTCTCCCTTTATCATGGAGAATAGGCTCAGATGAGGACATGAACACAGCAGATGCCTAGCATGGGATAAGGTGAGTCTCATCTCACATGTTCACCAACTCCTCTGCAGTCTAGTGTTTTCAGTCCTTTTTTTTTTTGTCTAGATATCTGATCATTCCTGACAAGTTTCTTCTGGACCTGTCTTGTGCTCATTTTAGATTTGATCTCACATATTCTTTCATTTGTTAGGCTGATATGAATTTTGCAGTAGTTTCAGCCACCAGCCTTACAAAACCCTTGCTCGTGATCTGTACTAGTTTCTGTCTGATGGTTGTGAATGTACTTTTGACTTATAACAGGGTGAATGTGAGCCAATTAATTAAACCCAAAGTCAATCTCCTGGTTTCTAATTATTTGAGACAGCTGAGTAAGCAAAGGTGGTTTTTGATCAATGCCCATTTTTTCACTGCAGACAAGGCTGATAATAGGCAGATTTAATCACTTCTACTACATTAAAGTTCTTCTTTGAAAAGCAAGATGTACTTTTCAAAGTTACTGTAAGTAACACCTAGTTTTCAAAAAAGCTTTGAAGTCTTTGGTATTCTCACACATTTAAATGGCAAGATGATTCTCTGCATCCTGCAATGTGTGCTGCAGCACCCCAGAGGTATCAGAACCAGTTCAGAGATGGTAGTATCCATGAAGCTGATGTACGAATTGCTTTGCTACTTTGCAGTGTTGCTAATGCTTTGTTCTCTCTAGAGCTTCTGGAAAATGGAAATTCATCCTATTGAAAGGCGACATATTTAAAAAGCATGGTCAGGCCTGAACGGGCATTTTGGGGTTTGTGAGCTGCATGACTGAAAAAATTATGCTAATTTTTGTCAAAGGTTTTAGCAAAAAAACCCCCCCAATTTATTGATTTTACTAGTTTTCAATAAAAAAGTGCATGGCCCCTAAAAGGGAGAAGCTTCTTTCCAGTTGGAAAATTAATTTTATTTCTGTTGTTTTCAAACAGCAAATAGAAAATCCCCCAAAGTAAATTTTACTTTTCTTCCAGAAAATTGTTCTGATGGGAAATTCCTAAGCAGCTCTAAATGAAACAATGCATATTCAGCCATCATCTGATATGGTAGGGACTTCAGAGTGCTGGCATGTCTGTTCAGTTTTTATATTTTTATTCAGTAGCCATTTATTTAACATTCCAAGACTTCTTTGAGAGTTCTTGTTTAATTTTTTTATTCCACTATCAGATACATCCAGAACCGGAAATTCCTCCATATTATAGGATGTTGCTGCTACCCAGCACTGCTCTGGGATATCCATGTCTTTTGAAGAAAAATCTGTTGCCACTAAGGAAATAATAGGCTTACATAACCATTCTTATGCTGCAGTCCCAAGTTTCCACACTAATTCTGCTTTTCAGACTGATTTAGTTCAAATAGCCAAATATCAACTAATTACATTAATGATTTGTTTTTCCCAGGAACTTTTGTTTGTTGCCTTTTCTTAACCCCACATAGAACAGACTGTCTGCCCAGTTCCAAAAATATGCTGACTACTTCCATTGCACCTGTGCAGCAAAAACCCTTCTTGTTGGGAATACCTATGAGGTCATTTTGCTCAAGTATTTCTTTGATATGTTTCACATGTATGTTTAGGTGATATTTTTAAACAGCTGATTTTCTCCTTTCTTGACAGTAGTTTAAAGGCATTATGCCTCATCCTATCAGTCCACTCTCTGACAAAGAGTCCCTCCCCATCTTTCCTATAGGCCCCCTTTAAGTACTAGAAGGCCTCTGTAAGGTCTCCTCAGAGCCTTCTCTTCTCCAGGCTAACCAAGGCCAGCTCTCTCAGATGGTCCTCATAGGGGAGGTCCTCCAGCCCCTGATCATCTTTGTGGATCTCCTCTGGACCCACTCAAGCAGGTCCATGTCTTTCTTATGCTGGGTGCTCAGAGCTGAGCACAGTACTCCAGATGGGGTCTCATGAGAGCAGAGCAGAAGGGGAGAATCACCTCCCTTGACCTGCTGGCCACACTTGTCTTGATACAGCCCACAATGTGATTGGCTTTCTGTGCTGTGAGGACACATTGCTGGTTCATATTCCATTTTTCATCCACCAACACCCCCAAATCCTTCTCCACAGGACTGCTCTCAATCCACTCATTGCCCAGCTTGTATTTGTGTTTGGAATTGCCCTGACCCAGGTGCAGGACCTTGCACTTGGCCTTGTTGAACTTCATGAGGTTTGCATGGGTGCACCTCTCAGGCTTCTCAAGATCCCTCTGGATGGCAACCCTTTGTGTGGTGCAGATACTGCCTGGATTTGGCCCAGTCTGGGCAGCTCTTCCCTAGCCCAGCCCTGTCCTGTGTAGGGCACATGGGCTGGTCCCAGCAAGCAGCCTGCACTGTGTTTGTGCAGCCCTCCAGGAAAAGAAAGCTGATCCATGCCACTCTCAGCTGTCAGAAAAGATGAAAGATAAGAGAAGCACCAAGGATAATCACCTCCTAGGAGCTGAAGCATGGGCTGGGCAGGACAGGACTACACCCCAGAGGCAGCCGCAGGACCAAGGAGCCTCCTTCGTGCAGAGCAGAGCCACCAGTGGCTGCTCCACAGCCATGAGGAGTAGGGCTGTCTTAGGGTGGCTGAAGATGTTGCTGGACCCTTCTGCCTGTTAAAAACAGATATGTGAGAGAGTGGGCAGCACCGCATGACTCCCTCCCCTAGCCTTCTCATCCCCTGTCCCAGGAGGTCAGAGAGTTTTTCCCATCAGCTTAACCTTGAGTTGCCTTCACAGAAGCAGAGAAAAACAATGACATGGACTGAACGTGTGCTGTAAATGGTTGGTTGTTATGAGCTTGCCTTACTATCTAGGTCAGGTCAAAATGCATTGGTTTCTGCTGGGGTGCAAGCCTCCCCATGTAGAAGTGGCTCCATGGGTACAAAGGGGAATTGTCCACCTGGCTGGGGAGAGCTGTACCACAGCAGCAGGTCTGGCTACAATTTAGCAGCTGCCAAACTGTGCTTTCTATGGTGAGTCACACAGACGATAGATGCTGAATCCTAAGCTGCGGCAGCTGCTGGAAACGAAGCCTTGGATGAATTTCTTTAGGTCTGTCACCCTCCATGATAAATTTAGGCAGCTGAACCCGCACACATTCACTTGCAAGTGACAGCTGACATTTCCTAATACTATTACATGGAAATCTATGCCAGATGGACAATCTTGTCAGGAGCAGCATTTGCTCATTTTCTTCCTCTGCTACTGTGCTGAAATTTGAGAGGACTTGAAGAAAAAAAAAGAAAAGAGCCATATTAAAAATGTGCAGGTTGCAAAGCTGCACACTTAAGAAACCACTAAAGTGTCCTTATGGCCCCTTCTAAATGTGAACCACTGTAAATCTTTAATTATGTGTTCACATGCTGTTAATCACTGAGCCTTGTCTTGGGCAGTAGCTGGATATTCAGTGTTTGTCTTCCTGTCATTCAGCGGGGACTAGTTAGCACATTTCACCCAAACTTGTACTTGATGAACCTGTGATATTCCCACCATAGTAAACTGTGTCATAAATCTTAATCTTGTTTCAGTAACATTTTACTGTATTTAATATAGGGGGAAAGAGTTACAGGCAGAGAGTGGCCAAAGTTGTCAAGTATCCATCAAGTGCAAGTGCTCTATTTCAGGATGAAGTTTTTTCATAATATTTTGTTATTGAGCACAACCTCCCCTTTCACTCCTCCCTGGGTGAAAGCTGATGGGTCCTAGCACTTGTTCCATGGTTCCCAGGACGCTTCAATTATGCTTTGTGGGACTGGATTAATTCATTAACTTGTACAAACTCATACCAATAGCTTGCACCTAAGCAGTTAGAAGTTGCCACTTTTGTAATTCTTCAGTGGCAAGTGTGAAACATGTAAGAGTCTTCCTAACACTGCCTTGAACAGGAAGGTCTGCACCACCTCCCTCCTCAGAAGGTGATGTCTTAATGGCGGCTTCTGCAAAGGGCTAAGAAATAAGCTTGGACTGCCTTTCACAGCTGTCACCCTACAGAACAACAGCAAAGAAGCGCAAGCATGTTATGCCTCGTTGCCACTACCCGTGCCAGATCTGCTATGGACACATGCAATCTGAGGCTGTCAGAGTCTTTTTCTGACAGTACAGAATGTTTTCACAGGGTGCTGTGCTATATGTTCACAATTAGTCTTGACAATGTTAGAATTTCAACTTCGGGAATTCTGGCAATGAAAATTAAATACAATCTGAATATTAGCCACCATTTTAAACTTAAATAGTTAAAATCTTTCTCCTACCAACAATGGCATGACACTCATGAAAGAAAACATGCTGAGCATTGTGAAAGCAAAACTCTGACATGGAATTCTTCATTTTCTATTCCTACAGAGCATGCTGCACAAATTATCTACACTCCCCATCCTGTACCATCTGAAAGAAGGAAGCATGACATGGAGTCCAGGACAGAGCCTGCCAAGGAGACAGCCTTCTAAGCACAATTTCCCAGAGGCAATGTGGCAGCATAAAACCATAATGTGGTTTCTGTTCTGCTCAGTAAACTCAAATACCTTGATGTGGAGTTCACTTATTCAAAACGTATTATATTTCACCTTTCCTGCTAGAATCCTGAAACATTTCACATAGAAACCTTAGCCCTACTATAACCTTTTCAACCTAGCATGTTCTACCAATTAATTTTGAAGGAAATAACTCTGCCATAATTAATATTTACTAGCTTTCATTTGAATGTTTATGTTATGTTTTACTTCTAAAAACATCTAGTACTCTATCCTTTTCCAGTTTCCCAAGAAACTCTAGTACCCTCTGGCTACATGTGTTTCCCATTCTTTTACTCCCTTGTATTTGCATACCAAGGCCTGCTAGCCTTAGAATAAGTAAAATTACATGTATGAAGGTTTTTCTCTTCCCTTGTAGTTTCTGGTAGAGAGAGTTCTGTATGCTTTCATTTAAAAGTACTTGTACTCTTTATTTCCAGAGTCTCACACATACTCCTTTTTACTCACCTGGCATTTAGAGAAAATCAGACTGGTTAATAAATACCTGAAGCCAGGGGTGACTTAGTGAGAGGTGGGAGAGGGAATAAGTGCCCTGATAAGTTATCACTTCAAAACACACTTTCATTTGGTAACCTGCTGAGTGCCCTGCTACTCCTCCACAAGCAAGTAGAGCAGTGCAATGAGAATGGGTCCATAGATCAAAACGGCTGGTGCAGAACACGCAACATTGGCATGGTGTGTACCCAGAGGAGCTTACTTTTGACTCATGCTTGTCCGAGCTGGGAAGCTGAATGCCCACCTGTAGCTGCAGTTCATTATGGGCTGTCTTATGGAGCATATCTTGCAGCTTAGCTTGGCTGAAAAGGGATCCATATCATACCCACTGAGTTCAGTCCATGACAGGAGCTGAACCACAGCAAGGAGAGTTAGGAGGTTTGCTTCAGGAGTACACTGCTGATCTGAATTGAAATATCATTATAGATGCACCAAAGGCTGACTTTCTGGCACAACAAGGCCTCAAAACATCAACAGATATTCACATTATATTTATCTGCCACTTCCGGTGCAAAATATCCAGATTACTACTGACTCACATTCAGCACACCCAGGGTCACAACCCTAGCAAACAGACCTGGCCATCTCATGCCCATATTGCTGATTATGACAGCAATGGAACAAAATAAACAACCCACTTGTTTTTGTAATGCTTTCTACATATGATACCTTCTTAACTTCATGGTTGATTCTGAAAAAAGTCAGAATAGAAAAAGCAAGGCAAGTATTATGAACCTTCTTATACATCTTACATTTTTATCAATAGGCATGTGGAATAACTTTGCACTGACTTTTGTGGAGGCACCAAGGAACAATGGTGCCTCTCAGAGGAGAACCTGGGTCAGCATTTCCATTTTAGCTGGGCTGTAACAACAGCTATCTAGCGCTGCTGAGATGTAGTCTAACAGCTCAAAATCCTATGGTATCCTAATGTTGAATTATGAAGGCTGCATTATTCCTGAAATAAACAAGAAGACCTGAGAGACAGGTGACCTTACAAAAAAGCAGCTATGTCTCCTGAAGGACCACTGCATTCCTATGAATATTCTCTAGGACATCTCTTTCACTAAATCTTCCAGACTGATATACCCTAAATACAAGGTGACATTTTTCCCTCAGGAAATCATTAAACAATTATATATCAAAGTCATAATAGAATTCAGAGTGTCTGAGGGATTTATATTTTCATCCATCCTCACTCTTTATTTATTAGAAAATTACATTTTACCCTCAGGAATAGGACGTGCTTCCCAATCCCTGCTCTGTTGCAGCTAAGCTGTAAACATGACATGCTATCTCAATATGCCAGACAAATGAAGTTGTATCATGTATTTGTATAGTTCTACTATATATCACAAGAAAATTTGCTCTCACGTGAGGTGGTTTTTGCAGGGTTTAAAGAGATGTTGACCTTTAAGTAAGTCTTTAAAACTTATCTTTGGAGTTGCAGAGTATGACATTTGATCAGCCATTTGTGCTGAGCTTATCTTAAATTCATTCCTGTGCATTTGCAAAACACTGGTATAATATTTAATTCATACTTCTTTTTCATCCTCTGCTATTGACACAGATTTTAGAACTCAGGTTGCATAATATTGCAAAGTGGTAATCTTGCTGTGGTTTTTATCGAATTAGTATTTTGGTTTGAACTATTAAATTTATACTACATACCTCTGTGCCTAATTCAGAGGGCATTTCACAGTATTTAATTTGTAAAGTCCTTGAAGATGTAGTACTCTTAAAACAGAGAGCCCTCACTAGTAAATAATTGCAAAAAAAAAGAAACCCAAACCTTTTCATGGCCAGAAGACAGCGCTCTACAGCCCTCTTTCCTGGTATTCTTACAACTGCTAACAAAGGACTTCATGGGTACAATCCCACAGGAATGCTCCCTAAAACTGTGACCTAGAATGGGCTATGCTTAAAATAAGTCAGTAGAAGATGGCTTCAGGAATTAAAAAGCTTAAGGACCCCAGAAAGGTCAGTGGGATCATAGTGTCTATTCTGCCCTGTGTTCACCAAATGGGACTTCTCTTTAACATGTAAACACTGATCACGTTCTTTTCTTCTTTTCTATCTCAACATCATGGATTAGTATTACCAGATTTGCTTTTTCTTTTCTTTCCCCTGAGTTAATTATATCTTTCTAGTTTTTATGTTCACTGACTTCAATTAATAACTTGAGGCAATAAGAGATACTGGCTTCTGCATGTCATGGGCAACTTTCAATTTAAGATTTTAGTTTGGAAGAAAGATGAGCAAAACAAGAGATTCAGACAAGTGTCTGAAGTCCATGGGGCATGGCTTGGACCTAGTTGGCTGAAAGTCAAGCAGTAGCTAGAAAAATGCCATTTTATTTTTCATAGTGTAGTGTTTACTGGGGAAAAAGCTAAGGAACTATGCAAGCAAACACAAAGGGAAAACTGAGAACATTACAGACAATCTTCTTCAACGCTAAAAAGAAAAGAATGTTACCTATTTGCTAGGGAAATGAAATGGACAGGCTATTCAAGTGTAAAGGAATGCTGAAGAACTGTTAGTGCATTCCTGTCTTAGAGGCAGGACTGATAGCTCCTGTGGTTGGAGGGAAGTCAGAGACCAGAGGAAAAGTAGAGAATGGGTCTTCATCAGCTCCTTGCTAGCACATGGGCGAGACTGAGAAAGGAGCTACACTGCTCATTAAAGAAAAGACATATCCTGGAGAAGGAGGCAGGATCCCTGTCCATGGAGGCAAAAGATATATCATGTAGTTTTAGAATGGAGGTGGGAAAGACAGACAAACTAGCTGGACAAGGAGATGAGAACTTCGAGGTCACACTAGTCCCAGTGAGAGAACTGGGGACCTACAGAGGTTAAATGGAGAAGGGAGAAAGCTGGGAATGCAAAAGAGGGAGGTGAGGAAGAAAAGTAATGACAGGCTAAAAAGCAGACATCAGGAAGAAATGGGACTGAGACAACAATCTAGACAAGGAGAGAAAAGGAAAGAGGGTGAGACAGTTTCTGAAGGTATTGATGAAAGACAGGAAGAGTGAAATAGGAAAATGGGTCTGGGAGAAATAGATGGAGCAGAAAGAGCCTGAGAAGTGATAGGGCACCTGGAAAAGAACTAGCTATGGAAGGAGACCACAGCTGGGAGGAGAAGAGTAGGGGAGCTAGAGGATGTAAGACTGGAGCTAGATGGACGGGAAAAGCAGTATAGTCATGGGAAGAGAGGGGCAAGGAAAAGACCACAGAATAATAGAAGGAAATATCAGGTCAGAATCATAGAATTGTTTAGGTTGGAGAAGACTTTTACTATCATTGAGCCCAGCTGTTTACCCAGCACTGCCAAGTCTACCACTAAACCATGTCCTTAAGTACCAGATCTACACGTCTTTTAAATACCTCCAGGGATGGTGACTCCACTTCCATGGACAGCCTGTTCCAGGGTTTGACAAACCTTTCAGTGAAGAAATTTTTCCTCATTTCCAATATAAACCTCCCTTGGTACAACTTGAAGCCCTTTCCTCTTGTCCTATCTCTTGTTACCTGGGAGGAGACCGACCCCCACCTTGCTACAACCTCCTTTCAGGTAGTTGTAGAGAGTTATAAGGTCTCCCCTGAGCATCCTCTTCTCCACACTGATGTTGTGCTGGTTCAGCCATCATTGTTTTATGCTGCCATCAGTTGCCTGATCACACAGGACAACACTGAACTCAGCAACAGTCCCTCAGAAGTCTTCTTTCAGACAGTCCTGCCATAAGTTCCTGTGGGCCCAGCTCCTCCACTGCCCACTGTGGTGCCAGCATTGCCTGCTGGACACAACAGACAGAGATGGCTCCCTCAGTGATCCTTCAAATGGAAGGGCACCACTGAGAGAGCTCAGCAAGAGGCAACCAGCCCCAGCAGAAGCCACACCCAACAGGAAGCTCTTCTGACTACTCAGCTCCTGATTAAAATAGCCCTGGCCTTGCCCACCACTCCAGCCACAACCACCTGGGTGAGGATAGAGTCACAGAGACATAGGTGGGCCAAGTCCTGCCTCTGGAACACGAAGCCAGTGGGGAAACCAAAACATTCTGTTAGGTTGTGACTCATTCACAGGTCAACTCCAACTTGGGGCCCACAATTCAGGCCCCAGCACTTCAACTGAATAACCCCAATTACCTTAGCTGCTCCTCTAGAGACTTTTTCTCTAGAGACCCTTCACCAGCTTCATTGCCCTTCTTTGGACACTCTCCAGCACCTCAATGTCTTTCTTGTAGTGAATACAATATTCGAGGTGCAGCCTCACCAGTGCCCAGTACAGAGTGACAATCACTTCCCTAGTCCTGCTGCCCACCCTATTTCTGATACAAGCCAGGATGCCATTGGCCTTCTTGAACACCTGAGCACACTGCTGGCTTGTATTCAGCTGGCTTCTGACTAGAACTCCCAGGTCTTTTTCCCCCAGGGCAGCTTTCCAGCCATACTTCCCCAAGCCTGTAGCATTGCATGAGATTGTTGTGACCCACGTGCAGGAACCCGGCACTTGGCCATGTTGAACCTCATACCATTTGCCTTAGCCCGTTGATCCAGCTTGTCCAGATCCCTCTGGGCAGAATCTTTCTACGCTCAAGCAGATCAACGCTCCCGCCCAACTTGGTGTCATCTGCCAACTTACTAAGGGTGTCCACAATCCATCCATCCAGATCACTGATAAAGATATTAATTAGAACAGGCCCCAGTACTGAGCCCTGGGGAACACCACTTGTGACTGGCCACCAACTGGATTTAATTCCATTGACTACCACTCTCTGCGTTCAGCCATCCAGACAGTTTTTTATACAGTGAAGTGTATGCCCATCCAAGTCATGAGCAGCCAGTTTTTCCAGGAGAATGCTATCAGAAATGGTGTCAAAAGCTTTACTAAAGTCTAGGTAGACAACATCTACAGCCTTTCCCTCATCCACTAAGCAAGTCACCTTGTCATAGAAGGAGATCAGGTTGGTAAAGCATGGCCTGCCTTTCGTAAGCCCATGCTGACTTGGCCTGATCACCTGGTTGTCCTGTACATGCTGTGTGATGGCACTCCAGATGATCATTCCTTCCCCAGCAGGATGGAAAGGAATCAGCAGAGGAATACCTGGATACCAAAGCACCATCAGCAAAATCTAGAGTGGTGCTGTGACTAGAGCATGTGTCCTAACTCCTGTCTGATGAGTGCATGTGGATTCTCTTCACTGGAAGCCAAGATGTGATGGAGAAAAAAGGGCAAAGCCATGTCCAGCAGGAAGTTACACCTTAGCTGAGGGAACACCTGGATCCAGGCACTTGGAAGTATTCACAGAATCACAGAATGT
>VZZY01012279.1:1257-16842 GCA_013400335.1 Eurystomus gularis
TCAAGTTGTGCCAGGGGAGGTTTAGATTGGATATTAGGAAAAATTTCTGTACTGAAAGAGTGGTCAAGCACTGGAACAGGCTGCCCAGGGAAGTGGTTGAAATGCCATCCCTGGATATATTGAAAAGTCCCCTAGAAAGGCTGCTCAAGGATATAGTGTAGAAGTGGGCCTAGTAGAGATAGATAACAATTAGACTTCATCGTCTTAAAGTCTTTACAACCACAGCGATTCTGTGATCTTAAAATTAGCCACTTTTTTTTTCAGCACGGGCATTTGAAAAGATGGATCAGACTCCTCCTAGCCCCAATTCCAGTAGTTCTTCTGAGCAGTACTTTGATGTGCCATCTTCGGAGGAAACACAGGCATCTGGTGGGGATAGCAATCCTTCATCTTGTCCATCATTACCTGAGCCGGCACGTGATACTGAAGAACCTAGTACTTCAGGTATGCTAAATATAGTACAATATACCTAACAATTTCAGGACCCCTTTGGAAAGAGTTGTTTATCGCGTGCTGGATACGTACTTGTTATAGTAGTATTTTTTGTGGGAAATCGGAACTCTGTGAACTGTGACACTGGAAAGTTTTAGTTCCTAGTTTTGATGCCATATATGAGCTTGACGAAGCCTGTCTTAAGTCTCCATTTGTGAAATGTGGATGTTACTTTTTCCATTATCCTCTCTGTTTATATTGTAATTTTGGTGTGTGTGTGGCTATTACTTTTGTCATTTTTATATAGTTTAGGAGATCTCTGGCTTATGCTGTGAGTGCCTGTCTGACAGTACAGACAGTAAGTAGTTGTCTAGTGAAAAATCCATAGGGAGCAGTAGAGGTTCATTCTGGCTAAATACAAATGATTGGTGGCTTACTATTGTCTTTGTTCTGCTTCTACTAAATGTCTGACCTTCTTCAATGAAAATACCTCTTTAAAGTGGTAAGATAACTTTTTTAGAGTGTACTTACCTTTTAGTTGCGATATGCACTTCATTCTTACCTTACTACAGAGGGATGATTTGAGGAAGGAACCTTCCTGCTGTGGGAGTTGATAGATTAACTATAGCATGGCAGCTTCCTTTGCAAGTATGAGATTTTAATTTTTTTTTTTTTTGGCCTATATTTGCCTGACTGGAGACTGACTGATACCAAACTGTCTACCTATGCTTGGTTCCAGTAAACAGATTCTCTCTATATTTGGGAGGATACGGGGCTTAATTTTTATTCCTTTCAGCTATTACAACAGTACAATAATATGAAGACAATACTGTTTCCTTTATCTGTCCTAGGGCTGTCCTCCAAACGGTGGAAGACAGTTCGGTTTTCAGATGAAGTCTTGTCAAGTGAGGCAGGAGCAGTTACAACAGGACTTAAATTTAAAGCACAGAGGATATCATGCACTAGCTTGCAAGAGGTATGTATGGTGTGAACCAAGAAGTGTGTGTAGGTGCATGAATTACCTTTTGAACTACCATTGCTTGCCATTGCTGGGGCCCCTTACATACCATAATAGGACTTCTGCTTCATAGCTTTTGCAGTCTGAGCCAATATTTGATTTTTTTGGCAGGGAGAGGTGGCTATGAAGTCCTTGGTTTAAATATTCTGTAGACCATGCTTCAAAGGAAACCATGTTTGGTTTGGGCTGTATGTGAACTTGAAAATTATGCCATACCATTTTTACGAGACAATTTTTTTTCTACACAGCATTTGATTAGCTACTTTCGTGAAGGTAGCCTCAGCCATAGTTCTGAAACCTGTAATTAACAACATGCTTATAGCAGAAGTTTGTGGTTTTTTTTTTTCCCAGTGGCTTGCTGTAGTTTGCTTGTTCGATTAGACTAACCAGAATTGGCTTAATGCCCTGCAATTATGGGAGGCATCGAAATCTAGCTATTGCTTCTAATGTGAACTAATTGGCTTTTTTGTAATAGATCATATTCCTGGTGTTGAACTAGTTGCACTTGACAAGAAAAGACCAAAGAACGGTGTATGTTTGCTGTGGCAAGATGTGAAGAGATTCCTCAGAGGGAGCCTTTTTAAAATAAAACATAGCTCTGAAGTGCTGTCTCCACTGATAAAATAAATTCTATTATTCCAACAGTGTTAGTAAATGCTAACAAATTAGTAAAACTAATGACCAGACCAGATAACTACTATTTGTATGTGGAGGATCTAACAGTTACCACGTATATAGCATGTAAATCAGCCTTTATATTCATGAAGATGGGTAAAAGTACGTGTGACTTCACTTGAACAAGGAAGGGCTCCAGTAAGTTGTGTTGATCAAAAGGTATAGCTTGTCTTCCATTTTGGGGAAAGAGTAGGATATTTTCCCTTGCAAAACACGAGCAATGTTTAAAGTTGAAAGCAGCGTGGACAAAGTGAGTGGGGAAACAATTACTTGATGTTTCTTGTAGACAGCTGGAGAAGCTCAAACAAAACCACTGAACTGCAGCTCTAAAGCAAAAGATGTACTTTACTATGTGTACGTTACACATCATCCTAAATATGCTGCTGCAGGACGCTAAGAAGGTCAAAAGTATAAAGTTCTGTGAAACACCAACAAGCACATTCATGGCTAAGTTGTCTATTAGAGGCAAATTAGTCATGGTTTTTTCTGTGTGTTTGTGGGGAGTTATTTGGGGGGTTGGTGGTTTTTTGGTTTTGTTTTGTTTTGTTTCTGATGTGTGTTCTCTTAACAGAGTGTTTCCTGGAGACTGATGGCATACCAGGAGAGGTATGACAGGGTAAGCATAGAGTAGCACACTTATTTTTTAAATTTTTTTTTTCTTTTGACAGCTTGCATCCTCATGTGCCCGTGCTCATAGCTTGTCATACCCGTTTCACTGGGGGAGCAGCACATGTTTGAATCCAGACAAGAAATTAATTGGGCTGTAAAATGCTAGACTCAGCTATTCGTACAGAGTGTAGAAATAGAAATACATTTGCAGTACTGAACTGCTGATCCTAATGATGGCAAATTGCTTTGATGACAATGGTCAGTAGCTATGAGTGGGGAAACAGTAATACTGAACATATTCCTGGAGTAATACTTGGTTTGTTGACTGTGTTACACCTGGCTATTGTATGCTCTAATGGCTAAGCCACAGTGATCTGAAAGAATTTTGTGTTACCGAACAAAATAAATTAATGATGCATCTTCACCTAATGTAATCCCTAAGGATGGAAAAAAAAAGAAGGAAGATGAAAGAGAGATTTGGTGGCCTTCTTCTTGTTTCAGAGAAAGACATTTTTGATATTTGTGATAGATTTCTTTTTCTTTTTGCTTCTAGAAAGCTAGTAATGAAAGTTTAGCTTGTTATGAGATAAGAGTGTAGATTTTTTCGCTTTTCTTCTTCTCAATAGGGTGATGATCCAGAGGAAGAATGTATGTCAACTGATGTGAATCCACACGCTGAGGAAGAGGAGAAGTTACCTTGTTCTGCTTATTCAGGTGATGCACAGCAGGCCGTTCCAGGCCAGAGGGAGGTGGTACATAGTTGTAAATCTGCAACTCTAGAAACTAAAGTGTGTTCTCCTGCTGCAGAAGATGAGATGGCCAGTTCCGATTCAGTTCCTCCAGCTGCAAGTGATATGCCTGTTAGTCGTTCGTCTTACAAAGCGCTCTGTGGTATTGAAAGACACGTTCGTAATGATATCAGCCTTATTCCTGATGGTGATAAGCTGCCACCACTTTTGCTGGAAGTACGTGAAAAAGGAAAAGGTAAAATTTGAGAGAGTTGTTGACACTAATCACCTGATGCAAGATTTCTAAATATGAACTTGTGTGTATATAATTTGTATTTTAATACAGTTCTAATTTTTCATTTATTTGCTGCACATTGGATTGTTGGATAATTGAACATGCATTATTAACAAGGTCAATATGTTATGAAGAGAAAAGTTCATCACTTAAATGCATTACAGTGATGAGTCTACTTATTGGTGGTAACTAAAAGGATCAGTGTATGGGTGAGGAGACAGCATATGCAATCAGTCAGTAATTACCAAATGAATGGTAGCCCTAGTTTGCACCTTTGTTGTGAGTTGCTGCATTATTTTACATGTGCCTTCAATCTTAGGGTAAGCTACTCATGAGTACATCTGTAGCTATTCCAAGTTTGAGAATAATTACAACCCTCTTAAGATAGGATGATGGGAGAGTTGTTGCTATGCTATGATCCGTAATTCTTATTTTAAGTAGTTGGCTGACATGATGAACTAAACTGGGTGTTAATTTGTTTAGATCCTGTAGTGGAAGAACATCCATCCCACCAACAGGTCATCATGCTTCTTTTGGGTGACAATTGTAAAGTATTAACTTTTATCCTCAATGCCAACTTGCTTGTGAATGTCAGCATAGTAACTTGTAAGTAGTCTACATTTTCTTTTCCATTAAATCCAACTTTATTTTTCTGACAGTAAAATAACATTACTATGGTATCTGTGTTTTTAATTGAAGATTCTTCAGAACCGTGCTGGTGCTTCTCAACAAACGGACTACATGCTTTGTATCAGGCAGAAATGATCATTATTCTGCAGCGCTTGGCAAATGAAAAGATCTTTCCTATTGAGATACTCAGATTTTTTATTGATGTCTATAAGAAAGCAATGCAAGGTATGTAATTTTAATGTCTGACTTTTTACTCTGTAGTACTTTCTTGCTGATCTTTAAAGCTGAAAGTTGATACATAATTTTTCTTGAAGTGTTTGCGGGTATCTAATGATTCTGTTGAAAAACCTTACAGTGTTAGCCTTGGGTTCTAAATCAACATCAGGAGAAGAAAAAGCTACGTTTCTTTGTTTCATATACTTCTGAAAACATCCTTTTGGCAGGTTTTTTTGTTGTTCCATCATACTGTGTTGGAGATTCTGGCTATAAGTCTTTGATTCTGTGGTTTAGGACATCTGGAACTTCATTCACAGAAGTACAATACTGTTATGTATATGAATATTTGAAGTCCATTAAACAAAGTTCATCAGTTGGTGTGCGCTAGAACATTGTACATACGCTCTAGGGGTTTTGGCATTTGTTTGGAAAATTCTGGTTTCATATTAGTGTATATATAGAGTACTTAGTCTATGGGTTTAGACATCTGTCAGACATTGAGGAAGATGTGAGAGGTACAATATAACTTACACGTATGTAGGAGACCACTGGTTAGAGTAGTTTTCTTGACATTAATGTATTGCTTCCGCATATATGCAAAGGCTTGCTGTTCCTCTTCCTACAGGAAGCATAGTAAGAAGCATGGAAGTAATGACTTTAACTGAAGGCTTTCTCGGTAACACGGAGTATGGAGGATTCCTGTTTGCTCCACCAGTTTTTCTGACACTTCATGATGATGTTCTACCAGATATGCCCTTTCTTTGTGGCATTCTCATCCATAAACTAGAAATGCGCTGGGCAAAAGCTTTACCCGTCCGTTTGCTATTGACATTGGGAGCAGACTATAACAGTAAGTTTTAACACTTTAAATGGCTTTATAAATGTAAAATTCCCTTGGGAAAATAAGTTTTTTAGACAAGCAAAATATTTACATTAATCTTTGCAGTATTTTATGTTATACTTATGTGAGACTGAAGTTTTGTATGTGGGAAGCCACCTGTTGAGACACTTGGGAATTTGCACTGTGCTGCTAGGCTCCTTTGATTTTTTTATTTATTTTTTTTTTCCCTCTTAACTGATGAGAAAGCTAAGAAACCAAAACTGACACCAGTAAACTATCAAAGCATCTGACACTTACAAGGAGAGAGATTTGAAGGGAAGTTCACAAGCCCAATTTACAACTCGGACAAACAGGGTTTTTGAATTAAATTACTAAAATTGAGTACATTGGCGAAGTATTACTTCATAAAATGGATAAAGGTATTAATTACTTATAAGGATAACTCACTAATGAATACATTTGAACTCTCTAGGCCTTTAAAAATGCAAGAGGCATTCTTTCAAAGTTAGGTGGATGGAGAGCATGTAAATGTGCAGCACCAGAGCTTGTGTGGTGGCACAACCTCCATGTGGGAATTACCTTGCACAGTCTGTTACAGGCTCATGTGAGCATTTTCTGCTCTTCTGTAGAGATAATGTGGATCTGGGTCACTGTAAAACTCTGCTGCAGGCTCACCAGAGGAAAGCGTTTATGCAGATTCCCATTTCCTTGAGGAGTACCTAAAGCTAGCTTGAGCAAGACCTGAGAGTAGACACTGTCCTAAATTCCTTCTAGAGCTGCTTGTGTACTTGCTAGAATAAAGCAGACATCCAATTTAGCACTACAGGTGCTGTTCTGTTTCCTGTGGCACTGCTGCTTATGATTTAGAGCAGGAGATCAGATAAGGTGCAGCGTGCAGCTGTTGCCTAAGTGAAACAGATTTTTTTAAAAGTGTCATACATTTCTGACCTGAATGCATTTTTTTATAAGAAGCCTACAGTTCTAGAAGCTGCAAGTCCATAAATACGTATCCCTCACCTGTTCGCGGATTTCTTGAGTCAGTAGCACATTTCTACTGGCAAGGCTTCTGCCTGCATATTGACAAAGGTGGCAGCTTCTCTGTCATTCTTCTGTCTCTTACCAAATTACCTTTTTTTTCTTCTTTTTAAAGCAATCTGGTGTCTCTGACCTCACAATCCTAACTTCACTTTGTGTCACATAACCCAGTCCTGCGTGTGATGCCATTTTTTTTACTGTTGCATTAAGAGTATGAGTCTGCAAGGTACCCAGGTTGTCTGTGTAGCCACATATCAGAGTCGTTTGCCTGTTTCAGAGCCCTGCTAAGGACTTTCACTGAGAGAGTTTCACAGTATTCCAAAATAAGTAGTTAACAGATTTGGAATTGCCATCAATAAATTCACTTGTTGCATTAGTGCTAAATATCCTAAGGCTAGCCAATAATAATTTGCCCAGGTATCCTCCGTGAAATAGCAGAAGTGGAATTTCTTACAAAAAGAAGCATCCCTGCTGAAGGGGAAAGGAGAAGGGTTCAGACCCATCAATGCACCCAGCAGCCAATGGAGTGTCTCCTCTCAGTGAGATCTTGGCAGGGGCACAGATTTATACTCTTGGCGAGGTGGGACTGATTCATCTGTCATGTGGTGACATGCTTCTAACAAGACTTGCTCTGTTGTCAGTCACAAGGGGGGCGAGGCCAATGTTGGCTACAGAGGTGCTGCAGTTCTTTTAGCTTCACTGCAGCTGCATCAGGCTGTGAATCCTTTGCATCACACCAGATGTCACTCAGTTGTGTCAGGCCTCATCTAAGTGTTCCACTGCAAACCCCCATGTCTGTCCTGTACTTGGACCAGATAAGCAAGTTGCTGAGCTGCTGCCCTGGGTAGAACATGGCGCAAGATAAGCACATTTCTTAACTTCATGTTCATACTCAAGCCCAGACTTGGCTGTTCTCTACTGACTGATGGTCATTCTGTATTGCAGCACAACAAGCTTGTCAATTTTCCACGCTATGTGACTTTTTAATTTTCAAATAGCTTCATATTGCAATCTGTGGTCTCCTGCATCTCATTGCCTTCCTGAGTTTCCCTCTGCGTATGTCTCCCATTGCAGCCATGGGACTTCAAAGTGTGTTACTTTGGATGAACATCCTCACTTGCTCTATTCTTGCTTATCAGTACTAAGTGGTACTTCACTTTCTATTCTAGTATTAATGTAGAAGCAGATGTTCACCTGTGTGGTATTCTTACATGACCTTTTATTTTTTCCTCCCTGACCCTAGAATATCCAACTTGTGTAGTAAATTTCAGGCAGCGGAAGCCACTGTTTAGAGAGATTGGACAAACCGTTCTGAATCTACTTATTGTGAGTAAAAGTTTTATTCTCTGTGGAATAACAACAAACATTTGATTTAAACTTCCAGTAAGCCTGTATTCCCGACCAGTAACCTTCCTCTTCTAATACTGACCTAGAGCTTACCATGCTATGATGAAAAGTGCTGTAAGGCACTGTAAGGAAAGAATAGTATGTATTATTTAGGTGATCACCTCTACTAAGTCTGGAGACCATTAGAGCTGAGATGAAACTGCAGTCTTTGGCACCCCTTTCCTTTTTCACACTGTTGTTGCCCATGTCATGATGTAAGGAATCCATCAGAGGAACTGCACCATCTGAAAAATACTGTGTTTTTTCATGGCGAAATCTCACATTTTAATTCCACAAGCCATCTCCCTGCCTGATTGCTGATGTGCCAATACCAGTGTGGTACTGGCAACAAGTTAGAGCTGTAGGGAACAGGTGTGAGCCTGGAAGCAAACTCATCTAGCTGGTGGCTTCCAATGCTTTGCTTTTCTACCAGAGAGGGAGGATGTTGAAGTCTCTTGTCTAAAACACTGTAAGATCCTAATGTGCATAAAGCAGCCATAGTCTAGATAACCCACTGGTAAATAGAGCTACTTTATCAATGCTATAAATCTGTTAATATATTCATTTAGGTACCTTTGACATATATCATGGTAGGAAAAAAGGGATCGCTACATCTTTAGCCACCTTTAATGCCATTACTCTTTAGAAGTCTTTCGAGATGTATGTAAAGTACTTTTATCTAGGTGATATTTCTTATAAAAGGTAAGAAAATGATACTTAATTGTCTGCTAACATAAAAACTTTGTCTGTTATAGGACTTTAAAAATCGCCAGTATGCTTTGCCTGTCGTAAACCACACACTTATTTATGTGGAACAGGGTACAGTCTGTGTTACAATACCTGAAAGGAGGCACAGTGAGGTGAGTAAAACAGTCTTGGTTAGCTTTCTAATCCAGACTGCTTTGGTCTTTATTTTTCTTATAATACCAGTTATGTCTTTAATACGAGCTCTTGGAAAAAAAAAAAAAGGGGGTGATTCTTAGAGGCTGTCATGTTTTTATTCTGTTACCTGTTTCCAGGCTGTTCTGCAAGTGAATTCTTAACTTGATAGCAGCTCTCTAGATTACGTTGCTATTTGCTGCGCGGTAGACTCTTTGAACTTTAAACTGATGTGAGCATGTGATGGGAGGAGGCAGAGAGCAGGGAATTACCTGAGCACACATTTCCATCTTCCTGCCTATGTTGGAAGGTGGATAATAAGTGAAAAGTTGAGCTTTAGGATAACCGTTAAATGATGAAAAATCAGCAGTTTCTTCTGAATCTTTCATCATATATTTTCAAGGATTATCTCTTACACATTTGGCAATAATAGTGTTCTGCTTAAAACAAACAAAAAAATCTTGCCAGTGTAGTTTTTATTACAATTTGTTTACTTCAGGTTTAACAACCCACCCCCCAAACCTCTGAATAGTAAACTGCATGAGGCTTACTGCATATTTTAGCCTTAAGACCAACAAAATCCCTACAGCTGATACTCTGCATTGTCCAGTGGTACTCAGACTTACTCATCCTTCTCAACTGAAGTAGTGGTTTTGATTATGCTTAGTTTTTCTCCAGCTAGCTAGGCAAACTACATTGTTCAGACTGTCTGGAATTAACTAAGTGAATAATTCTTGGAATTTGTTTTGAGAATTGGATTTTTCTAATGCCTTGTATTTGAAAGGAGTACTGCAAAGTGAGATTTTTCAGTTCAGTGAAAAATTTTGTATTTACAGTTAATGGCGGTGCTACAGTCTTGTGATGAACGTGTAATTAGTCTTGCAGCAAGCTTTAATACGGAAGCAGATTCTTACTTTGTGTGCATGCAGAAAAAGTATGGCCTCTATTTCACAAAGGAATTCTGTGCTCCTGGAAGCCATAGGAGAGGTAAGCTGTCTAGTTTGGCTTGTGGAGAAAAATTACACTTCTGGAGCAAAAATGTAAGCTCATCTTAGGCTGCAAAGCAAATGCATATTCCTACTCAGTTGTTGAGACAAAGTTCAGCATTCAAGCAGCAAAGTACTTTAAACACAAAAGAAAATGTTGCTGGTTTATGTCAACACTTTTACAAATTTTATATTACATGGAGATGGATACAGTTTTCCTTCGTTTCCAGAATGTTATTAATACAGCTTACGTTTTCAGACATAATCAGATTCTTAACTTACTTCAAAATCTAAATTTAGTATTAGTGTGGATTGGGCAATATATTTACCTATGTAAACAAGCAGTCTCAATAACTGATGTATGGAATTACAGTGGCAGTGAGTACCTCTGTACAGTACCTGGTAAACCAAGAGAGCCACCTGTGTCAAGAGCAGTGCAGAGGTACCTGAAGGTAACGCGGCTCTGCAGCATGGCCGTGCATCTGGGCTGATGGGTCCCCCTTCTCAATAGGGCCCATCTGGGGGGACCCATCCTAGATTCATAGGTCTGTACTCTTAACATCTCCAGTGTCAATCTGAAATGCTCCGTGCCTCATGAAGCACAGCTACTTAGCATGTTCTTGTTTGAAGAGCTGTGTGTAACTAACAAACTTGTGCCACAGTTTGTAATGTGGAAGTTCACTTATGTCGTCTTTACTTTCAGTTGCTTTTAGTACCACTGAAAACTATCTAAACTTCAGGAATAGCTTCTGTAAATAAATGAAATTTAAAAGTTGTGTGGCATGTCTGTTTTAAAGGAGAAAAAACAAACAAAAAACCCCACACTGCTTTCTTCAGCCATGTCTCCTCTTTGTACAGGGACCTTTTCTGGCTTGCCTGTGTGGACTTGCTGCCACTATCTTAAAAAGGGTGCTGTATGCACTCAGAAAATAAGTTAACAAAGCTGGTCTTCTTGCCAAGGTCCAACCAGACAAAATTCTCTCTTCAGCGAGTTATGTTTTGTATCATGTTGTCAGTAAGAGATTTCTATTAGTGCTTTCAGTATAGTACTGCCTTTTTGCCTGCCTTTTAAAGGAACGCAAGTTAAATGTTCATAATGACAAACTTGAGTAACATGAAGTGGTACTCACTTTTGTTTCTACTTTTTCTAGTTACAGGTGCAAGTTTTGTGGTGTTTAATGCAGTCTTAAAGCCGACTTCAGCATATCTAGCTAAATTCAGTATAGTCGAGGGTAAGAATTTTGTCCTATGTGGTTTCTTCTTAAGAGAACTTTAAAAATTTAAAAAAAAAAAAAGCAGCAGTCTTGTGCAACATCTTTTTTTCCTCAGTAAGCTAAACTTTTCAGGATGTTTAACTTTGTAGAAAACCTACTGCAAACAAATGCTGTATAAAAAAATACACGCTAGTTCACCTACTTGTTTTACAACATACCACGTGATTTAGTCATATAAATCTTTCCTTTATGGCTCCCTGTATCTGGAACCATTTTCATTGCCGTATTGATGAAATACATTCATTGACTCATAAATGCCAAAACCTTATGAGATTAGTCTAAGGTTGATATTTTAGTCTTAGTTCTGTTTACAAGAAAGGCTTTCGTTACTACTTCTTTCATGTAACATATAATGCTGTATGTGGGGGATGGAGTCCATTAGATCTGCATGCATGACCGAGCTGTAGGAGAGGGTTGATCCCACTAGAATTTAAGTCCAGATTCTAATAAAAAGTTGTGCTACTCTTTCTGTAGATAAGTTGAGATTTTAACTGATTTTCTTCTAGATGGAATAATGGTACAAATAACAGCAGAAACAATGGAACGCCTGCGTCATGCATTAACACACAAGAAGGACTTTAAAATACCTTGTGGCAGAAAGGAAGCAGAATACCTAACAGAGTATGTAGAAGTTGTATGGGTATACGAAGATGAAAAACCAAACATCGGGTAAGTTTACAAAACAAAACATATTAGAGAATTCTTGTTGCCAATTCTCAAATATCCACCTTGAATTTCTTGAAATTACTCTTATGGTATTTTTATGGAAAGCAAGTGCTTGATACTAAAACCTGAAAGGAGGTAGAGCAGCAAGCCACCTGCAATCCTCTAGATGTTACCGTTTCCTTTATAAGTCCCCTATGAGATCAGTAATCAATTTGTGTGAGGATGCAACTGATCTCTTTAAGCTTCCTTGTCCTGGCAGGGGGGCTTGGAATTGCATAGAACTGCCCTTGGCCATTCACTGCTTGGAATGCCAGAATTCAACAATACAAAATGAGATGTGAAGACACCTTTATTGGGTGGGATTTGAATGCTTGTTTACGTAGCTTCAAACTTGAATTACACATCACTAACTCAAAAACTTGTCTCATCTTAAGTTGTCTCTCAGGCCATAGGTTTGACTTGATATGCCATTTTCTGTGGCTTCTCTGGCTGGTTAGACCAAAAAGTGGCTTTACCTTAAGATGGCTTACATCTTCTTAAACCTGTAAGATTAGGCTTTTATTGAGTAACCATTGTTTGTTCCCTATTTAGAGTATTTTGTTTTGCAGCATCTGTATTTTTGCGATGCAAGTCCTGTTTGTCCCATTGTGTTGTGCAGCTGTTTAAATAGCCTTTAAGGATGGCTCAACATTATTTCATACAAGTTATTAAATCTAAATTGTGTTGTTTTCATTATTAACCATACTATTTATCCTCCATAGAATTGCAAGCCAAGTCGATGGAAAATTGATGGATCACACTATGAAGGAAAATATATTCCAAGAGAGAACCTTTGAAAGAAGGGGACAAATTCTGAAGTGTACCGAAGTGAGTAAATTACAGTGTTCTTGAGCCTTTTTGCTACTTTTTAGAACACTTAGAACTTCTTGCGAAGTGATCATACTAAGTGATACTACTAAAGAAACTAACTTACTTGATGTGTAGCCGTATTGATAGGCAGCTGTTCTCCCTAGCTCTTTTGACAGATTCACATACTTCTCATCCTTTTCCTCTGAAAAAGCCCAGAACTCTGTTAGCGTTGATACCTCTATATAGTCCAGATATTCTCATGGTCACATAAGTATTTTGACTCAATAGATGAGATACAAGAATACTTTGCCAGCAAACAAGTATTACAGCTTGCTCTGTTCTTCATGAAGTGGGTACTAAAATGAGTCTCTTCCTTACTTCGTAATATAACTAGGCTGCTGACTGTCCTTATTCTTTCTGTAATTTCAGGTATACTATCTCCCAAAGAACAGACAACCACTCAATCTTGCTCAGCTCGAGTTTGTTCGAAAGATTACTACTGCCTGCAGTCGTGCTCTTTGCCCACACATAAGAGGCCTGAAAAACAGGGGGATGAACAAGATAGCCCTCAGAGTTTGTGTTGACACCGATATGGTAATCTTTCAACTTTTATTGCAGATGCTCCATTTCAACTGAAACTTTTCTTGGAGAGACCTTGAATCCCTTTCTGAATGTTTTTAGGTTTTTGCCCTACCCTAGATCAGACTGAGAGTGCAATGTCATGAAGAAGCTGTCTTAACGACTAGGGGTTTTTTCAGAGGACTAGTCCTGTTTCCTTTACTTGCCCAAATTCCCTACCAGCCGCTTGCAGTAAGCTGTCAGTCCTTCCCTAGTTCTAACTTTCTCTGGCACTCATCTGCCTCCAAGTTGACGCAGTTTAGAGAATCGTAGAACTAATTTTCTGATGCTTTTCTCAAAGTAGGTAGTTTTCTGCTGGTTTTGCTCTCTCCCGTAGTTCAGTAAGGGACATTTGCACCACAATCTGTACAGCAGAGAAGGACAGCTCTGCCCATCTCAGGATGGATGAGAGGGAAGGCAAGGCTTGTCGTGCCACTCAAAAGACTGCAGAACAGTTCCGTCCCTTGCCTCTGAAGGTGGTGTTCTGTGTAGCACTCTTCATCTTTTTTGAAAAAAGCTGAAAATACAGTCCTGAAAATATAGTTTTCCATAGTATATTTTGAAATTAATCTAACAGTAACTGTGAAACTAAGATATAATGATATCACTCTTGGATATCAGACTGAAGCAATCTGGGATGCAGAGGATTCTCAGGGGGAATGGTGCATGCTTCTGAATGGCAAGCCGTGATCAGTCATGATTGACCTCAAAACCCATCCAGTTGCCAGTGGTTGAGTGTTATTTTGCCACTTCACGCGAGCTGAAATAATCCTTTACCAAGATACTACACTTGTGCGTTGTCTTTTTGATAGAGAGTGTTAATATTGACATGAACATGTTTTCCTTCCAGATTGAGTACTTGGCTGGATCTGGAGGTCACCTTCTTCCATATAACTACTTGCATGAATTGGATGGTACTCTGCTTCCTGTGATTGAACGTGAAATGTCAGACCCTGAAAGTCTACCGCTGAGAATTGAATTACTATATTTCATTATGGAGCGTCTGTTTTGATGTGGCTGATTACAGACCATACACTGATTTGCTAGATCAGAACACCAAAGTTTTATAATGGTACAAACACTGAAATTGTTTCTAAGCCTGTTCGATTTCAATAGATTTTTCAGACTGTTTCTTAGACCCCTCAAAGTAATCTCTGGTTACTGTACCACAAAAGAATCGTAGTTTGTAACATTTACTGAAGTTCTGAAAGCTTACACTTAATACAGGTGCAGAAAAGGGCAAGTTTTGTTACCTCTTTACACAATGATAACATTTACTATGTCATGTAACTGTAAGCCATACTGTCTTGCCTCTTAACCTCTGATGAATGTGTTGTGGAAGATTGCTCTGCATAGATCTAATCTCTGCAACACGTGCTTTCCATCTTCAAATGAGCAAAACACTGAAGTAGAAGCTGGCACAGAAGTGTTTTCCTACCATTTGGGATTCACTGCAAGATCTTCTTTCTGTGTCTGCCTGCAAACTTCCCATGCTAGTCCAGAACGCAAGTGTGGACTGCGTCATGCTTGTCGGTGGTCAGTGTGAGGAAGAGTTTTGCAGGTAGGTACATTGATGGAGACTGTAGTTGAAGTCCTGAAGGTGCGGGGACGCTGTGCTGGATGCTTCAGGAACGTACGCTCCGAGTTCTTTTTTCTTTTTTGTATTTATGAGGATTTGTCTAACTTAAGTGGACACAATTTTTATAAATACTGCTGGTTGTTTTTCTTTTTTTTTTTTCTTTACTCCATGCTTGGAAGTCCTGATACAATTTGCCCTGCCATTACCCTTCACGTAATCTACATTCAGCAATAAGTCAGCCAAGAATTCTGCAATATCTTTTCTGCTCCTGCCTACTGCTTTTGTCATCTTAGTAGCCACCTTTACTTTCAGGGAGAATTAAGTGTGAGTTTTCAGGAACAGACTGACTTTCAGTATACCAGAGATTCTTGTATAGTATGTATTTTTGATACGGGGCCACTAAGTTCAATTTTTGTAGTTGTGAGGCTTGGGATCTGTATTGAGGTCGAGCGAACCGTCATTTGACTATTAAAACTTTGGTGCCTTCTTGATGCTAATAGGGGATATTTCACGTTTTTCTATCACGAACAATGTCACGGAAGCTCTGCTGTTACCAGTGCTTCACCACCCCTGTTCTAGAAGAGTTCCAGGTCTTCCCCTGGAGGAAAATGAAAGCGCATTTTGAGTGAAATCATGAAGTTCTAGAGAAACTGCAGTATGGGAAAGAGATGAAGCTGTGTACCTCCCTTTCTAGGTGATGCTCAGTAACGTTAAGTAAGGTTTGATCCACAAACGAGTTGAATAAACACTTGGTGTGCAGCCCTTTACCCGCTGCGTCGCCTCCGTTCTTTCCGGCGGCCGAGCCCGCTCTCGGCAGCGTCCGGGGGCTGCTGCCCCCCGCCCCCCAGCCCCTTTCCGCGCTGCCCCGG
>VZZY01012280.1:0-11607 GCA_013400335.1 Eurystomus gularis
GGAGCCTATTGACAAAGTCTTCTCGCTCCAGCTATAGAAGGCTTTGCACTCATAGGCTGTCATCCTGGGGGACTTCAACCACCCCAGCATCTGCTGGAAAAGTAGCATGGCGAGCTGTAGGCAGTCTAGGAGACTCCTGGAATGCATGCAGGATAACCTCTTAAGCCAGGTAATAGCCCTACCAGAGAAGATGTGATATCAGACCTCATGATCACCAACACAAGGGAGCTAATTGGTGATGTCAAGATTAGAGGCAGCCTGGACTGCAGTGATCACGCTCTGGTGGAGTTTGCAGTCCTGAGGGATATGATCAAGTCAAGACTCCGAATCCAGGGAAAGCAAACTTCCAGCCCTTCAAGGAGTTAGCCAATAGGACCCCCTGGGAAACTGCCTTCAGGGACAATGGAACAGAAGAGAGCAGGCAGATCTTTAAGGGCACATTCCATGCAGTGCAAGAGCTCTCAATCCCCAGATGTAAGAAATCAGGGAAGGCAGGCAAGAAATCAGCATGGTTGAGTCAGGAACTGTTGGCTGAGAAACTAAAGGGAGAGAAAGAAATGAGGAGGTGGTGGAAGCAGGGACAGGTATCCTGGGAAAAGTTTGAGGATGTTGCCTGGTTATGTAGGGGTGGGATCAGGTAGGCCAACATGCAGCTGAAGCATACTTGGCAAGGGACATAAAGAATAGTAAGAAGGGCTTCTGTAGGCATGCCAAACAGAAAAGAAAAGTCAAAGAAAGCGTACGCTCCATGATAAGCAAGGCTTACAAGCTGGTGACAACACCCAAGGAGAAAGTTGGCGCTTTTGCCTCAGTCTTCACTGGCATTCTCTCTTCCCACACCTCTCAAGTGCGTGGACCACAAGACAGGGACTGGGGAACAAACTCCCTCCCACTGTATGAGAAGATCTGATTTGTGGCCCACTAAGAAACCTGAACATACATAAGTCTATGCAATCTGGTGAGTCCCAGAGTCCTGAGGGAGTCCTGAAGGTAGAAGGGAGGACCTCGGGAACTATTAACCTGTCAGCATCCCCTCTGTGCCTGGGAAGATCATGGAACAGATCCTTCCTCCATGGAAGCTCTGCTAAGACACATGGAGGACAGGGAAGTGATTGGAGGCAGCCAACACGGCTTCACCAAGGGCAAATCCTGCTTGACTAACCTAGTGGCCTTCTCTGATAGAGTTGCTACATCAGTGGACAAGGGAAGAGCTACGGATGTCATCTATCTGGACTTCTGTAAGGCCTTTGACATGATCCCCCACAACATCTTTCTCACTAAATTGGAGAGGTATGGATTTGATGGGTGGACTGTTCAGTGGATAAGATATTGGTTGGATGGTCACATTCAGAGGGTGGTTGTTAATGGCTTGATGTCCAGATAGAGACTGGTGACAAGTGGTGTCCCTCAGGGATCTGTACTGGGACCAGTGCTGTTTAGTATCTCCATCAATGATATATACAGTGGGATTGAGTGCACCCTCAGCAAGTTTGCAGATGACACCAAGCTGAGTAGTATAGCTGACACACCTGAGTGATGGGGTGCCACCCAGAAGGACCTAGACAAACTTGAGAAGTGAGCCTGTGTGAATGTCATGAGGTTCAACAAGGCCAAGTTCAAGGTCCTGCACCTAGGCTGGTGCAAGCCCAAGCATAAATACCGGCTAGGGAATGAAGGGATTTAGTACAGCCCTGCAGAGAAGATACTGGTGGACGAAAAGCAGAACATGAGGCAACAATGTGCATTCACAGCCTGGAAAGCCAATCGCAGCCTGGGCTGCATCAAAAGAATCTTGGCCAGCAGGTCAAGGGAGGTGATTCTCTGCCTCTACTCCACTCTAGTTAGACCCCACCTGGAGAACTGTGTCCAGATTTGGACAATCGTACAGGAAAGACGTGGATCCTATGCAGAAGGTTCAGAGGAGGTCCACAAAAATGATTAGGGGGCAGGAACACCTCCTTCATGAAGAAAGGCTGAGAGAGTTGGGGTTGTTCAGCCTGGAAAAGAGAGGGCTCTGAGGAGACCTCATTACAGCCTTTCAGTACTTAAAGGAGGCCTATAAGAAAGACAGGGACAGTCTTTTTAGAAGGGCCTATTGTGACAGGACAAGGGGTAATGGTTTTAAATTAAAAGAGTATAGATTTAGACCAGATACAAGGAAGAAATTTTTTACAATGAGGGTGGTGACACACTGGAACAGGTTACCCAGAAAGATGGTGGATGGCCCATCCCTGGAAACATTCAAGGCCAGGTTGGTCTGTACTCTGAGCAACCTGATCTACTTGAAAATGTCCCTGCTTATTGCAGGGGGTTGGACTAGATGACCTTTAAAAGTCTCTTCCAACCCAAAACATTCTATGATAACTTACATAATGAATCATGAAACTAGAGTTACAAGAGTTATTTATACTAAAGTAATAAATTTCAGATGAGTTATACTAAATTAAATTTTTCTTTATCTCATCATCTCTCAGTCTTAAGAAGAAGGAAAGTGTTTCCACACTTTAGCTGATCATTTACTGTCCATGATATATGCAACGTAAAAACCCAGTACCTCCAAATATCCCACTCCAGCTGAAACAGTACTTTCTTACTAAAAATATTACTAAAATCAATATATTCTGTAAACTGATTCACATTTAAGTGGTCACAGAGAACCTTGGCAATGTACAATGTGTATTTCTCATTCTTACAGTTGCTTTGAACATTTTAAAAACTGCCTGACTGACTCTGTAAAGGATAGCCTATAAATGACATGGTGAACATGTACCTTCACGATGTGGAGAATAAGGTATTACAAAGCAGGTAGGATAGCAGTATTTCTTACCTCTTACCTATCATTACCATCTTATTTTAATGTTAGGTAAGATCAAACTGCAGTGACAAGTGTGATCCCTGACTGTTAATCTCTGCCTTGGTATTTAAAGGAGAAAACTATGACTTTTACTTTTCTGAAGTAGAAGTTTTTATCTCTAGAGGTTTGGGTGATACACTGAAGTTGCACCCAACCCAAAATACCTTGTTAAGAAATTAAACTTTTCCGACTTTGCTTTAGCATTGGGAAGGTGTAAAGAACACATCTCTCTCTTTTTTTTTTTTTTTTCCTCTTTTTTAACTTCCTAAAGCATACTTAAGAAGAAGAGACCACTGTGACTGTATTAGCTTACCCAAGAGCACACTATATTTAACTCTCTGATCATTAGGGTAGATTTTTAAAAATTGATTGTCATCTGAATGTGGCTTAATTTAGAACTTTCTCACAATCCATTCTAGAGGGGATTAGTGTATGAATTGTATGGAAGCTAAGGGACAGTCTAGAGCAGAGAGCGCAATTTATTATGCAGAAAGCAAAACAAAAAGTTACTAGTGAAACATGAAAATGTCTCATGGGACTGAACTTGTCTAACACTTACACTTGTGAACAGCTTGAAAAGTAGAAATGTGCAAATGAATATTATAAAGAATTACAGTAATCTAGGAGGATTCCTCTCCTAAGAAATAAAAAAAAGAAAAAAAGGGAAAAAGAAAAAGAAGAAAGAAAACGTGAATATCATCATAATAATGTAAAAAGTCCCTGAAAGACTTAGCAGTTTTTAGTAATAGAAATAAGATTCTGTTTTAAAGTACAAAGCAAAAGGATTTGGGAATTAATAGAACTTCTGTTGTAAACAATGTTGTTCACTTGCAAATGCAACGCAAAGAGCTCTGTGAGGTAGTTTAGAGCAAAGGAGATGTGTTTCATCTAACTGTAATCACCTACAGACCAGTGGGAAGAGACTGGCACACCAGAGCTTCAAAGATTAGAAGCCAGAGCTTATAAGGTTGCTTTGTGTGACTTCATAATATATGTCCAAAATACGTGGGAAATATTATACTGTTGTTGTGCCGGTTAAGCCGTCATCATTTTATACTGCCATCAGTTACCTGATCACACGGGCCAACACTGAACTCAGCAACAGCGCCTCAGAAGTCTTCTTTCAGACAATCCTTCCATAAATTCCTGTGGGCCCAGCTCCTCCACTACCCACTGTGGTGCCAGCATCACCTGCTGGATACAATGGAGAGAGATGGCTCCTTCAGTTGCCCTTCACATGGAAGGACATCACTGAGAGAGCTCAGCAAGAGGCAACCAGCCTCAAGAGAAGCCACACCCAACATATATTAACCGGCTCCTGGTTAACATAACCCAGGCCTTGCCCACCACCCCAACCACAACTACCTGGGTGAGGGCAGAGCCACAAAGACACAGGTGGACCAGGTTCTGCCTGTGGAACATGAAGCCAACAGGAAAATCAAAACATTCTGCTAGGTTGTGACTCATTCACAGGTCAGCTCCAGCTTGGTGCCCACAGCTCAGGCCCCAGCACTTCAACAGTTCCTGTAGAGAGGGATTGGTGGCTTAGGACACACCACATTTTGTGTTGTGGCTGCAGTCAACATCTGCCCACGTGGAGGCATTAAGGAAAACAGGAACTCTGGAAAGTGAGCTATCAGCAAAGACCAAGTGAATTAGGACTGTTAAAGAGTAAGGACATCAAGACTAATTTACTGCTTCTCTGTAAAAGGTTGCTGAAGTGAGGAAGGAAACAATCTTGAGAAGGTTGAAAAATTCTCCAAAAAAACCTGCAGTTATCTGTCGAAGATGATGTATTGATACTGAAACTGCTATTCTTGTGACTCTCTTGAGGTTACTTTTCTGTGATTGTGGAACATTGCTCTCTAAAACTTTTTTTGAGATAAAAGCAGAAACATTGACTCTCAACTTCTTGAAAGTCCCTACTGCAAAACAACCACGTCTCTATGCCATAGCCTAGAGAAGATAAGAAACAGATTTGACATCTGAACCTCCATTCAAAATGATACTCTACTTCAGAAGCAGCACACTGAGAGAGGCTTGAAAGACAAATAGTAGTGGGGCTCCATCTAGAATGAAATGCCGTGTCCCACCACGTAGCTGGATGAGACTAGATGAGAGACAAGAGCATTGCAGAATACCTGCAAAGCTTTGTAACTTCTGTCTTCTTTTGAGTAAGTGCATGCACAGAGCAAAATCCCTTGCTAAACATCATTCCTAAATTTCCTGCTTTATTTCTCCAGAAGGTGTAAGTCACAGTCACCTTGTAGATGAGCTTTCTGGGATTATGCTTTCAAAGGAATTCCTAGAGAGTACTTCTTGGATCAGTTTGTAACATTACACAGATACTGTTAATAAATAATACATCACCAGAGTGACGGATCATAACTATAGTTTTCCTTAATTCACTTCCCACTTGTGTGAATGTTATAGACACCTCCTAATGATGCCATGTAATTCCAGTGTTGGGTTCACAGAAGGCCCCTAAAGTGGTTTGAGTCAGTCCTTCCAAAGGACACAACCCATAATGAGTCACGAAACTCCTTCAGCAATGTGTATCTAAGATGGTCCAGCCTTCCAACAGAATCTGGTTCTGCTAGGGCACTAGGGTCCTGTCTAGCACAGAGAAAACTACTACTCATTTTGAACAGTGAAATTAGAGCAATCATTGTATCCTGTTTATTGATACTGGTTCAACTGTAAGTCAGAAGCTGAACAATGAAAATGTGAAGTTTTTTAATATAGTTGTAAAAACTGGCATATTTTTCAACAACAAATCTGGTGAGAAATGAGGAGATCTCTCTCCTTCCTCAGATTTAGAAACCACAACGTACAGGTCAGTAGGACCAGAGTGTAGGTCAGCATTTTGGATGCGTTCAGGAGCAAGTTAATTCAATTTGCCACCAGCAGCAGGCATGACCACGAATATCCCGGTACCTGTGCAGAGCTCCTGTACAAGGCCAGAGCTGTGCTCTGAGCTGAGGAGATGGTAAGCGATGGGGTGCAGATCAGAGCAGATCAGCACATTTCCATGCCAGCTGGTGTAATGAGACAGATCTAAAAATACAGTTTAAAGGTTTTATTCAGTTCAGCTTTTCTGTTAAGTGACATAAATTCTGAGGAGAATTTAACTTGCATGTATCAGTCTGATTATATCGTAAGTGCTAACTAATCATCTTGCCAAGATCTGTAAGCAATCACCATTCAGGAAGACATTCCACCCCTTTAACAGCAGACTTATTTTGTTGGATTGTTTACTGTTTATTTTTTTCTTGATCCACACTCTTTCAGTCAGAAGAAGATAGAAGAGTAAACATATTAGAACTGTTGCATGTATATATTTATATAGACGCCAATTCTTAGCAAGTGTAATTCTGAATATTTTTAGCCACTTCTGTAAGTCTGCACAATAAATTCATCTGAAAAACTGGCTGAGCTCTTTGAATTTGCTGGGACTGAATCTGTATCTCTGGCTTTAGTACCTCGTTACAGAAACCTTTCCAGTCTCAGACTATTTGAAAGTGTGTCACTTACTGGTGAGAGTAAGTCTCCTCCCACAGGAGATTTCATTTGTCTTCTTATTATTTGACTCAAGGGATGAATCTTTAACTCATTTTTCAATTTTCACTGCATTTTTAATGGATTCCATAGTGATGGTACTTGCAGACTTCCCTTATATTCAAGTAAGATTGTCGTTTCACTTCATATTTCCATTTGTGTACTTTTCCATCTCATTTAAATCTTATCTGCTTGCATTTAATGTGAGTATAATAATACAGTAGCTTTGCTTTGAGGTTATAAAATACATATATGAAACTCAGGTAAGCACAATCTCTTAAAAATACAAATTTTAAGAGAAAGAAATTGAATGTTCAATGATAAGGATGGATGTATTACACTGAATTCTAGCTTCATGTGAAGTAAAACTAAAAAGGTCATCTTCCTGTCCTTTATTTTTTTGTTAAAAATGCAGCTTACTTAATAGTAGTTTACTTAATATAAATATAAATTAATATAAAAGGTCAGACCTTCTTCCTCTGTTGCACACTATAGAGAATTTAATCTCTCTATTTTAATTCTTTTCCTTGTGACAGAGAAGAAATATGTCTCCCTTTTGCTATCTTGAAGCCTCTTTTTATGGCAATTACAACTGGTAATATTTATCAAGAGCATGTACATTTTTAATGTACAATTTATATAACTTTATATTTTTAATATTCTATAGAATGGTTATATAACAGAACAACATGCTGCTCCAATAATTTATGTCCAAGGATAAAAATGAAAGAGTTTTAAAACCCTCCTGGAAAAATTTGGATTTTTTTATCAACTACAATGTGAAGTTCTGTGCTCTTGCTGAATAATAGTTTTTTGAAAGATGCAGATTAAGCATCATTAAAGCATCTTCTCATTTACAATGTGGCGTGTCTCAGTGTATGCATCTGTTCTCCAGGCCCTCTGTGCACACTTGTAGCCAGAAAAAGAATCCTGATTTGAAAGCATCTGATCAGAGAAAGAAATAATGAGGGAATACAGGAGAAAGAGAAGGTAGTGCTCAGTGGGCTTGGTACACCTCACACCTGCATTATCTACACAGCACGATCAGTGATGAGATGTTTTCTTCAGATCAGAAAGATCTAAGATGGTTTTTTTATCCAGAACTGAGCAGAGGCAACCATCTTCATGGGCTTTGTGAAGTATTCAGATTATGTTTGTTGTGGTTGGTGTTTCTTTAGTCTATCCACCTCTTTTAAATAAGATAAATTTTTGTAGATGAAAGCTCTCAGTCACTAAGGAGAGATATGGCAGATAAAGGCAACATCTGCACTCTGAAGCACTGCTCGCACATTTCCTACTTAGATGTGTTGTAAAAATCTGAGTATAAAAGTTTGCAAAATCTAAGAACACAAAGAAAAGATGTGATTGGAAAGGGCAGCAAATGCCAGTGTATGTACATGAGGCAGAATACACACACTGAAGATGCATTTGAATATTAAACAAAATCAGAACTTTGAAAATACCAGGTTTTTTTTTTTAATTCTGGGAAACAGAAAATAGTGTTGAACATGCCTAGAACTTACTACTTCTCTGTGTACATTATCTTCCCCAAAGACCTCTCTTCATCCTTTCCTGTGACATATCTGTATCTCCTCCTGTTTCTCTTCCCTGTCTTTCCATGACTTGACTACCTGAAACCACTGGTCAGGGCAGAGAAATGGCAGAGATGGACAGAATAATCCATCCTTCAGTCCAGGCCAGATGGGTTTAGCTGAGCTTCCTCACCCCACAATCTGCTGTGAAATCTCTCTCCCTCAACTTGCAGATCCCTTTTTATTATAGGGCCCTTCCTGATCTCCAAAGAATTTTGCATTACTACTTCTCACATCTGTGTGATGCTTTTACAACTTGACATATTACAGGATGAGGCAGAGGTTGTGTGTAACAATATCGGAAAATTTCTTTCCTCTGAATAAAATAATGTACCTGGTAATGTTCTAGTGAGGAGATGAGTCCATTTTCCTAACAAATAGTCACTATTGACAACAGTCCATGTGTCTTAGTATGTTTGATGGCATTGCATAACTTCCACTTTGCAAAGTTATCTTACAAGAGAGTACTATATGGCAAATGGAGATTTTGCATCTCTGAATAAATATAATTAAATATTTTCATAAATATCCTAATTTGGCAACTAGAATGAATGACAGATCACCCAAACAGAATAATTTTTATACAAGTGTGTAATTTTCTTTGTTCTTGACTCCTAAGCACAAACACTTTCCAGGAATTTCTTTTTCACTTTAAGACCCAGTATTCCTCAAAAAGTAGCTCTCCTTCCTCCAGTTTAGGTCCATTTCTGCTACAGTGAAGATTCTTAGGCAAAACTAGTAGGTGTTTTCGCTTTAGTTACTACTTTAAAGGAAATATTAGTACAGTATCTTTTTGTAGTTAAAAAATGTGGCTTGACTTAGTTCCTCCTGAGCATTTAATAGACCATGTGTGAGCATTATCTTGTGGTATTCCTAACAAGCTGTCTGCAGTCTGCACAGCTGAGGCAGCTGTTTCCACTTCTTTCTCTTTCAGAAGATATTTTTGTATGGCCAGCAGGAGGAAAATGGTAAAATATGGCTCAGACCTGCATGATTAAATCCCACTGTGAGTGCAGTCTCTGCTGAGATTTTATAGTATGAAGTGTTCTCATAAGACCTTACGCAGGCATATTTGTGTATACTTATTTGAACTGTCTATATCACTTTGTTAGATTAATGCAAGGAGTTTTACATCTCTGCTATCCCGTTGTTGATAACCCCAGCTTGCTGATTTAAGCCCTTGTCTGATCTGATCTCCCTGATCTGGAGATGCTCAACTCCTGTCCCGTAGAAAGATGAGTAACTAAAATAAGGAACTACCTGAAAAAATGGTCTTGCTACTCTGCAAATATTTGCAATGCTATGGAAAGACTATGCAAAATTTAATTTCTTCACAGATGTGAGATTTCATATGAAAAAGAAAAGAGGAGACACTGTGGAACAGCAATGAAAAGCATAGAAATCCTAAATATACTGTGTAATAATATGGGAATTTATTCTGTCTATCTTTTGGCACTAAAGGAGGGAGGCTGCCCTTATTAAGCTCTCCAAGAAGAAGAAAAGTTGATTGAGAGAGGGTTTCAGAGTGCTTCTATTAACGTCTTACCCATATGCCTGTGAGTCAAGCCTAGTCTTGCAAGTTCTCTAATATTAGTCAGCGTGAAGGTTTTTCCTTAAATAGCCCTTTTTGCTGTTGAATTTTCACTGGAGGAAAGTACTGCATGCCCATCAGGAGTAGAGCATTCCCATTTGGACTGCATCATTTGTTACATCTAATGACTATTTTTCTGCTGGTTATGTAAAGTATCCATTACCTGTGCTCTCTCATTAATGGTTAAAACAAGCTACTGCTGTAGAAATAGCTGTATTTGCTGAGATAGCTTGGCAGAAGACTCTTGAATTAAATAAAGTCTCATGTGCTTGAAAATCTCTTTCTTGACTTTTTAATGCAATCATCTGCACTAATATGATAGAAGTCCCATTACTGTACAGCATTGAAGTCTAAGGTAGCTTTGGCAGAGGTATTACAGAAAATTTAGGTAAGTGGCAATCCCAAATCTGCTGAGCTACAGTTTACTGTAATAAGAGTCTACTGTATTTCCCTATGGATATTTCATTCATCAGTGCCTCCCTAGTCCCTAATGAATAATTTAATTGGCCAAGATAAATAGCTGTTTAAGAGCTGGTATTTGTGACAGTATAGTATTTAACTCAGCTTTCTCAAACTGAGCACCTACAGCTATTTCTATCTAGTCACTGGTTTGGTTTGAATGTCTTAATTGCCCACTTTTGCTGAGCTTTAAGTTAATGTTTGTTGCTGTCCTTATACATGCAGCTAATGGCATAAGTACCCTAATGAAAGCTTTAGTATTCATTTAGAATCACCAACTGATTTAAATAAATTCAGGTGTGACTGTAAAAGAGATTACCCATGTAGGACTTGATTAACAATTGCATACACAGAGTTACCGCTACCACCACCAGGAAATTATTTTGTAATTTATTACTGTAATGGTCATGTAGCTGGGGGGAAAAAAAAGTATTTTATGTGCAAAAAATGCATGGCAATATGTTATCAGATCCTCACTTCTAAAAAAAAATCTTGACTCCACAGCTCAGTTTACCACCCATTAGCTCTGTAAAGCTCTGTTTTACTTATTATGATAATTAAATACCTAATATTTGATTGCTGAATAACTCAGCAGAAACAGTCTCTTAACAAAATGTGGATTACTGTTAGACAATGGGTTACTAACAGTTATGCTTGGAAAGCTGGGATTAGCTGTACATTCCATTATTTTTTTACTTAATGCTATGACACATCAAGGTGAAAATAATGAAGGTCATGCTGAGGCACTAACATATTTATAACAGCTTCCAACTTCAACAGAAGTCAGGAATGATGTAGTGACCTAGGGCTGTCAACACTGAAATATGTGAGAAAATCAGTTACAAAGATGTAAAGCAACATTAAGTCACCTGTGGAGCATTCTCTTACACGTATAAAGTGGCTTTAGTTTATTTCTGCAATAAATCAAGTGGAAAGAGTGTGACACTCATTTTATTGTGAAGAAGTGATCAGACAGAAACTCAGTGATGTTGAAACAGTCTATACTATTTTTATGAGTGTCCATGCACAAACACACATAAAGGACTTAACTATTGCCAAGTGCTTGTTGTGTAACTGTTCCTACTAAATATGAACTAGCTTTGATACTGAGTGTGATATCTTGCTGAGACTCATTATCAAATATTGTTTCAGATTTACTCTACAGTGCCTCCTTCAATAGGTATTTCACAAATGGCGTCCTCTTCTGGTCAGGTAAGCAAGATGTGATTCTGCTCTGTAGTAGGATACTACTTTCTCAGCTCATAAACCGCAGCATGATCTCTTTTATAGTTGTATTGGCATTGTACAAAAACCAAAAGATAGAGTAAAGCTGGCTGTAGGTAATAAGGTCCTGTATTTGTGTTTAAACCAAAAACTTTAACCACACAGAAAATAGAGAAAATATACACCCATGTGCTAAGAAGTTCTGGAAGAGACAGTAGCACTTTATGGACACACATGACCATGCACACACAGATATACATACATACAGTGATAGGATTTCTGGTTTTGACTGTGATTGTCAGTTGATCCTTGTAGTGGGTCTGGCTGAG
>VZZY01012281.1:708-58819 GCA_013400335.1 Eurystomus gularis
TTTTGCATTGAACCTCAGGAAAAATATTCTTGAGGACAGCTTTTCTTACACAAATAGAATGCATGACAAATATATATCGTAAATTCAAAGTTAACATTTTGGATTCAGACAAAATGGATCAGGGAAGATAAAAGAAAAAAGGAAAGAAATATATCCCAAACACTTAACCATTCACATGTAACTGAACTACATAAAATCATTTCAGATAGGCATTAGATTAGAAATAGTTATGTCATCATAACCATGCACTGGGAAGATGCATTAATTGTTTCCTACTTCACAAGAGCTATTGCTTAAAAAGTATTGTGAAATGCCGTATCTATAGAAAAGAGGTTTGGGAAGCAACAAAATCACAAAATATTTACAATTTAAAACACTAAATTAATATGTGGAAAATTACTTAAATGGCTTTACAATGGAAAAATAATTATTACTACAACTCAGGCATGGAAACACCACCTAAAGATCTAACTATTCAGGCAAAGAGAATTACACATTTAAAAGCTTTGTATCTGCATTAAGCTTCTCTGTTCCCCAGCTTTTATTATTAGGATGTTGTACACATTTTAATAGGGTACTATAAACATTTGCTTTGACTTAACCTTTGGAATTAAGAAATCAGCCATTTCAGAAGCTGATTGCCTGCTACAAAATGACTGGAAAAAAGAGATTATGTCCATTCAAATAATTTTGCTGCCAGAAAGAAAACACAATGTATTGAATGATGAATAGCATCAGTCTTGGGAACAATAGAGTACATTAATGGTTTTGATCAAAATAAAATAAAAAAGACCTTCTTGTACGATCCAGAATTAATGTAAAATTGATAGTTCAAATCAAAGAACTGCAGTGCATGCAGCCATAAATCTACTGTCTGCACACAGCAGGCCTCAGAATGGACCTTCTGAGGCTATGGATTACATAGAGTAATATTTTGTACTTTTTTGATTCACATCATCTGGCAGTTCTCAGGGAGTCTAGTGTTATACTACATCGGGATCCATACTCTGCTCACAAGGTTAACCACCACTTATGGTTACTTCTCAACTGCAGAAAATCTCCACGCAATACGAATTATGCTAGTCTCACCTCAAACAATGTCAAATATAAGACGATCAATTACTGAAAGTAATCAAACACTGGATCCTATGGTGTGCATGCTGCCTCTGCCTTCTCCATGGGTTTACTACATGGAAAACAGTAAAAGCTGTAAGGCAGATTATAAATATCAGATATGAACTAAAAAAAAAAAAAATTAATGAAAAACCATTCTGCTGGTGGTACGTGCAACTTGCTCCCGAATAGTTTTTGACTTCTCTTTTCTTCTCTAATGGGTCTGATATAAGAAAAACATTCTTGGTTATTGTGCAATCCAAAAATCATCCCAGACTTCAAGGCAAAAAAATTCAGATCAGTCAAGGATGTCTAATCAAGTACTTCTCTGTCTGAACAGTTTGGGATCTATCAATTGCAAATGGGACTGTTGGGTACACTGAAGGAACAGTATACTAGTCTAGTGTTTGAAAAAATTATTTTAATGAAGAATAATACTAGAAAAGAAAACAGGAAAAAAACATGGTGAGCCCTACTCAAAGGGAAAATCAAAAAAGCACAACTTAAAAAGGCATAGTAAGGAGTGAGACAGAAACTAAATTGGTGTTCTTGAGATTCAAGGAGTGAATGTTGCCCTTTACTCTGTGATCAATTTGTCTCCATATGACCAAGATATGATATATGATACTTGATATGAAGAAGTACAAAGTGATGATTGCTGTGACATCAAAGGAAGCTGCAAATGTTCAGAAAGCTTTGATACAAATGACATTTTACCTTTCTATCTGAATCACAAGAATCCAAGTATATAGTCTTAGCAATACTTTTTTCACAAGTGTTTTATCGTTCTCAACTTTTTAAACTTTTTTGTGTCAAAACCAATGTGTTTGGGATGAAAAAATAAACCAGAAAATACAGTTCTTACTTTCTACTTATGTCTATTATTGACGTTGTGCAAGATAATCAATAAACAATTTTAAATACCTGAAACTTTCTTTGGCTATTTCCCAATTATTTTGAACATTTTGAAGAGCCATGTTTTTCTCCTAGAATTAGCTTATCTAGACAAATGGTCCACAATACTAGAGTAGCTCAATTTTTGCATGGAACTAATTTAAGAATAGAAAAAAAACTTGTCATGATGATCTCCCATAAAACATGTTCCTCTACTGGCTGGCTATCTCCGTTAATTTGGTTTGATGGTTTGGTTGGGTTTTTTTAAAGAAAAGTAACATGAAGCATTCAGAAAAGAAGGCAGAAGACCAGAAGTCTTTAGGAAGAGTTATATACAATTGCTTGGCCACAACTGCCAGTTTCAAATAGATAAATTGAGTTTTCTTAACTTGATCAATAATAACAAGCAGAACATATATGGAATTATAAATTTTCATATTGAAACTGTAATAAATTATGATACATGTTCTGTGCATTACTTCAGTATAAAGATAATAATATATGAACTTCTGCTCTTAACAGTGGTTGAGTGTAACAAAACTGTAAGCCTTCCCAGTATTGTTGCTGAGAATAGCAATGGCACCACAGCATGCATAGGTCCAAACTTAAGCCATATTCCCATCCCTGAATTCTGGGATAGTCTTTCTTAAAGACACTCTTATTCTCCTCTAATAGCCCATTTGACCAATCAGATATTGATTGAGCATGAATCAGAAATCTTTTTCATTATCTCCATCAGAAGAAAGATAGTTATGTGAAGAACATTAGGGAAAAAAATTATTCAGAAGACCCTCTAACATCAAATAGCCTGGAATATATATAGATCATAAATACACTTGAAGCATACTTGTGTATGTCAATTAGGGAACACTAGTATTAGTATACAAATAAAACAGGAAGAGGATAATGACTGAAAAAAATCTGAAATATTACTCTGTAATGTCCATGTTTATCATATAACTCTGCTTAAATGCATGTTACGTATCTGAATTACACATTTTTATATATCCTTATCGCCCTCTTTCTGCATATGTATATATATAATATAAAAACACTTTCAGAGTTAAACTATTGCTGAGAACAAGAAGGGGTTTTTTTATCATCACATTATGTATGATACCATTTTCCTGGCAAAATTAAGGAAAAAAAAAGGAACCACAAGAGAATCAGTCTCTCTCTCCTGCTTCTAAGCATCATTAAGCTACCAGCTGTATTTCTCAGAGACCATGCATACAACTGAGGAGCATTCAGAGCCACTAAGTACTGAACCCATCAGCTGAAATCAGCACAAAGGGCAACAGGCAAAATAAGTTAAACAAAAAGGGTAGGATTAATTACATTCAATTTGTTCTGAAATGAGACCAAAAATAGGAAATAAAATATGGTGGGATACAAGAGGTGATGGAAAAGGAAAACAATTTTAATTATATGAGCCATGAAAGATATTATAATTGTCTAACTTGTTTCAAGCTTGTGGAATAAATACTGTAATGAGGTCATAGCTGGACAGCAGAGGAAGGCTGCCAGATTCTACTGCTCTGGCTGCCAAATTCCAAGGCAGGTGGAGGTCTCTGAAGAGAGAGGGGATCATTTCCATGGAAACACATGAGCAAGCTCACTCTCTTCTTTCCCTTCCCACCATATTTAAAGTTCTATTTTGGTCTCCCTTAGAAAGAAATTAGATTCAATCAGTGAAACAGTTTTTACTTTTGTGTTCTGATAAAATGTAGCCACAGAGGTTGAGAGCCTTCTGGTGCCTTTTGGTACAATCACATCAAGATAAAGGGATAGAAGCTCCAGCTCCAGCCCCTGGCTAAATTGAGTGAAACAGCCACAGTTTCAACCAATGCCAAGTAGTACTGAGGTAAACCAGTAAAGAAAAAATTTTCATACCAATGACAATAAATAATAGCAAGAAAGTGAGAACTTAGGTGATCACCTTCAATATTATATACTGAAACTGCTACCAGATATTTTAATTCAATAGTCTAAACAGCCACTATCTTCCATTAACCTGCTTTTTTGAGCCCTATTTTGGACTACTAAAATTCTACTATAAAGTTAGTGGCCATAAAAGAAATACGATAACATTCAATACAGCGCAATGACTATGATTCACCAAAGTTGCAAGCACATGGACAAGCTCTGTCACACTGCAACTGTCATTTTCCATGTTGTTTTACTAATGAGAAGGAATGAAAAACACATTGCCCATAACCACCTGAATACAATAAGAGACTCCTCAGCTGTCGCTTGTTAGGATTGTTTCAAAAAGCCCAGTATGTATTTTATAGACCACAAAATAAAAATAAACTAAAACTGAAAAAGGTAAAATTTGTAGCAAAATTCAGCAGATCTTATCAGCCTAAACAATAAATACTTTCTTACCTGTCTGATGTTGGGTCACTTGTAACTTGATGCTTTACTCCTGAACCATTCTTAATTGAGTCTTGTCTTATGAGCCCTTGAGATCTGTTTTTGTCCAGAACTTGTGTGGATATGTCACCTGATGGTCCTTGGTATTGTGAATGCTCCTGCAGCTTTGCTTTTTTCTCTTGAGGTGCTTCCTCGTTCCGCAGACCTCTAATACCTTCTTGGTCAGGCTGCTGTGGTGCATTTGATCCACTGTTATAGAACCAGGCTCCTGATTTTGTGAGGATTTCTTGTTGTTTTCGGCACAAGTTACATACCCACATTACCTGTTTAGACATATTTAAATGGAAAATCTGTTAGCTTGTAAACATTGTATACAAAGTTTTCATCAATCAACTGATTGTTGCCATTTCCAAAGGTAAAATGTATACTATTTTAATTCTTGCTGTTAGAATTATAATAGCTTAGTCACAGCACTATAAAATACGGCTGTACAACCTTGGAGGAAAGTGTTTTAGAAAGAAATACAAATACAGAAACACTTTTATTCTACTTTTGCTTCATCATTTATAATACAAGGGAAAACCACAGATAGTAGCAATAAAAATGAAAATTGTCTACATATCAACATTCCAATGGCAGTAAATGTAAGACCTGAAAATTAAGACTATAGGTTGAGGATGATGGGATGCTAGGAAAAAAAAAAGGAATAAAAAAATTCATTAAACAATCCATTCCCTTGCTAAGTCAGAGCAAGGAACTTTGGAACAGATCCTCTGCTGTTGCAAACAAGTAATTTTTTAATTCTCAAAAATGCTCTGCTGGTTTACTTCAGCAGTGATCTGTATCTTAGTTTTACACGAAGAAGCTGACTTCATGATGTGACTTTATTTTTAAAGCTATTGTAAATTAAAGTCATTTTATAAATAAAGTAAGCACATATAAAGTGGTGGGTCTCTCCACTTCACAGACAAGATTTAGCTTTCAGTGTATGCTTACTAAATTTTTAGAATTATTACAGCTTCCCAGTTGTGAGATCCTGCATGTAGTAGTGAGACTTTTTTAATATACTAAAATGTACTTGCTTGCAAAGCTTTTGTATCCGATCACCTTAGTCACATGGCAGTGCAGGAAATTGCCAATGACAATTACCTGTAAGTTAATTTAACATTCCGTTCTTATGTTATATGAGACTAAAACAGGATGTAATGAATCAAGTACGACAGACCAGTTATTAATACAATGCTATGTTCAAGCTGCTTATTGTGTTATCTTAGAATTTGGAGTGTAGATAGCACTAATTCACTTGCGTGCTGTCTGAAGTAGGTTAGATATCCTGAGAACAAAGGTCAATAATATGTGTGCTTCAGGCCTGGCTATCATTCAAATATGAATTTAAGAACAAGTCTGTTTTACCTTTGCTAATTAAGTTAGAATGTACACAGAAGCTCCAAATTGAAATTTCAGCACCAAAGACAAAAGTATTTTTGACCACTTTAATCAATAGCAATTAGAAACCTTTAATATTTCTGCTTGGTTTGTACACAGTTGAAAGAAGTTCTCAACTTTCTGTATACGTGTCAGCTCAATGAAAAGACTAGATCTGAAACAATTACTAAAGTATACAAAAACATAATAATTTGAATGACTACAAGATAAAATCCCCCAAAGATTTTCTTTGCTATTTTTCCTTCTATTAGTAGATGTTAAAATGCCACAAGAACTGGATATCACAGCCAAAACACTTGAGCAACTATGTCCCAGGACACTGAACTCCAGGGTGACCAGTATTATTCTCGTGTACCCAACAGAATGAAAGCTCCTTCTGAATTAATATTATTTAATATCTCCTCCTTTAAAAGTAGAATGACAAAGAGTAGTCCTGACCCAGCCTCTTCCCCATGACACACAAAGTTTAGTGATCTGTTTCAACAGAAATCCTAGCTCCTGTCAAACTAGGTAGATGACAACATATAGCAGAACAGAGCAATGCAACTGTCAGTGCTCTGAGATCCATATGAAACAAGCAAATATTTTATCACAAAAGTTCATTCAAATCTAGTCCCTGATTAAAGATGCTATGCCTATCTTTGTTGTCGCTATCTACTGTATCATCATCTGGTATTTCATTTCCATCTCTATGGCTTGGAAGTTGTTTTTCACTGACTGTCAGTGACACTTCAAGGAAGATATGTCATCTCTTAGGCCCTACCGATGTCAAACTGGTTCCAACTGTTTCCACCATGCAGACTACCAAAGTAATTGTGTCAGACCTGCATGAGACAATATGAGCAGTTAAACTGAAAGCAACTCATGAAACAAGGAAATTTATTTTAAAAAAAATTTACTTAAGGTATTTCATCTTGAAAAAAATTCAAAACACACAGCATGAGAAATGCATGTACTTATGTATTTTGCAGATTTTTTTTCTGCCTTTCTAAAAGGGCTTTATAAAACCCATAACACTTCTGATAAAGCCTTATTTGTAACATACTTTCAACATGTAGACTTCCACAGTGTTGATCCAAGCAGTTACAATTTTAGCTTCAGATAATCACACACAATGAGCAGAATGGCAACTGTCACACACACAGAAATCTGCTTGCTTTCAGCAAGCACCAAGAAATTCCAAGCCCTTGATTAGTACAGGGCTAAACTGACTTCTCCATCTTATCGTAACATTTAGAAACATTCTTGCAATTTAAAAAATACTAGTAATTTACAGTGCAGACCTCTCAATTAGATGACAGACATGCATGTAAGATAGTGTCATAAGAGCACAGATGGGAAGGTGGCATATTCCTGGACAGGATTTCTCCTTCTGCCCCCAGGTGCCTGCGGCAGAGTGCTCAGCAGCTCTCACACACGCAGAGTAACTCTGTCCCTGCCAAGTCCCTGCCAGGACAGAGCATTTCATGTGACTGTCACAGCAGCACAGCAGAGACGGGAAGGGGAGGCTACACAAATGGATTGTATGTTTAATACACGCATGGCATATCTGCGCAGAAGAAACACAGAAGTTTCCTTTCTAAAACAGCAATTTAAATGGGGCTAATTCCTTACATCAGGAATCTGCACTGTAAAGTAGGCACACTTCTTACTACATCCATTTTCACATCTCCCAGCCATGACTGAAGGGTTCATCAGTTACGTGAAAAGATTCTGTACACAAACATCAGTGTTGCACTTTGTGGGTGTCAATGCTTCTCAACAATGGAACATGGCCGATTTGAAAAGGAAAAAATGGACAGAAATCTGCTCTCCAACATCTCTAATTATTATTCAAGTATTAGTTTAAAACTAGCATCTAAAGTGCTAGTGGCCTTCCATCGAGATGTGTATTTCAGTACAAAAGGCTGAAACACCACCTAGTGCCTCAAACAAGAATTGCCCAAGTTCTTTTCAAATAAATTTCTCCAGTGGAAGTGTGAAAATAACCACACAAAATATATCTAGCCTGACATTTTCACATTAACCTTTGATTTAATTTGTTTAAGACCAATTTTTTTTTTTATGCAACACTGAAGAAAAATATTCTGATTTTGTATTAGACAGATTTACCTCAAGCTTTCCCTGTGCTTTCCTTGCACAAACAAATTCCAAACACTGAACAAACAAGTTCTAACTCTTCTTTTTTTTTTTATTTCTTCAGCACTTTCTACAGGATTATTCATAAGATGCTCTCACTTCTGCTAATGCTGACGAAAAGCTTTCATCATATAGTATTAGCACATTATATTACATAAGCCCGCATAACAAATTCTGCAAAACCTGAAATAATCAGCCATTTTACGTCTACACATCATGCATAAATAACGCACAAAAACATCATTCTTTTGTACTGTTGTAAATAAAACTTCACAATTTTTTCCATTAGATTAAATTCTTCAAAACACATTTCACACACCTCTTTATTCAATAAAATGGAAAAGATATTTATAAAGGAATTGCATCTGAAAAAATGTGTAATTTAATAAAGAGGATATAGCATGACAATCATTTTCATATTTTCAGTTAAACTACATGAAAAGACATCTACCTTACAAAATAGCCTTCACTGTTCCCCTGCATAAAATTATAGGTGGCCTAACACTAACTTCTAAGAACAAAATGGAAATCTTATTTTATTTAAGATTAGATTAAAAGGCACAGTGTATTTGATTACATATCAGCCTAAGTTTGATAGCTTAGACACTACATTCTGAGAAATAATCACACCAAATCCTCATCAGCCTTCAGAACATTACTTTGAATTACAGGTATGCAGAGGTGAAAAATTGTACTGGAAGGCTTCCATATGGTTTATTGTTATGGTGTTACCAAATCTTAGCATTCACCTCCTTGGCAGAAGCACCTAGTATATTAGCACTATATTAACTAGTGTGCTTGCTGCTAGTGTTCTTCAGAAAATGTCACTTGGTTTAAAGAGATATTTTAATTTTTTTCATCCTTGTATGTTATGTAAGATATAATTCCTTAAACACTATACAGCATTGAAAGGAAGGGCGAGAAAAATGGAAGAGCAGGAAAACTCTGCTTGGGTTAGGCGTCAAAGTAACTATGCATGTTTACTAACATTACACACCATAGTGTATGTAGTTTCACACTATGTTTCGGGTGCAAAACAACTTCATCACACCATGGAGCAGTGCAATGTTTGAAGCCACCCTGTACCAAGGAAGTTTTTTCAAGGAAGGAGTACTCCATCTTTCCATTAGTCACTACACTGACTTGGAACAGACACTGCCAAATCAGCCTTGGCACTCAGTAACAGGAGTCAGCTTCCTCTACGACGATATAGCAAATCTATGCATTCTGGGCTAATATGGCCCTAGTATAAGCAGGGCTCAATGGCATCTTCCTTACTTCTAGTCCCAGTTTCTGCCAACATTCCCTCATTTTGCCTATTTGAAATGTGGCAATGTTTCCAAAGAACTATAAGTTTAATCATAGAATCTCCTGGTTCTGGGATTGCAAGGGTCACTTTGAACATTGTCTCTACAGAAAATGAGATTGAACTGCTTTTCTGGTTATAGGTTTGTTTCTGAAAAAAAAAAAATTCCCCAAAGTTTTCCAGTAAAATAGCACAGCACTATTAATTGTCCGTGTCAGAAGTAAAACCTTTTAGTTATCTCTATATGATTTAGAGCTCAAAGCTCTTTGAATTAGAATAAAAGATTTATTGAAATTAGTCAAAATATAAAATCTTATCTACTTGCTTCTATATATCACCAAAAAAATGGCTTGTATTTGCTCTAAAAATCAGTAAATCTTTTTTCCCCCATCAAAAAAACTCTATTCTCTCTTACAGCTCAGAGAACTAATTTCCATTATTGGTGCAGGAAAATTTGTTTTCCTTTCTATGAGGTGCTTCTTTTAAAATTCACAGTTTTGATATTCCTTTTTAATGGAAGAAACTGCCTACGACTGTGTAAGACATATATAGCATGTGCTATCAACAGCCATTACTCATGTTTCCGGGAAACATGGAGGTTTTTACAATGGCTGGAGGATTTAGGGCTCATCGATAGAGACATCATCCTAGAAGTTCAGGTCCAAATTACTGATGCAGCTTTTGTAGTTACGGAATTCTATTTTAAAGACAAATTCATAAAATCACCAAAGAATCATAGAATGGTTCGGCTTGGAAGATACCTTAAAGATCATCTACTTCTAACCCCTCCTGCCACAGCAGGGACACCTCCCACTATATCAGGTTGCTTAAAGCCCCATCCAACCTGGCCTTGAACACCTTCAGGGATGGGGCATCCAAGACTTCTCTGGAAACCTTTTCCTGTGTTTCACCATCCTCACAGTAAAGAATTTCTTCTTTATATCTAATGCAAATCTACCCTCTTTCAGTTTAAAGCCATTCAATATTTTTGAGTGAAAGGAATAAATCAAGTCTGCTTTATGCTCACACATTGTAAACAGCAGAGTCTGGATATATTTTAAATGAAGCAGAAACTTTTCCAATTCATTTTGCTGCTCTGACTGTACAGACAAGCTATCATGACAAACATGAGGGCCAGCCTGTCATCAATTTCTAACTTTTCTGAAGGAAATCTTAGTTTTCTTTTCCTGCTGTTTTCTTTCCAAGCATCTCTTTTTTTTTTTGAAACTTAATATTTTCCCTCTTTTCTACTACCCATTGCAGGTCAATCCCAAACTACTTTGAGCAGGTGGTTGAACTAAATAAATTCCTTCTAAACTGCATGATTCTATGATCATTTGCAATGGCATTTTTGTGACTACTTTTACATAAAAATAAACCCCAAATCACTGTTTTAAGATCAACAAAAGAACTGTGGATTTATTTGATTGTAACTAAGAACAAAAACTTGTAATGGTTACATTACTGTGAAATATTGCTCAAAGAAGGTTTAGGTTTTTTATTTTATATCAATTAATTTTACTGCTTCTCTTTCAAAGCAAAATGAAGCTGCAAGATTTCATATCCTCTAAGAAGAAATTAATTACATTATTGACATTGCATGGTAGCATCTCCTACAATCAGAAGACTGTAGGTCAAGAAGATTCAGAGTGGACATTAGGAAGCATTTCTTTACCAAGAGGGTGGTCAAACACTGGAACAGGCTTTCTAGAGAGGTGGTCAATGCCCTAAGTCTGTCAATGTTTAAGAGGCATTTGGACATTGCCCTTAACATGCTTTAACTTTTGGTCAGCCCTGAATTGATCAGGTAGTTGGATTAGATGATCATTGTAAGACCCTTCCAACTGAAATAGTCTATTCTATTCTGATACTGCACTGTAGCAACCAGAGATTATATCTTCAAATTTATCCATTCAATTATACCTTATTAATTCAACTATACCTGTGGGATACCTTCACCCTTTGTGTCACCCCATTTCCTTCAGTGAAATGAATGCATTTAGTCAAGGAAGTATATTACAGCAGCAGATAACCTGCTAACCTGTTACAGGAGTTGATAAAGATTAACTATTTTTTCAATATTTTGCTATGCCACTAGTCTGTGCTATGGTACTGACTTTCACTTTCATGCAAGTAATAAAGTTATAATCAGTTTGACCAAATATCAAAACTTCTATAATGTTTATTGGTGCTATATCCATAATGACACATGGGTACTCATCCCCCAAAACTGTCTTAAATACCACAAAGGTTCCAATGACAGTTAGTAAAAGTGGGAGAGTTTACAATACTGGTATGAGACTAACATCTTTACAGATATTTCAAAGGATATGTGTATTTGCACACAGAAATTCTGTATGCTGAGAGGGTGACCGTACTACACATTTCCCCTTGAGTTTGTTGCGAAGCGATGTATTATGTATAAGAAGTTATGATGGTCATAAAGAAACAAGTCAAAATAAAATAAGAATATCCCTTCTTGTGTATGGATTTAATACAGCATATAATTACATTATTTCATAAGAGAAAAATATCATAATACAATTTTTAAAAAGGTATACTCAGTCTTTTGTACTAACACTGTACTTGTTATCCTACTGGACAGTGCATCTCTCGTATCAATTTTTTTATTATCCTCAAGGCATACGCTAGCAATTTTTTTCATACTGTTTTTTCAACCAAGAGTACAATTAGCAAATAAGACACTTGACTAGGAAAACAGGTTATTTATGATCAAAAACTGTGAAAAAGGCCTCCACGTGCACAGCAAGACTAGAAACTGTTAGTTGGAACATTAATCTAGGTGGGTTAATATAAACCAGAGCACATCCCTCCTAAAGTATACCGTATAAAAAGATGTAGTTCATATATAAAATAACTGACATTCTTCAAGATCTGTAAAGACACTAATTTGCTTTTTTCATTATGGTACAAGCACAACTCAACACTGTGCAGTCCAAAGAGCTTCTACCACTGCCATTGGAAATAGTGCATAATTCTTGCACAGTGCCATATTGACCATACACAACTTCATGAGCTTTCATGATTTCATGAAGAACTAGATGGTGTAAAGTCTTCCAGTGCAGAAATGGCTAACGGGAAAGTGGTGTGGTCTGGACACAGTACACAACAGTGAGTATTACATCCAAGCAAATACAGCTGTACTTCAAAAACAGAGTTTGTAAGCCCACACAATACTTCATAGGACCATGAGGGCTCATTAACTCATAAGTGTGGTGGGTTTTGGCATGAAATAAACCTGCCATAAGTGGACAGAACCTACAACATGGTTCCACAAAGTCTTTCTTTAAGCTTAGAAACTTGTGTAATCATTGAATATCTTGAGAATGTACAGCTGACCAAGCTACATGTTTACTAAAAGTTTCAGGTTGGTAACAATCTTAGGAAAGCAAAAGAACTGTGCATAGATTTGCTGTCACTTTTCTCAGTGAGTTTAAGCTCACTAAATAATAATACAGGATAGAAAGAGACCTCATGTATTGATTCCTGTTGCCTGCTGCTTCAGGCAGCAGCATATTTTTTTTTAAACAATTTTATTAAAGTAAAAAGTTCCATCTTAAAATTGACTAGAAATGAGGCCAAAATCTGTCAGAATGCTTTTCCAAGCCTTACAGCTACAATGCAAAGAATGCCTTTTAATTTCCAGTGCACATTTATTCCAAGCTAGATTTTTGCTGTTTATTCTTGTACAAGTGTTGTCATTTAGTTTAAATAGCTCCCTTCTCTCAGTGTTTGCTGTCTGATGTTTTTATAGAGACCAATCACATACCCTCTATGCTTTCATTTTTCAAGACCAGATTTTGCTGTTTCAGGCTATGCCTACAGTAGCAAGGCATAATGATGTCACAGGAACAGGTGCTGGCCCATGATTGCCTGCTAATTCTTCTGCTTCCTGGCACAGCTAGGCCTTTGCTAACCAGCATCTCCCAGACAATGCCAGCACACAGTGTAGGAGAACAGCATGGAGCAAGGATTGCTCCTAATAAGGAGCTTGGACACAGCTACCCTGCTATGGAAAGCAGAATTCAGGGCTGTTGAGCAGGACTGAGCCACACACGAGTTCAGAGTAGAAATTCTTATTAGTCCTTAGATGACTGATTTTACACTTAGTGTTATTTAATCTCACTTATTTTAACTACTGGAGTTCACAAGGTCATCTGGTTCTTTACTGTATGGTATCCTGTTGCTTCCCTGTACTGGTAAGTATCCAACTTTGTGTCACCAATGTATTTAATTACAGCATTCTTGTTCTCTATGCCAAGGGCACTAGTGAAAATACTAGCAATCTTCCCCAGTATGAATGCTTCAGGAACTCAGCCAGGAAGTTGCTTATAGCTTTCCCTTCTATATCATTACTCAATTAATCCTAATTGTTTCAGTTTAACCAGTAATTTCTAGGTGGTCTTGTATCATTTAATCTTCTAAGAAGAAGTTACAGTTAATTGTTAAACTAATTCCTAGCTATTTTTGCACACAGACAAGTTCCTTGAACTCCTCAGTCCTACTGTTTTTCACAATTTGTTCCCTCAGTTCCTCATAAAATAATTATTTCTGTAGAGACTGTTGTTAGAGCAACTTTGCTAATGGATTAAAAATTTGTGATGGAGGAAAGGCAGTTAAATTTTTGGTAGAAAAATACAAATAGGTAGTTATGGCTGGAGTAAGGTAATATAAATAGACATTAGAATTACTACTTTTCAACAGGTTTATAGCAAAGTGATCAATGCTAACAATTTATTACAAACCCAGGTTGTCTGAAAATATTAAGTGTTATTTAAGAAAAGATTATTATATTTTCTTATTTTCTTAAATATTTTTATAATAATTAATTCTGGCAAAATAAGCACCATGTTCCACTAGACTTGGCACACAGTAGAAATCATCAAATGACAGTTCCAAGTAATTTTATTTCACAAAGATTTTTACTCTCAAAGGCACTGGTAAAAATATTCAAATATCTTACAGTTCTTTCATGTTGAGCCTTTTGTTGCCTGAATGTCTCAATTAGATGTTATTTATGTCACCTTGTGTTCAAAGTTCTGTACTAATGCCACAGCTTCACTAAGGAACCAGCTAATAAAAATAACAAATGATCTACAGCACAGAGGTGCTGTGCATATTCATTACTTAATGTTTATGAACTATCTGAAGATGAATGGCACTAAGTATTCACAGGTTCTTTAGTAATACAAGACATGATACCAACATCAAGAAGAGGCCAAAAAGGGAGAAAGTGTGACAGGACAACAATAAGTTTAAGGTGATATGCTGAACTGACCCACATATGTCTATATGCAGACAACATTAAACTGAAGTCAACAGAACTATACCACTTACACCATCTGTGCCATCAGACATTAATGAAATTGTCTTGAGAAAAATGAAAGATCCAATTGTAATGAAATGTAACAGAACAGGAGTAGAACAGTTGAGATGTCTATCATACTGTTACTCCTGTACTGAATCCCATTAAAAAATTCTTCAACTTAACATAAACTTGCTGCTTAGACTGTAATAATGTAGCCACACAGCTCTCGGTGCAAGCTGCAAAGCTCAGACAAAAAGTGAAACATACAGAAGCATAGACTTACAGGATATCTTGAGTAGGAAGGGACCCATAAGGATTATTGAGTCCAACTCCCCACTCCTCACAGGACTACCAAATCTAAACTGTATGACTAAGAGCATCATCCAGATGCTCCTTGGACTCTGACAGGGTTGGTGCCGTGACTGCTTCCCTGGGGAGCCTGTTTCAGTGACTGACCACTCTCTCAGTGAAGAGCCTTTTCCTAATGTCCAGTTTTAACTTCCCCTGACGCAGCTTCATTCCATCTCCACATGTCCTATTGCTGGTCACCAGAAAAAAAGATCAGCACCTACCCCTGCACTGCACCCCTTGAGGAAGTTGTAACTGCAATGAAGTCACCCCTCAGCCTTGTCTTCTCCAAGCTGAAAAAGTCAGGTGACCTCCACTGCTCCTTGTAAGTCTTGCCCTTGAGACCTTTCACCATCTTGTCTCCATCCACTGGACACACTCTAATAGTTTGGTCTCCTTTGTACATTGAGGCACCCAAAACTGCACACAGTACTCAAGGTGGGCTGCACCAGTGCAGTGTAGCATGGGAAAAATCACCTCCTTAACCAGCTAGGAATGCTATGCTATCCAGGCTGCAAACCTACGCTGAGCCGCATGCTACATCAGCTACACATCTTATGCCTGCATGAGATGCAGCCACAGTTAACCCTGACAGAACAGTAAGAAAATCTGAGGTTTAAAAAATTTACATATACGTCAGTATGTCAATTTAATGAATTTCAAAATGGGAAAGCAGAATTAGGAAAAAAGCAAGAGAATTAGTGACACCTAACACAGTCAAAAGTAATATGCTGAAGAGAACAACTATATTTTACTAAAGGAAAAAGGAAGTTATGTACAATGAAATCAGCTAATTTTTTTAATTTCAGTGTCAAATAATCCCCTTTGTTAGGAAACACACCTGGTTAATTGCCTGCATCTCAACTTTATAGGTATTAACAACTCTCTGTACTTATGTAATTATTTCTTCCCTCAAAATATCTACAAATTCCACATATGCAAAGTTCTTCTGCTACTTCAGCAACCTACTGAGGAAGCTAGGTGAATGCTTCCCCTTTGTTGCTAGTGTAAATTAGCAGGGTTTGTTATTAGTGAGAATTACCATCTTCCCTAAAGTACTACTTTGCACTTCACTCAGATAATTGTATCTACAGCTTAACAACCACTTCCAGCTTTATTGTTCTTTTCCATCCTTCCCTCTTGCGGGGAAAGAGACACAGAAGGTGGTAAAACTCTTCACATACGCATTATGTGCATGTGAACTGACAGTATAAAGCAGAACAATGCAGTCTTATACCTTAAGTTCTTAATGTCCTTCAAAGCGCATAATATGAGAATACAGATGAAGTAAGAACAGGAAACAAGTCATGGACTAAGTGTCTTGAAGAATACCAATAACTGAGTGGGCCAGTAACGGCTTTTCAAAAAAGCATCCACACTACAATTTCAGTTTGCAGCTAAAAACTAGCAGACTTTTCAAAGAGTATTACCTAATTATAAAGATAATTCAGTCCTGAAAAACTTTCATCAGGATTTGAAGCTCTCATCACAATAAAAGCTTTTCTAGAACCATGTCCTGCAAGCTATGTCTGTGCCTTAGAAACGACATGCAGTTTGCCTAACAAAGAGCATGCAGCTTGTTAGGAATTCTTTTTAAATAGGTGTGCTCACAGCTGGAATCTCTCAGAAATTTACCTTGATAAACCAGCATATCTTACATTGTCATGTCCATGTGGCTTCTGCTTCTCCCTTTTTTGGGAATATGCTTCAGCCTATATAAACGAGCTACATTAAACATTTGAGGCTTCAGAAAGAAAAGTGGTTGAAAAGGTACTTTCAGAGAGATTAAATCCTGACACAATGGTTTCTTTCTGAAAGAATTTTTTATCTGCTCAGGATGTGAATTTATATCTGTTTAAACTCCACTGAAAGTGAAGACAGCGGTCTATTTCTCTGATAAAGCCATGCCTTTCTTCCTTTGTTGTTATGTGTAAGTTTGTAACTGGTGGCATGTACTACCTCAAATGATTGCCTTACAAATCAGACAGCTCCTGATTTGTGCATTTGGGACATGAACAAACTCCAACCTTTGACAACTACATGACATGCAGATTAGAATGTGCCATAAATGGCAGAGTATTATGTTACACTTTCCTAGGGTTGGATAAAAAGTAGAAATAGAAATTACATGAAATACTGACTTTGCAATACAATAAAAAAATATTTCTGGCTCCCTCTAGTGGGTTTTAGTCATGTACCATGCCAGCAATGTTACAGTAACGCACCAACAGTAAAAGGCTTTGGAAAGCTGTAACGAAAACTTTGAAGTTTTCCCTCAATACTTCTGGCATTTCCGTAAACAACCCCTAAAGTTAGCCAGATTCCTTTAAAGGTTCCCATTTTGTTCTGTTTTTCTTTTCTTTTAGATTCAGATCTAGCTACTTGAATGCCTTAAAGGCCCTGAGTCAACAGTGAATGTGGGCCACAGATGAAGATACTTTAACTACTTTTATTCTTAAAATAGTTTAATTTGGTTTCATCTCTTTCTTTTTTTTTTCTTTTTTTCATTTTCCACTCAATAGTATGCTGGTTCTCCTTAAAATAGCTGGTTCCAAAGAAAAGACTCATCTAAATATACTGAAGTGAACAGTAGGAAAAAAAATATTTCCTTATATTTCTGTTGCACAGCGCATATTACCAGAGCATTCATTAGCAGGAACTTTTTAAGTTCAAAATTAGAACCAAGAAAGTGGTGGGTTTTTTTTGTAACCGAGTAAAAATACATTTAAATAATTTTAATTTTATTTCTTAATTTGAAACCTCTTTCTCTTTGTTCCTGCATCTGCCAGTACAAAGAAATTAGAAGTTTGAAATCCTAATTTAAATGTCATAGAAGCACTGGCAAAGTTGTGTACTCTTTCAGTTGGTTTTGTTCTTTGTTTTTTTACAATTAGGACACTCATTGCAGTAATATGTTTACATTAAAGGGGATGACAGATGATAAGTATGCCAGTAAACTGCCTCATGGTTTTCTGTAATGGATAACCACAACTGAGCTTATGAAGATCAGCTTACCATCACAGATTCTAGAACTGAAATTCCAGCCCGTTCCTCAAAATACACTTATATACTCTCATAGCATTTCAAAAGATCTTTAAAAAAATGTAAATTGTAAAATAGAATTTCAGAAAGACTGAGGGCTCCCCCTACTACAACTAATTTTTGCAAAGGCAAAATTGTTCCAGCTTCAATTAAACTGCCACAAAGAGATAAATCTCTCAAAGACTGATTCCACGTGACTCACATTTTCAAATGAGAGACAGAAAGCACTCTTTCAGGAGAAAAAAAAAAATTAGATCGGTATTAGTTAAGTGTAAAAGCAATAAAGCTACCAAATAGCACAGACAACTTGATATAATACAAAAGAAGGGAAATGGTATTCTGGGGTTTTTTTATGTATCCACACGTTCCCATGACACAGCTGACATACAATTCACAGCGTGCTGTATCTGACCCTGACACTGACTCAGCTAATAGTAATGAACAAGGGAAACTCTGTCCTCAGTTTTTTTCCTGTATCTGGTTTAGGACAATGTTGAATAACACTGTTTTTGAGAGAGTAACTCACAGATAGCTAACCTCACTGCAGTAAATGCACATGTGCTCTGATGTCTGAAAGCAGTTTCCTCGAATGTCCTACCAGAAAAGAGAAAGATTTTGGTTCAGAGAGAAATTACCTTAAAAAAATATTTACAAATTTAAAAAATAAATCTAGCACGGTTACACTACAACCAAAAGAAGTGAAAATAATGGTTCTCCTGCCTTAAATCACGAGCTGCTATCTATCTTTAGAGGTCACAAAATGGTAAAATATTTAAACTGGTGACTAGATGAGCATGCATTCAAAAAAACCAATAGAGTAAGGTTATGAACTTTACTAACTTTTCCATGATTTTTTTCTAAATTCACCAAAATCATCCTACTCAAAAGAACAAGTCAATACAAGTAGCTACTTTCATTATTTTCATCACATTCAGATCAGGGTCCTCAGATAGACATAGTAATAAGTTCATAATTCTGAAGGATAATTTCTTCTAAATATAGAAGTTCAAGTTCATAATACTAAAGTTATGAAGTATGGGTAAAAAAACCCCACATTCATGCAATTTCACTGACTGTTAAAGAAAAAGAGGATGAAGATGTAATCTAAAAGATTCCTTGGGACCTGGGCTGAAGTGATGGGAAAAGCAAATATTTTTCATCTACTAAAGATACATTTGCAGAATTTCTTGAGACCAGTTACGTCTTCACTCCTATTTGACAAGTTGATTTCCTGAAAGCATATAGCACATAAGAGGGGAAGAACTGCTCACATCAAAATTAGCATCACCATATATGTAATTATAATCAGAGTTTGAACATTATCACGCACAACTGCAAGAGTGAAGGCCACAGGATGTACTGGCTTGGGCTGAGATGGAGTTAATTTTTTTCATAGTAGCCTGCATGCAGCTATGTTTTCAATTTGTGCCAACAACACTGTTGATAAATAACATACTGATTTTTTTAGCTACTGCTGAGCAGTGCTCACACAGCACCAAACCCTTTGCTCCTCAGAGCACCAGAGATTAGGTTGGAGGTGTAAAAAAAGCTGGAAGGGGACACAACCAGAACAGCTGACTCCACCTGACCAAAGGAATATCGCGTGCCATATGACATCGCGCTCAGCAATAAACTTGGGGGGAGGTTGGTGGGGGTCCACTGCTGGGGAACTGGCTGGACATGAGTTGGTTGGTAGTGAGCAATTGTTTTCTTTTGCATCACTTGTCTTCTTGGTTTTTTTTTTCCTCTCACTCTGCTTTTCTTTTTTCCTCTTTTCATTATGATTTCATTATTTATTTTTCTTTTTAATTATTAAACTATTTTTATCTCTACCTACAAGTTTCTCTCTTCTACCCTTCCGATTCTCCCTCTGTCCCAGCGGGGTGGGTGAGCAACTGATCGGCAGTGTGGTGCTCAGTTGCCAGCTGGGGTTAAATCACAACACAAGACAACAAAGCTTCTATTACACAATAAAACCACTTTTTATAAACTAACAACTAAGGTCCTTGCCTAAGTAGCATGTTTGCAATGCTTTCTAATTAACTAGAAAATCTAGTAAGTGCTGGGATATATGGGACAACTCCCAGCAACTTTATTATATCCTCAGGCTTTAAGAATAATAGCCACAGCTCCCTCCCTGGACAACCACAATTGTAAAGGCATAACAAAGACTGCATTGCACAGTTTTCAAATGACAAAGGGGAAGAACTGGACTTGCTTTTTAACATTTCATATGACATCATAAACTTTCTGAAGGACTGCTTTAAGTTTTATTATATCTAAACAGAAGCATATAACCAGATCTAGGACCAATGACTTTGGTATACATGGAAAGAGTTGTACCTCTACTTGGAGTAAAAAAAGATGCTTCATGTCTAGTAGTTTTAAAAACCACCCAAATTATGTCAGGTCTGTCTGAAACCAAAACGTGTTTAAGTTCCATTAATGCCCCAAATTCAGTGTCAGATTCCTTCCCATGTGCCAGGACAGGTGAGAAACAGTGGCTCTGGAGAGGTTAAGAGGGAACTCACAGATTTATACAGAACTCTTCTGGCTTTAAGATACAGTTTTTAATTCAGCATCATCTGTGAGAAGGACTACACAATTGAGGGGAAAACAGGAGAAGTATGCATGTGTCTTTACAATTTAAATTACAAATTTACAGTATGTGCCTGTCATCTAGCTCTGTTTCCCACATCAACAGATGTGATGAAAACTTTTTCAGGCTAATTAGAGGCTTGAGAAAAGTAGATCTGCATAGCTATTTTATGTCAAAGTCTCTTAAAAATAACCAGTTAAGATAAACACACAAAGAAACTATAAAACAAAAATATTACATTAAACTAGAAAGAGTCCAGAAACAGATTACCACAAGAAAAATCTCTTTGCAATATGTTCCACAATAATAAAAAATTTTCTCTTGAATAAAAATTAATTTTTTAAGGCAGTTTTAATGAGCACTTGAGATTGGTGTCTGGTTCCATAGGCTAAATTGTGAGCCAGTTTTCACTTTTTACTACAAAACAAATACATTAATAACAACGCAAACAATTATGCTCTTCCCAAATGACTGAAGCCAGACATCCACCACAGTGAAAGCTTTCTTTGGCCTCTCCCAGTGGTGTTCGTGACAAAAAGGACCAAAGCCCAGATTAGATAAAACTAAAAAAGAATTTAAAGCAGATTAAGAAGAATTTCCTTCCCATGTACAGAGTGAAATTTGTTTAAAAATCCACATAATCATGGTGTTATAGTTTAAAAATTAACTAATACTGAACACAAACAGGCAACTAAACAATTATACACATTGGGATAAAAAAAACATTTGAACCCTACTTCAATGCAGAGGTAAAACTATTCTGATCTCTTGGAAAGATATTAAACGTTCCCTACCTAGAACTGTAAGAAATACAAATCGTTAACAATGATAAATATCATCTTTCATAATCACATGACCAAGTACCTGAGAGCAAGAACACCTTAATTAACCAGGTCATGACTCTGAAGTTATGTAGCAATTACACCGAAACTGAAAGATGAACAGGTTAAATGTACACCAGTGATTAACACTGCCCAAGTTTAAACATTTAAAGATAAATGGGAGGCGTACCTGTATACATAGTAAACTAAATGACTAAGATTCTAACTTAGTTAATAAAAATACATCCACAATTCTATTCAGTATAAAAACACTAGGGATTCTGAACGCATATTACCCCCAACATCAAACAGAACTCCTGTTAATTTTTTTAATGTGTTTGGTTTACAAAGCGTAGATATTTTATTTCTTGCGGATCTAAAATGATAAGAAGGACTTGTGAACTACACTAATTCTCAAAAAACTACAAACATTAGCATACATCAATTGACTGAAATTGAACTAGCTACCTGAAATCCAAGCTTTTCCACAGATCTCCTTGATGCTGAATGAAGGTGTCTTTATAATAATTCAAATCAAGGAAGTTTTATTTTTCAAATACTTTCCTATTTATACTTCATAGTTGATATCTTGTTTAAACACATTTTTCACATTTACTTAAATTTCTCCAACAATGCACTTAAGTTGAATATCTGCTGAAGTTGTCTATGTAAAGTCACTCATACTATGCTGAATAACTGTCTTGCCTGTGCATCCAGTCTTTGATATATCAACAGATGTTTGCCATACAAATTACTTTTTTCACACAGCAGAGCTAAACAGCAAATAGACTATATTAACCCAGACACAAGGCCTTTTTTGTTCAATTCCTCAACCTATCAATAAACTGTTCCTTGAAGACACTAGCTAAATAAAGCTATAAGTAAACAGGGAAAAATAAACCACCCTGGGAGGTTTGCTGCTTTATTACTAGCAATGTCTTCATTATTTATATATATGGGCAATGGCTTCCAGCCACTAAAGCTGAATCTAGATAATTAAACATTTATACCATCCCCTGCTGTGCCATAATGTCTAACTGTGTCCAAAGAGTCCTAGGTGTGCTGTTACACACCTGGGAGTGAAACAAGGAATTTGCTGAGCTACCTTTGATAAAGGTCTACACATGGAACTTAATAGCATATGATATGGTTTCTGAATATTGCAACAGGTGGCAAATATAACTTACTGCTCAAGAACTGTTTCTTCTTCTAGTTCCAGAATTGCAAATAGCTCTACTAATTTGAACAAAAATGAACGTGAAAATTTATTTATATGATAACCTATCTATTCCTATTACACTGTTTCTATACACATTTTAAAGTAATTTTAGGATACCTTGTAGAAGAATTTGAATGGGAAATGGATCCATTTTGCACAATTTGACATTAAAAGATAAATTTCTACTGCTATCAGGATAGCATAAATAATTAACAAAATGAAAGCCAGCCCCCCCAAGCTCTCTCTACATCAACTCTAATGCTTTTCAGAAATTCAGTACCGTCTGAAAGCAAACCAGCTACTTCTAATTTCTGTACTATAAAATTACAACATCATAGTGTACATGTATAGACCAAGGTTTATAGCAGGAACTAGTACCTCTTACATTGCCTGTTGTAGATGAAAAAATTATATGAGCTTTTGGGCACATAAATCCTTGCTCATCTAATACACAAGTATATATATAACTGTAAAAAGATTTTCAGACTTACTCTTCTAGTTAGTTTTCTGTTCACTTTTAAGGAAGAAACATACCTATATTCTTCAAGCATAGAGCTTGCCAATAAAAGCTGTCTCACCACAAAGTTATAAAACCCCATGTAGACCCCACCAGACTGAACTAGTTAAGATCATTCTAAAGATAGATCTTGTCAAAAAGTTGTTTTATTTTTATTTTTCAATTAACCTTCAAATAAATGAGAAGCTGGAAAAGGAGACTGAGTTCCTAGGACCACATCCCCCTTTCCTTAAGCACTGTGGAGGGTATGCCATTGACCTGTGCATGAGGAAATGGGCCAAAGGGACTGCGGTGAATTAAAAAAAAAAAAAAAGAAGAAGAAATCTCATTCCTTCCCTATGCACCCCAACTTCTCCAAGCAGCTCACAGAAGTAAATACAGAGTTGGAATACAGTGTAGTGTAATCTCCCTGTTCCATGACTGTGATGGCCAACACAGAGTGTGTCTTAGTATGACAGTAAGGTCAAAGTCAACAACATATGGAATCTAATTTAGGGAAAACATTTGTATATAAGTTAACTATCAGTAGGACACATTTACTATATGTGGTCTTCATCAGGATTTCAGGCAAGTTTAAATCTGCAACTTTAATAAGATGTACGTATACTAACTACATTCTATTACATGTGACATCATGTCAGCCTTGAACATAGTGAAGGCAGAAAGCTAAGTAACATTTTTGAGGAGAGAATGATTTGACTGTGCAATCAGTAATTTAGACAGAGAGAAAAGAAGCAACTTAGTATTTAAACATATTTACAGTATATTTTATTTATGTTTTGCAATCCAGCTCCAAGAAGCAGACAACAGAAAAAACACAGGCTTTCAATGCCACATGTGTTTAAAGCATGCTCTGCTACTGGAGGTGCATTCTGTAGGGATGAAGGAAACAAGAGTGAGCTCTGAACACAGTAAGATAAAGGAAAGCAGCTTAGACAAATGGATACATGAGAAACAGAATGATAGAACAGCCAAGGACAAGCGGCCCAAGACAGGAAGGTCTACGTTGCCAACTCTCTGCATTACTTTTAGAGATCCCAATCTGAAAGACAATACCAAGAGCTGAGGAAAATCATTAAACTTCCCACAGCAGAGAGAGATCTCAGAAAGTGATCCTAAATAACATCTGGTACAGGAGGCTTTTGTCAGAGACACTCTAAGTCTAGGAAATATTCTATTGGTTTTGTGAGACTCTTTGTAATATTTTTTTTCAAAATCTCAGTAATCTGGAAATTAACGTATTTCTCAGTTAAAATGTCACCTCCTTTAGAGCATATACAGTCCATGAAAACGTTGATGAGACTCAGAGTGTGTTTCTTCATAAGACACAAAGTCAGCCTGAGTCAAGTGTGAAGACTAGGGCAAGAGTTTACCCAAACAGATATTTTCCAATAGTAAGGTGGCAGTGGCAGGAGGAGCAGCCTATACTTTCTACAAATATTCATCACATTTATGCAGTTCCAGGTGGAAAAGCTGTAGGGCACTGGAGGTACAGACCTGCAGCACAGATGGCTTAGAAATCAGGACTCCTGGTAGGGCCGAGGACCTGTTCAGAATGGCAGAAGAAAAACGAGAAAAACTTTCTCTCTTGTTTAACAGTGATCTCCACAAAGTGACATGAAGCATCTCACCACTACCTTGGTCTCTCCTGACAGGAATAATAATATTCATTACTTGGGAACATGGTGAAGGAAAACTGGGGAATAAGAAGTTTTAACTGTAGTAAGAAAAAGAGAGAGAATAATGCCCTATGAAAATTGTTTTTGATCTTTTCTAATATAATTTTATATGGAATTTTTTTATGACACTAACTTGCTAAAACTAACTGTCATTGTCTGAACCCTGTCTAGGAATCCCAAAAATTATTAAACTTTGATTTAATTACTAAAGTTCAAATAAAATTCCAAAGTCAAATTATTAGGGAAACTAACCTGGGAAACTATTCAGTAAGTACATTCAATTCTGAATTTGCTTAGAATAGTCTTTGAGATGACTTTATATTAAAAGATTCTTCAGGTTCTTAAGACTGGTGAAGGCCAAAGACTTGATTTTGAAAGATAAGCTATTTGCCTGTGTCTTAACTATATCAAAATGCAGAAGGCTTTATCAAGGAAATTGTCACATTTTATCCACTTGCACAGGAAATAAAGACGGAACAAGGAGGAAGTTCCCTAGCACTGCTCATGAGGTTTATCCTTCAAAGAATTATAAACAGTTCTGTTGAAGGCTTTGGTTCACCTGTAGCAGCTTAAAACAGATTCCCTAAAAACAACTTTCCGAACCCACTAAATCAAATGAAAGAATAGAGGAAGTATCAGAACCTCATTCCTCACCGTCATAAGTAGCACCAGTAGACTGGAGTATGATTGTCCCAACCATTCAACATCATGTGCTGTCTCAGCTTTTCCCTACAATCTTAATCAAAAGATATGACAAGATTTCTACAGGAGACATACTAAAATGTCCTAGTCTCTAATTCCTCACAGATCTGATGCTCTGAATACATCTCATTTTCCAAAACCATGTTGTTTAATTGAGTCAACATACCACCAATAGCCATCTCGTATCTATAGCTTTACCTAGGAGTACTTATATTGAACTCACCACTCTGTGGTTACAAAATACAAAAAAGACCTCTTAAGACGTACTGGAATTCACACCTTCTCTGAAAGGCTAACCCTGGAAAATTACAGATAACCAGTAATATTAAGGATTCTCTACGTGGGTTAACCTGCTGGTAAATGCTGTATAACACAAAATTTTAAAATCCTGTTTATATTTAAGTACATATTTTGATGGTGTCTGCAAACCACCAGGGTTTTTCACCTTACTTTTAGCACTAAAACAGATGAATACCACTAAAAGATTAATACCATTGCTGTCCCTACTTCTCAATGTTTGTAGCTGAGATAAATTGACCTAAAATATTTATTGTTCTTTCTGCCTTCACAGTTTCTAAAACATGTATTTCAAAAACAGCGTAAACAGCTACTAAAGCAACCTGAAGCACTGTCACTATTTATGGAAAAATCTAACTAGTTAATTAGCTAGAGAAATTTCTATCCCTTCCCTGTTAACACATGTATATGGTTAAACTAGATAATCATATAACCTCATTACTATGAGCTCCTTCAATTTTTTTTTTTCCCCCAAGGGAATTTAGGATTTTATACTGCTACAATATAGATTGAGCACCTCACAGACAGTTGTTGGACTGACTGCAGGAATACTATTAGCATGCATCAATTACTTACAAGATTACACTTGAAAGGGTAAATTCTTCAAGTAGAAAGTTGTTCCTTTTATTCATATACCTTTTGTACTCTGGAATTGGTGTTGTTACTTCACAGCTTCTTATGAGTTCACAGCCTTTTAACTGTGAAAAACTCGGATGATGTAGGCCAAAAGAAAACTATGTAACCCTCTAACAGGCTGGGGATCAGTATGTGGCCCACCACAAAGATGGCTTGCCCACTAGTAAAACCATATCCTGAATGTTAAAAACAGACTTACAACTTCTGTATGAAGGAAAGTATTTCTGAACCATAAGTGTGATTTAAATGTGCAATTTGACACTGCTAGCAGTAAGAAAAAATTGCATTTGTTGCAGCAAAAGACTTTGCTGTTTACATATTCACTAAATGCATGTGAACACCGAAGAATTTCTTTTACACCATCTAATATAGGAATTTATCTGCCAAGCACTACAGGGTAAGTTGCTTTTGCAATTGCAATTCTTTAGAACGCGTTAGATGTATTCATGGAAGAGAAGATTTACACTAGCTCAAATAGTTTTCTCAATTCCATTATTTTTTTTAAAAATCACATCTGATTTGGTAAAATACCAAAAAATATCGAGGCTTATTCTCAAATTCAGATTTATACTACCTTTTCTAAACATAGCTAAAATAAACTCAGATTAAGATATTTACTGTAGATGTAATATTAGCAAGACAAACAGAGTGTCAGTGACATGCATAACGTCTAACATTATTTCAATATTAGGCTCAATACAATATGTGCACTACAATTTAGGAATGCTTATATACCATATAATTCAGATAATAATATATATATTAGTGGATAGCTCTATGCCATTGCTGGCATATTCCTAAATGTTTAGAATAAATATATTTTCTTAACCTTTACCAGTATCTAACTGTATAGTTATTAAAAATCAAAGCTGAACTTTGCTGAACATGCGAAAAAGTAACTGCAAGCTAAAATGTTGAGTGCATGTGTATCAAGAATACAAAGATGATTACTACAGGGTGCAAAAATTGTTCTGATAACTTTATGCCACTTGACAATATTCTTTTATATTTTTGTAAGAGAAACACCTACAAGACAATTATGTATTTTTTTTTTAAACTGTGCACATATCATATTGCAAAACTAAAGGGAAAGTAGGGGCATGCTCACAAAAGCTGCAAACAGAGAGGAATATCATGCATACTGCTCACAACAAAAGGTAAGCCTTTCATGCCAGACATTGCTTTCATTTTAATGACAGTAACTCCCCTTGCCTTCAGCAGGAATTACACCTGTGTAAATGAAAGCAAATGTAGGCCAGGAAATAAGTCTACCCATAAAAGAAAAGAACTGTAGACAGAAAAAAGGCTCTAACCACTTTGTCCTCCTGGAGTTCATATCCACGAAAGCAAGAAAGAAAGGACAGAAAAAAGACAAAGAAGGAAAGAGTCACTTTCATGTTGAAAGCAGTAGTATTTGTTAGTAAAATAAACAAACGAATAACAAAGGAATTAATTTCATATTTCCCCTAGCAGTTAATGAGATCTAGTGAAAAATATGTCATCTTAACAATTTTCTTAATCCTTTCATGGGTGAAATTGAGACAATTTCATGTATCAATGGAAATGTTTGTACAAAAAAACTGCACAGAGAAAATTTTTTTCATAAAAATAGTTTTGGAGTCATGTCAAATTATCTTAATAAAACAATTGGGGAGTTGCATAAAAAGGATGCAGAATTTAGCTCTAACTTGGACCCCAGTATTGCAAATCACTAGCATGCATCAACCCTTTACATTTGCAAAGACTCCAGTGAAATGAAGAATGTTTGTTTACTACAGCCAGGTACAGAGAATGAATAATGGTATAACTGTGTGTTAGTCATCCAACAGATCTTTAAAATACTAGAGTTTTAATGCATAAGGAGACAGAGTTTGTCACAAGTGTTTACTGCATGTCATGTCAGATCTATATAATTTACATCTTCTTTTTCATACCCATAAATATTAAATACAAACATTCCCGTTGATTATTATTTTCCTTAAAGGAATTGTATTTTTAGCTGTCTAAAATTGTAAATGGAATAATCCTTTAGAAAACAAAAATATTCTAAATGCTTTCAGTCAAAACTACTCCCCTTTTTTGTGAATGACAAATGATGGTTTTTTTCTGCTACCTTAATTTCACATGCCAATACAGAGACCAAATCTAGGCGTGCAATTAGGCACTTAGCCATGTTGGAAATACAACTGCTCACCAAGAAAGGGTGACAACTGAAGTGCTGGGGCCCAGGTTGTGGGCCCCAAGTTGGAGTTGACCTGTGGATGAGTCACAACCTAGCAGAATGTTTTCTGTTGGTTTCATGTTCCAGAGGCAGAACCTTGCCCACCTGTGTCTGTGGCTCCACCCTCACCCAGGTGGTCATGGTTGGGGTGGTGGGTGAGGCCAAGATTGTATTAACCAGGAGCCAATTAGTTAGAAGAGCTTCCTGTTGGATGTGGCTGCATCTTGCTGAGCTCTCATGGTGGTGTCCTTCCATGTGAAGGGCCACTGAGGGAGCCATCTCTGTCCATTTTGTCCAGCAGACAATGCTGGCACCACAGTGGGCAGCGGAGAAGCTAAGCCCACAGGAACTTATGGCAGGACTGTTTGAAAGAGGACTTCTGAGGGGATGTTGCCGAGTTCAGTGTTGGCCTGGGTGATCAGGCAACTGATGGCAGCGTAAAATGATGATGGCTGAACCAGCACAACAACAACGCATTTCATAGCTTTGTTGTTCAGACACCTATATGACATGTAACTTCATGCTCCTGTGCTCTTAACAGAAGTTTTAGGTCCCTCCCAATACTAGAGATACAAATGAACAGGAAAGAACACAACAGAGGCCAACCAAGACAGTCAGGGCACTAAAACACACAATATACAAGGAGAAGCTGAGGGAGATGTTTAGCCATTTCTTAACTACTGTTGAGCTACAGGGAAGACCAAAGACAGAATTTTCTTGAAGATGCACAGCTAACAGACAAAATGCAACAATCAAGGGATTGAATATAAGAAAAAAACAGAATCACAGGAGCGAATAAGCACTGAAAGAGGTTGCCCAAAGATGTTACGGATTCTCCATCCTTGAAGATTCTTACGACTCAGCTGGAAAAGATCCTGAAAACCTGGTCTGACTTTGAAGTTAATCCTTCTTGGAGCAGGAGATTGGTCTAGATAATCTCCACAGGTCCCATCTGACCCAACTTATTGTATGATTCTATGTACAGCGGTAAAAGTATTTTCAAAGATGCTATGGGTTTTAGTGGCATTGCCAGTTATACAAATAGAAAATATCATTGAAAGCTACCTAAATACTAAATCACAGTACTTCTAAGCATTCTCACTCTGTTTGCGGAGACATATTTATCTGCACAGCACCAAGTGCTCCACCACTTTCTTAGGAGGGCTTCCTGCACTACTGCAATAAGAGTGGCAGTAGCACTCATAGATCCTTTTAATGGAAACATCTAATGCCTCAATTTTTCATCCTCACCTCTGAGGAAATATACTGTACTATGCAAGAGGACCATAATCCATAAGCAGGTACTTTTAGTACAGAAGCCAATAATTTTTTTTAATTGTAAATGCTTGATTAGATTGCTTTATCAGCAAATGTCTCACAGCTGCAGGAAGGAGTAAGTAACAGCACAGAAAAGCAATTAAGTCAGAATAGTTCAGCTCTCCACTTCAAGGATGCAAACAGCAATTAAAAATAAGATTTTAAAACAAAAAAATATTGAGAAAATTAAATAAACTCCAATGAGATACAATAGGTAAAATAGCATATGAGGAAGATAAAGATTTTAAATACATTAAGCTGGAAAAATTAATGGTAGCAGGATTCACAAAAAGATGGGAAACAAACTGATATTTCAAACTAGAAAACAGGAACATCTTTAAAACAATAAGATTTTCTACAATGAATGAAAAATATAAATATTAAGGAGAAGAGGTTAAAACACAGTTTTAAAAGAGGAAAGGTCCTTAAGAAAACAAATTTTGAGACAAAAAGTATCTTTATTATTTGATTATTATTTTTTTAATCATATAGCTTATCTTACTGTTCTACATGCCTAGGCTGACTACTCTTTAGAGCAGGATTGCCTGTTTTCAGCACACTCTTCATGCCTTAATAACCTTAACAACACAGAGACGATCTGCACCTTTTCATACTATGAAATAGGTTCTATTCTGTTTTCCTCACTCAGTAGTTTTCACCTTAGATACGAGGATTTTTAAAATACTTATGAGGAGTAAAACCATAATACACAAGAAGAAATGTAAATTCATACTAGAAAAGTAAAATCAGATGACGACATAATGGAGCATACATACAAACCAGAGACAACTCAGAAATAAAAGATACAAAAGACAGAAAAACTCTCACTACAATACTGATATATATTTTAGAAGGAACAGTTTAAGAGCTTTTAGGCAGTTTTTCTAACACCTACTCCTGTGCCACGAGGTTCTAATGTTAGAAACTGTGGGCTCATAACTATTGATCTGGTAATACTGTTCTGTTCCATCACTGTCTCATTTTCCAAACCCTAATTTGTGATCAAATCAAGAGTTTCAAAAACCAAACTTAATTTTAATCACAGAAAAAACACATACTAAATGCTTCCTAAGATTGTAAACAAGGAGAACATACCAACTCACATTTCCTAGAACCTCAGATTGTATTAGTGAAAATCATGGCTAATCAGTAATTCTCATGTGTCAAAGGTATTATCAGCAGAGAAGTCTCACTCTTAGCTCAAATGATATCCCAAAGTACAAGCACCATGTAGGCAACATTTAAAATATGTATTTATAAACTATATATTGAAAGAAGATGAAAGATTTGTCTCATAAATTAATGCCATAAAGAACCTTGAACATTTCACCATAGAAGTGTATTTCTCCAACACAAAGCAGTAATCCCCAAAATTGCAGCATTTGAAAGGGCAGTTAAGGCTCCAAATCCCCTCATTCACACCGTGATCGTAAAAGTAATCAAGACTTAGTTTACACAATCTACCTATGATGAATAACCTCCAGGATGAAGAGTCTCTTTTCAGAAACAGGCTATGAAATATGAAGAGGTATGAAGTTCAAGACAAGCTGTCACACTTTACTGAACACCTAAGACTACCTCCAGCCTCTCAGCTGCCTCCCCCGCAATGCTGTCAAACATTCTTGAGTTCACAGCAGTACAATGCAAGTACTGACATGATTGACCATATGAGAGACAGTCTAGTTAATAATTTCAATAGCAAAGATATTTAAGAAATTAAACAATTCTATTCTCAGAGAACCGATGTTAAAAAAGGCAACAACTCAGTCAGACTTTAGTGGTATTTGTTTTGTTCCAAGGGAAAATACAAGTATATTTTAATATCAGTTTTATGAGAAAAGGTCTTCATTCCATGAATATTTAGACACACAAAAATGTTAGCACAATGACTGGAATTCCATCCCATACTCAAAATAAATCTGGAATGAGTCAATATCTACACATTATACTTTTAAAAAGAAATCTGTTAGCAGGTCAATCTGGCAGCTGACTGTTGGAGCCACAGCCACCCTTCAAGACATTTTTTACCTTAGGTGCCTAAAATTATCAGTTCTTCTTTGTGTTAAGATCATAATAAACTCTAAAGTTTTTGAATGCTTGGAAATAGAGTGAAGAGTTCAAACGTGCCTAGCCTGTGTTGAAATTGAGACCATCATCTGCTGTTTAGTGAGATTCAAAACAGTAACCAAATAAAAATAGCTCAAATAAATAAAAATTATAACAGAAGTAGTTTGTGCAGTAGTCATTTGAATGGAATGATCATATCCACATAGTTTGTATTAAAGTCACAGGGTTCTTTCAAAGAACCTGAGGTGTCAATACAGAAATTCAGATTCTGAGTATCAGTTCTGCTAGGCATCAGTTTGCAAGAAAAGTTTACATGCTGGAAAGGAGCAACAACTCCTGGTTCAAAACAGTAGTTGTGGCAAGGTTGTCTCTCTTAGTATTAACTGCATCAATTTAAAGAAGTGTTTCGCTGGGACAGCAGGCTACTTCTATACTATCCAGGCACAAGCAGAGTCAGCAGCTTGGCCAGTGCCAGGAGCAGGGTACAATGATTGACACAAGGCAGGTTGACACAAGGGTTGAGTCCCACAGCATGTAATCAAGGTGAGCAGCATAGGGCCCAGGACTGTAACCAGGGTCAACAAAGAACCCAGATGCCCATCAGATTCACAGTGATGAGGCAGAGCTGAGGCCAGCTGGGAAGCCAAGCCCACAGATTTGAATCAGCAAGGGACACGCACAGGCAGTGGCATGGGTCAGGCAGGGACCAAGGCTGAGTGCCTGAGCTGAAAAGTAGCTCCCAGGAGAGGGGCTGGAGGTCCCAAGAGGACTCATTGCAGCCCCTCATCAAGTTTGCAATGTCACATCTTAGAGAAATGCAGACTCAAAGCACATCTCCTAAGGACCAACTTATTTGCATGCAATAGGAAATCACTGAGTTTATCCCAACACCTAGTGACTTAGAAAACTTGACTGTGATAAATTAATTGTTTGGTGCTTGCCAATTGTCAGCAGAATAAAATGGATTATGCACTAGCACAAGCATGGTAAAATTTTGGTTGGTGACTCCGTACGGATGGTCACACTACAAGTCCTGCAGTCGGAATCACTCAACAAAGAGAACTTGATTTCCAAAAATCAAACAGAGCCCCAGAAAAATAATCAGAATGCAAAGCTTTCACAGAACCTGAGGAAGATGAGAGAAGTTCTCTACTTATGTGTTTCACACACAGTTACTGGGTCCTGTAAAACAACTGAGAATCTCTTCTGATGTTCAAAGACAAAGAGAGAAGGATGTTTCAGTGGCTGCAAGTGATAGTGGATTGTCAAACACCCTGAAAGAAGGTATTCACCATGCATCAAATTAAGTTTTCAGACAAGTACTGTTTTCTTCCTCTACAAGTGAAATGCTGGTTTACTGAACTGACATTCTGAGCTCTGGAAATTTACATTCACTGCACACAAAGTTGTATCTATCCTTAAGCTGTATTTGTCCAATATTTTAGCATGTAAATTTCCCAGCTTCATAGACCTTAATCTGCTGTCTGCTGCCTCATTCAGTGTGCATTGCCCTATACAAATCAGTATATAATTTTAAAAGTAACAGTAGTCTATTTTGTATATCAGTGGTATCTATATTAATAAGAACAATTACTATTTGCTGTCATGTGATTTATTATTTCAGTTTTAATCAATCTGAAATTGTTCATAAACATAAAAGATGACAATTCAAGGTCCCTTACTCCCATGAAATTTCACCCCCCATCCTGATTGAATACTCCATTCAATAAGATAATAAACAGCACAGAAGCAGCAGTACCACTGTCAGTTTTGTTCGATTTAGAAGGAACTCCCACATAATGATAATTTTTACAACCTGAACTAAATTTTTATGCCCATATTTCAGGCACTGTAACTAAACTGAAAAAGGAATAAAACATCCAGTCATTCTGAGAATCCTAATCTAATGCTCTGACAACTGTCAAACATTTCCATGCCCTGCTCCTACTCATGACCATGAACCCTGTAAGCAGCAGTCCTCCTTGTGACCTTTGGAAGAGAAGTATTCTTTGCAATTCTACATCTCCTGAGATGCACTCTGATAACACTGGTCTGTACTAAACTATTTAGTGGCACAAGCTGGTGTAAATGGCATGAATTTGGCTTGAAACTTGATATTATGAAAAAGATCACAAACCAATCAAACAGCTCCATCAGAGAACATTTCAGACAGTCTAAGAATCACCTTATCTGAGGTCCAAAGCTGACACATATAACTTGCCAAAAACATCTACAAACACCAAAGAAAATCTAGCAAAGGAAGTCATTACAAGTCATCCTTCAAGCATTTGAAGTTGCATCCATTAAGGAAAATGGAAAAGAAGGAATTATGGTAAATTCAGGTAGACCAAAAAGTAATTTTCACAGAATAATGTGTATAAGCATAAAAGAGTTAATAAAAAGGAGACTGCCACAGCCTGTCTGAATTAAAGGTTTTGTATTTATATTCACAGTGATTAGTGAGGTACTTTCTCCAGAATATTATTTTATGCAGAATGAACTGGAGGATATACTTCAAACTGATATTTCAGAAAGAGAAGCTATACAGTGAGTCAACAAAAAAAAAGTAACAAATTTTAAAAATCAGATTATATTTAGTGTAAAACATCTCAAGTCTAAGATATCTGTTAACCATAATAGTATTTCATTGACAATAATAATAAAAGGTGGCAAATATGATGCCAATGTATTCATTTTTAAGCCATTTCAGCATTAGATCAACTGAATAATAGAGAAGTGAGTCTGAAATCCACATTGGCTAGATTTGTAGAAACCAAAATAGAGAATAAAATTAGGAAGAATATGAATAAATTATGATAAAATGTGGAAAAGTCAGAATAGTTTTAGTAAAGGGAATTTATGTCTGTTAGATGTATTAGAATTCCTTCAAGGAGTCTCAGAGAAAGTGAGTGAATGGTACTTATTCATACTGCTGAGTTGGGCTTCCGGGCTTTTAAAGCATCTCAGCTGCCATGGAATAGGAATAAATTCATCAATGAGAAACCTTAATTAATGAAAAGACAAAAAGAAAAAAAATCAGGAATAAATGGTCAAGGTTTTTTAAGGGAGAGGTATCACCAGTGAAGCCTCACAAAGGTTCTGTCTAGAGATGCTCTGTCCAGCATATTTATAAATTATCTAGAACAGAAATGAATGAGAGACAGAAAAGCTTATTTATCACATTAAATTATTAACAGTAGTAGAAAAAGAAGCCGACTAGGAAGAGTTGCAGAAGAGACTCAAAATGCTGAATGGAGAAGTCAGCTTACAGAGAGATAGATTTAGCTTAGACAGTAAGAAAAGCTTTCTACGATGAGGATAGCGAAGCAGTGGAACAAACGACTTAAGAGGCTGTGGCAGAATCTGATTGAAATTCTGTTAAGAGAAGTCAGACAAATACCTGCCAAGTTCACAGGATCCATCCTGAGGACAGTCTAAATGATGTATCAGAACGTTTCATCAGGAGATTAAGCCTTTCTCCTAATGCACATTTTCCATGTTTCTAAGTACGCAGGCGTAATGACTCAAATAGCTATCCTGACTGCCTCTTAGAACCAGATGAATGTAATACAGAAATTCTTGTATCTTTTATTACTGGCAACACAATTTATTTAGTTGTATAAAAAAATACTAAAAAAACATAATAAAAGTGTAATCTTACTAAAGACAAAATTTTAAAATTACCCTAACTAAATCCAAGGCAGTTTGAGAGATTTACACATAATCTCAGTTAAACATCTGGAAATATCAGATTATTTTATACTTCATAATATAATACTTGAGTCCATTATTTAAGCCCACCTCTCAATCTTGGACAAAGAAATACATAACATTTATATTATTGGCTCCTACTTTCCAAAAGTTTAACATAATATTTGCACATTGCATGGTATTTGCAATGAACATATTACAGAAAAAATAGATTTATGGAAATAGATTATACTGGAACAGGTTATATTAATAAATTTTAAATTATTAAATTATTGTCTTGATTTACCAAAGATACGTTTCCACAAAAGACTAGCATAAGGCATCTTGAGTACCGTTACGAATATTCTACAAGCATATGTCAGAATCTGAGACAGACAGGTGTCCATTAGTGCATTTCATTTTTTCCTATAAAAAACTTGATGCTTGCATGCACATTTATATGTGCATATAGATAATAAGTGTGCATATGTATAATAGATAAAGATTTTAAAGCTCCATAATATATCATATATACTGTTCTTAGACTAATTTTACAATAATCTTGCACAGAAGACCCTGGACAAGCAGAAAAGAAACAAATCCTTGCTCTAACTTGTAATAATTGGTGTCTCAATATTACCATCACTAGATCATTAGATATACCTCCCTGTCTCAAATACAGAGACTCAATCCTCTAATCAAAGAATTGTACTTTCATGAGTCTGTTAGTAGAAATGTGGTATACATTAACTTAAAAGTCGTGGTCACAAATCCATCTGCGAATGGAAATTATTTTAAATGAGGACAGATGTCTTAAAAGTCCCTAAAGTAGGTATCATTACCTCCTTAAAGGACATCTGTTTCAATAGCTACGTGATTTGGATGCATAAGCAATCAATAAGAAATACTGAGTTTTGGAGAAGCTTGTTAATAAACTTTCAGAACTCCATACCTTATTTGACCGTAAAGACACTCTTCCTCCACAGCGTGCACAGAATTTAGTTTGGCAATATGAACAGTTATGGCCACAGCCATCAGCAAATTTTGTTTTGTGGCAGATGCCACAGGTTGGGGCATCACCCTTCTGCTCCTGCTGCTGCTGTGATTCTTCACCCATCTTCTTTACTTGCTCCTTATACATTTCAAACTGCTGATGTAATTTTCTGCAAAGAGAAGAGATCATTAATAGTTGTTTTATTTAAGCTCACAAATACTTTGCAATCACTAAATTGCAATCAATTTCAAAACACAAATCAGAGAGAAATACTGTAGTAAAGCAAAAATGATTTATCCATGATGCTGCAGAAGTGTAACATTCAAGAATTACTTCTTTTTCACTATAACTAAACTCAAGGAGGAGAACCAACTGATAACATGCAGCACACCACCAGCTGCTACAAAGAGAGGTAACTTTGCTTTAGGATGTGACCAGCTGTTAGCTGCAAAGACAACAGCAGAAAACATGGGCTGACTGAGCCAAGAGCCCATGGCACTAGACAATAAACTGGTTAATAGAAAAAAAATATCTAACTTATTCTTTCATGTGTACTTTTACCCAATTCCACCAAACAGATGTAAAAATCTTCTCTTGATATAGCTTATCTTCATTTATACAATACCACACAGATAAATTATTCTGAAATGCTTTTTAAATCACTTTTCAAGCACTGGGTGCAAGCCTGTAACAAGTTACCTCAGCCTAACAAGTTATTATAAATTATTTAAGCCATTCATATCATTATATAAGTACCGCCATCTCATGCCAGCTGTAAGGCAGACTACCTTCAGTGCACATGTCAAGGACAGTACTTTGCCACAGACATACACATTTCCAGTGGACTAGGAGCCTGTTCATAGTCAGATGTCATATGCATACAGAACTGCAATGATTCTTTCAGGTGCACTATTTCATTCATATTTCTGAGCCTGCAATAATAAAATCTCCATATATGAGAGTTAGACTGTCTCATACGACCAAAGTTACAGACTCATTTCACATTCTATAATGGCAGTTTTTTCCTCAAAGCCCCTATTTCTGAAGGTAAATGATGTCATGGGAAATTGAATTTTCATTGTAAAGAGTTCTAATTTTTTTGCTCCTGTAGCTGCTGAAAAAAGCGAAAAAATGTGACATAGCATATTGTAATAGATTCAAATACGAAGAGAAAAAAATTGCTTTGACTTCTCTTTAGGCTTTATCCTTGTGATTTAAAGGGGTCTGCAGAGTGATCTTTAAATTTTTAGCATGGACTTCAACTCACCTACTTTTGCTAATAGAGACTGTAAATTTTAGCAACACAAATATTATTAATCTATTTTAAGCATGTTTTATAGCTCCCTGAACAGACATAAGCAAAATCCCCAAATGAAGCATTTTCTATGAAACATTAAAATGGTATACTAAGCCAAAAAAGTAAAAGTGCAAAATAGATTATTTTTCTTTAGAATTATCCTTCCAGAGATTCTTGAGGTAATGTTATTAAAAAAAACACACATGAAGCCTAAGAGAGAACAAAGAATAATCTTCTGGAAAAGAACCTCAATATGGGAGACCAACTGCCTTACTGCAGAAATATATCCTTTATGCTGTTTAGATATAAATTAATGATAAAAGATTATTACATCAGAAGTGTCAGAAGCTCTTACCAAATATTGCACTGAGTCAGTTTAAAACTAATCTCAGAAATTATTTACCATGGATAAGATTGTTACAAGTTCAGGAAAACTCTCCTAAGGATGTACTTTACATTGTACCACAGAGGAGTTGTAGGAACAAACAGGCAGCTCCCTCCCTTCATCAGGTAAGACAGGAGGCTAGAGACATGCCTCTTCTTTGGTGTACCAGACTGCTGCCTTGAGCTCTCAACTGCCACTGACCCCTTCCAGAAAGAGGGAAAGCAGGGTTACTTCATGTTGCTTAGGTGTCTTTTTTCTAATCCACCTGCCCTTGTCACTGGAGTTCAATTCTGAGTCCACACACTGTCCCCAGAACATAGCAGTTGCATGTCTTTCTCTCACTTTCAGCCCCTCTCCCTGTGTTGGGTTTGTGCCTGCTCGGGTTTCGGCAGTGGGGGAGGAGCTACAGGGGTGGTTCCTGTGAGAAGCTTCCAGAAGCTTTCCCAGCTCCAAGTTGGACTCTGGCCAAGGCCAAGCCAATCAGCAATGGTGGTAGCACCTCGGTGATATCATATTTAAGAAGGGGATAACCTGCTGGGCACGTTTGGAGCAGGGAAGAGAAATGGGACATGAGGGCAACAACTCTGCAGACAGCAAGGTCAGTGGAGGAGGAGGCGAGTAGGTGCTGCAGAGCAGAGATTCCTCAGCAATCCATGGTGAAGACCATGGTTAGGTAGGCTGTCCCCACTGCAACACATGGGAGTTAATGAATGTTGGAGCAGCTGCCCACCTGCAGGCCTTTGAGGACCCTACACTGGAGTGAGTGGCTGCACCCTGTGGGATAACAGCCTAGCTTGCCATAAGACAGGAATGCAGGCTAATTTAGAGCACTTCAGGAGAAAGGTAAAGATGTTTGTGACCAAAATATTCTTGTGCTGTCTCTGGAGGTGGAGACATACTGAGCTGGCATGCCAAATGGCTGAAGGAGGGAGTCTTACAAAGTTAAGACAGTCCTGTTTTGGCTAAACCAACAAAAGCAAGCAGCTCTGACATAGATTTTGAAGGCTATAGTGTCTGACTGGAGACCTTTGCTTAATTAATGGTAAAATTAATATTAAAATACCCTAAATACGGTAATGAGCCTAATGGAGTACATACTAAACATACATAACTATGTTACTCAGCTCATCACCCAAATCATGCTAGACGTCACCTATAAGGCAGGGACAGACAGGTTCAGGATATAAAAAAGCACAAGGGGAATACCTCTCGGGGAGGGAGCGAGAAGACTGAAGGTCTAGCAGAGATGGTCAATGGGCTGTACTCCCTCCACCCAAGACAGGGACACTTTCTTGGTAAGAACTGCACCTTTGATATACAGCATAACTTTTCCTAGCACATTATATATTGGCACTATTACAAAGGCTTGTGTCTCCGACTGTGTCATGTGTTACCAGGGATGGATGTTACTATCTCAAGCTCAATTTTTCTTTTGCATTTATCAACCACAATTCCAAACCTATTGCACCTGTTGCTTTAATAAATCAAACCTATCCTGGTTTAACTTTTAAACTGTCTCAATGCAAGTCTTTAGCAGTGCTCTGAAACAGGTGATTACTGTTTAAGTGCAAGCCTGTAGTGGGACTCTAAGAATTCTGAAACCTACTTTTTGACTTTGTGAAACCACTCCAGTGCAAGCCCTTGGGGCTCTGACAGGTGAGTGTCACACTCTTACCCTTAACATGACATGCTCAAAGAAGGGCATGACTCCAAGGGAAGCCTGCACTGGAGCATTCTGTTGCTGGGAGGACAGCCTGTGGAAGAGATCAACTCACTGGAGCAGTTCATGAAGAGCTGCAGCCTTGTGGGAAGGACTCACATTGGAGAAGTTTGTGGATGACTGTCTCCTATGGGAGGGACCCCATGCTGGAGCAGATAAAGAGTGTGAAAAGTCCTCCCCTTGAGGAAGGAGGAGTGGCAGAAACAACATGTGATGAAATGACCACAATTCCCATTCCCTGTCCTCCTGTACACCTGCAGGGGAGAAGGTAGAGAAACTGGGAGCAGAGCTGAGCCTGGGAAGAAGGAAGGGAAGGGAGGAAGCTGTGTTTTAAGATTTGGTCATATTTCTCATTATCCTGCTCTGATTTAATGGGTAAATCGGTGGTGGTGGTGGTGTTTAAATTAAATTGTTGGGTTTTTTCCCAAGATAAGTCTGTTTTTTGTCTGTGACCATAATTGGTGAGTGAATCCTCCCTGTACTTTGTCTCCACCCTTGAGCCTTTTATTATATTTTCTCCTCCCCATCCTACCAGGGGGTAGGGCTGCATGGTGTTTACTTGCTGGCTGGGTAAGCCTCAACCACAACATTCCCCCACATGTGTAAGCCCTCTGGCCTGTAGCAAAGCAGTGAGAGGGGTCATGTCTCTGGCCTCCACGGGAAGGACATGAAGGTTGTCATTGCCCCAACAGGGATTTGTGTAATCGGGGGTAAGTGACTTCCTCTGCCTCTCACTGGTTCAAAAAGAGTTTGCTGTTGACTGTTCTTTGTTGAATGGAGCAGGACATGCGTTACTAATAAGAAAGAGCTGAATAAAGTTGAGAACAAAATTTACAACTCTGGAAACCTGGCACATTTCAACATTTTATACTGACAACAGCATATAATTGGTAGTTGGTAGTCTGGCCCATTTCCATCAATAACACGTGTAATCTCTGAGACCTTGCTTGCCTTTTAATTTTGCCAGAGATTGCATTCTTCATTTAAAGCATTTTATCTATGCTGAACTTCAAGTTTATTTTAGGTTACATTCAGTTTTGTGGCTTCCTTATAATCTACAGCCTTTGTTTTTATGATTATTTGCTTACCAGTCTCACTGATGCATAAAAAGCACAAGCCTTTTGCCAGTTCTTAAGCTTCATGTACTAAAATAATTTCACTTTTGTTTCCTCTTGGGCACAGGAATCTATGTAAAGGTCACAACTTTTGCCTCAAAGTGTAAACTTTTCAAGGTTATACAGAGTAGTTTTCTAAAATCCTTGTTCTACTAGAAAACAACTTATCATCTGCCAACATAGTTTGTTATTACATCTTTTACTGTTCCAAGAAAAATATTGCATGTATTGATAGCTGTCAGAAAAAATTAAACACAGAAGACAGAAAACTATTAAATAATCAGTTACATACAACATGTGATCTACTTACTGAGCAGAACCACTTGAGATGAATATGCATACTTGAAACAAAATACTAAGTATTCATTTTAGGAAGTTCACAAAAAAACACTTTCTGAACTGTTTTACAGATTAATAATTATCTTTTATCACCTAGTTTGCAAGGGTTTAAGAGAAAAACTAAACAACATACAGTGACAACTAGGTGTTTAGAATAGCAAAATATCTGAAACAGTAAAAATTGTATAACATTTTTCAGAAAATGCAAGTAAAACTCTATTTTCTGTAAGTTGTCTACACTCACGTCTCCACTCAGACCACTGCTGCCTGAGAGGGCTCAGTTCAGTTACCAGGGAACTGAAAGCAACCCTTAACCAGTGCCAAGGCAAACCTCAGAGCCTGGAACTGAACTTAGGTATCCCAACACTATAATTTCCAGTCCCTAAACTCCAGTGAGTTACTGTGTTAACGCAAGGGGCCATGATCCATGCTGTGAGACTAAAAAGCAGGCTCTGCATATGAACTGCGTTTTAAGCCAAAATACCTATCCATAATACAAATCTTATTCTTAGGCATGATAGGGGTTTTGGTTGCAAGACGGTTGAAGATATAGATAATTTCATCAAACCATACACTAACAGAACATTTAAGTGGAAAACTCAACAATGCATATCTATAATCCTTATATATGTGGTTTTTGACAATGGCCTCAATAGCACATGCCTTCTACCTGTACTGATGCAAAATCTCTCTCCTTTTCCACATTGTTTCCAAAACTACAAGTATCTAACAACTGCTATAAACTTTAGAGGAGAAGTTGGTATGAGTTTATGCAAAGACCTAACGATAATGAAAAGTTATGCTAGAAAATTAATAATCTAATTTCTGTTCATCTACATCTCTCGTCAGAATGAGTTCCCTGAATCACACTCATATCTGCTGGAAGTTACAGTGGTGAAGTTCATGTGATTATGACTAGTTAACATTGTTTTTATACTATAAAACATTGTATCTAAGACAGCAGCACAGAGAACCTGTCAGTGTCAAAAGCAGATCTTTGTAAGAGCTTGGATTGCTCTGTCAAGGTAAAGAAATCATTTTTATTGGAATACTTTCTTTGTTTTGGAATGGAGTTAATTTAATTCTGCTTATTCTTGGTTCCCCCCACCTTCCTGGAAATGAGAAATCCAATATCAATCAAAAAGGAGCAATCCATGGATATCTCATGATCCATGAGCTACTGTCAAAGGCAAATAAGAAAAGGAAGTTCAGTAGTCTGATGTCTCTTATTATTGTGCAGAAGTTTTTCCTCCTGTCCTCCAGAAATGCTCACAAAACTTTTCAGAATTTTACCAAAAAAAAATCCTTCATACTGACAAGAAATTCCAAAGCCATTCCTGCCTCTCAAAAGTTCATGTAAATGTTTCTGAAATTTCCAAAGCTGCTTCAAATCTACCATTAGAAAGGCACCCGTTAAGCAAGTATTCAGGATATTGAGGCCAGATGTGTGACAGCCACTTTTTGTTTCCTGGCTACGCTTCTCTCAAAGTTTCAATACTGACTGCAGCCCATGCCTCATTTCCTATTCCCAGACATAGAGCACAGACATGGCTGGAATCCAGGCTTCCAAAAGACTTTGTTCACTTTCAGATCTGCCAAGTCCATTCATTCAACAATTCTTTTGCCTGGTGGCAATGACTATCTGGTAACATACAAAATTCTTCCCTGTAGTGTATTAAACACTTAATGCTTTCTACTTTTTCAATAGTGCTAGCAATCCAGTGAAGAGGAATGGACTAAAGAGTGATAGAATCACAGAATCTTTATGATTGTAAAGGACCTCTAGGATCATCAAGTCCAACCCTCATCCCAACATCTCCCTTACCACTAGACCACCGCCTCAAATGCTACATCTACTCATTTTTTTAACACCTCCAGGGATGGTGACTCCACCACCTCCCTGGGCAGTCTGTTCCAGTGCCCAGCCACTCTCTCAGTAAAGAACTTCTCCCTAATATCTAATCTAAACCTCCCCTGATGCAACTTGAGGCCATTTCCTCTCATCCTATCATTAGTAATTTGGGAGAAGAGACCAACACGAGCCTCACTACAACCTCCTTTTAGGTAGTTGTAGAGAACAATAAGGTCTCCTCTCAGTCTCCTTTTCTCTAGACTAAACAACCCCAGTTCCCTCAGTCACTCTTCATAAGGCATGCTTTCCAGACCCCTCACCAGCTTCCTTGCCCTTCTCTGGACCCGCTCCAGCGCCTCAACGTCCTTCTTGTACTGTGGTGCCCAGAACTGGACACAGTACTCAAGGCGTGGTCTCACAAGTGTCAAGTACAGGGGCAGATCTAACATCTGCCTGAAACTAGTTACCTAATTTAAAAGTTACCTGGGAGGCTGGTTCAGAGATTCCCTTCAAAGAGCATGTCTATTATTATACACTTGAAAATGGCTTTGTGGAATAAGAAATGTGAAGCATAAACTCAAGCAGAAACATAGAGAAAAGTATTCAACAACAATTATTTGACTCAGCAGTGCTGAAAAAAGGTGACTTAACTTTTACCAATAGAAAAAACCCAGCTCTTCATGCTTTTTATAAAAGGCTGCAACAGTAGTTAACTCTCTCGAAGTCTGACCAATAACCACATGTATTTTCAGCTCCACGTAATGCAATGGGCAGTAAAACTTTGAATGTATGCTTCTATACTGATGTGTGGAGGCTATTAAAAAGCAATTAAAAAATGCAAAACAAACCATTCAGCAATGCAAAATAGAAATTTTCTTAATCACAAAATGACAATTTTGCCAGTATTCAACTGAAATGAGAAGTGACATCACATGAAACTCCTCTTCAGAAGACCATGATTCTGCTTCAAGTATACCACATAAAGAACTGCTGTTAAAGCCTCAAGCCTAACTCCAAACAAGACCCTCACATCCACAGGGTTTTAAATTAATGGATTATCGTACCCAGGCAGATAGCACAACTACAGTCTTGGCACCATTCACAGCTCAGAGTTTTCAGCTTTCATATCAGTGAAAATGAAATATTGACAAAAATTTGATAAGCCCTATAAAGATAGTAACAGCCATATTCAGCAGTGTCAAATAAGATATTTCACTGTAAGTTTTTTTCTAAACATAGAATAAATCCTCCTGAAATTGTCAGTAGAAACAGGTCTCTGAAATTTTTAGCTTTTTCACTTATATATGGTTTGAGTTCTTTTACAGATGGAGCTAACTGGAAAAACCCCTTAGTTTTCACATTTCCCATTGTCTAAATTATTAAGGAATATGTACCTTAATTATTCTGCAACATTCAATAACCTGAAACAGGAACAGTGCAACAGCAATAAGATTTTAAGTGTAGAACATCTATAAAGAGCCTACAAAATAGAGTAGTCTCAGAATAAGGACACCCCAAACATGATGAAAGACTTACATACTTACAAAAGAAATAGTTTGGTTCACACTAAGATAAATACTACCTGTCTCTCAGTCACAGAAGTATTTCTTTATCAGTACAATACTCTTAATTGAATTCACATGAAAAACAAGAAATCAGAATCCTAGGTTAAAAAGACATAGACAGTTAAAATAAGTGACTGCAGTTCACACATATGGGACTTTGTTTTCCAATAATTTCACTAAATGAACCATTGTAATAAACATATAATTTTATTCTAAGTGAGTATACACACTCAGAATAAAATCTACATTAATTACACTGACTATTCCTGAAATGCTGAAAAGAAGAAAAAGAGCTAAGGGAATGGAAAGAAAGGAGTGTGGTTGCTAAATTATCTTGTCCTTGGTTTATACCAAGGAGCTGCTGCTCACCTGTAACTCAAGTGGGAAAAGCCAACGACAGCAAAGCTAATCAGCATCCAAAACTACAATCTCTGTTTCAGTGCTGCCTTGTCATGCAAGAGAGCAGGGTAAAGACATCCTGTTATGCCCTAGCAGCCTTTGCCTCATGCTGGGGAATGGAATAAAAAATTCCCTGCTGGTGAGAACTTCATAAAAGCCACCCTTAGAAGTAAAACACATGACCAATATGAGGTCTTCAGCTGCCCTGGCTCCATTCTCTTTTTTTCCCCATTTACTAGGGCTTTCTGTAAAGGCTTCCAGTTCACACTTACCACATTTTGTTCTCAGCTGATTTGCCCTTCCCCACAAAACAGCAAATATTCCTCTCACTGCACTTTTCTCGATGTCATAATGAATACATTAATTAATCTGGTATGACTCTAAATAAGTTTGTAACTACAGATGAAGTCATGTCACTGAATCTAGTGTATTTTAATACATTCAGAAATTCAGCAGAAAAGGCAAGAAAGGATGTGGAAAAAACCCCTCAGTTCTAGTGACTGAGTAGAATATGACTCTGAATGAATCAACAGATTACACACCAGCTAGACAAAAAGTCTAGCTGGAACTGGCAGGATTACCTTACCTGTCTTTTTTTCTGTTTGTAATGCTCAGTATTGAATAAAGCTGCAGCCTTTGTTCATTAACTTTATTTATTGGAAGCAATGAGTCTCCTCTTTGCTGGCAAGTCAGCAGTGAACAAAAGCTAAGTACAATAGTCCTGTGCAAGGCTACAAGAAAAATTGAACATAGAGAAGATGAACATATGGCCAATTAAAGGCTGACCCAGTTAATGTTACCATATTTCTGTGTGGTTTTAATGATATCAAGATAAAGCTAGACAATATGTATACAAAGAAAAAAAGAACTAACTCCTGACTGTACGTGTTACTTCCATGCTTCCTCAGAACAACAGACAGGTACTTACTTCTACCCTTTCTGCAGCAGTTCAAGATGGTTGCAAGATTAGATTAAGAAGTGGTATCTTTGTGGCTAAATGTTCCTTCTTGTTTGTTAAAATTAATCTTTAACTGAATTTTATGTTGCATTTCTACAGTCTCTAATATACAAAGAGTCCCAATTAAGATTTAAACAGGCAGAATATAGTAACACATTTGATTCATCTTTTTCAACACTTTTTTTAGCTATAATAAATAAGGAAGGCATTTAAAAACAAAAGGAGTATCATATTCCTCCAACTGTTTAACAATGGCCAAATCATTCGGACAAAGCTACCTAATTTCTCCATAACTGACATTTATAAGACTAGCTGCCTATAAGTAAGAATAACTCCAGACGGAAATTACTTTACACCTTTGAATATCTTCATACCCCTGTGTTTTATTTCAATATAACTGAGGAGATTCTAACCATCCTTTTCTGAATCTTATTTAAAATTGCAACTTACAGCAGAAGTTGCAAGTACTTTCACACAAATATTTTGGTGATTTTACTGGGGTATTTTTTCCTCATTTTTATTAGCTGCTCCTGTATTAGAAAAAATTCTGTAAAAGAGCTTCTTTAAACCACTGTGAGTCTATCAATTCCCATCATGTTTTCTCATTTGTTTCTAAAATAAAAATTCTTAGCTAAATTTTTCATTCTTTCTCCATAAAAATTCTTCATAATTCTTCTAATAACTTTTGCCACCTACATCTGTACCTTCTCCACCTATACTGAAAACAGCAGTAGGACTCCATTTTTAATATATAAGCATCAAGTGGGGAAACTAAGCCCATACTGTTATACACAATAGTGGTAGTCTTTCTTCTGCTCTTTACCCTTCTGACAAGGCCAACACTTTCTAGGTAATTTTAGGTCCCATTGAAAGTAAGATTAACCATGCTAGTTGTAATTGAAAAAGGGAATCTTCCAGTGCCTGACTCTCCAAGGAAAACTCTCCAAGTCCATTTCACAACTGCATTCCCTCAATTAAAAATAATTTATCTCCAGTTCCATGGGCCTTGTCCCTGTGTATGCAATCCACATTATCCCAAAGGAGCTGCTTTGGTAAAGTGCTGAAATTGTAAGTACTAATCCTCAGCTGACAATGAAGATCAGGAGCAAGTAGTTGAACTTCCAGAAAAAACAGGCTGCCAGAAGTGTGTGTAGCAAAGCACAAGAATAGGATCTTTAAAGATGGGGATTTGTACTGTCATTTCATTTCTATTTCATCCCATTTATAGTAAATAAATTACAATATTATAATTATCTGTAATTTTTAATCTGTAGTCAATATTTTTTTACTAACTTATTATGAAACAAGATGTAAGCAGTCACGCTGTGTGCCTTAACATATCCAGATACTTTCAACTTAAACAATTTCTGCCAATTCTGGTATGAAAGAACAATTGTCTCAAAGACAATTTGGTTTCAAGTTTGGAAAGCTAGTCACAGTGACAGAAGGGAACTTTTGGAACTGTCACGTCTAAGTGTAAAGATGCATCATGAGAGCTCAAGCTTTACTGAATATTACAAAGGACACAACCAGAGAGACACACCTTAAGATAGGTGATACTATTGAATCTTCAGCCGTATTGATACCATAGTATCATCAGGTATCAAACTGCTGCTAAGCAGTTTGGGTAAGTGGAGTTTTCAGAATATGTGCATAAGAGTAATGAATCTTTCTTTCAGCTTTCTGTCTCATATTGTTGATGACCAGCACCCGTCCTTAATAACTATGAGAGAAAGCACAAAGGACAGGAAAACTGTGCTATAAAACAGGCACATCAAATATAGCATCTTATAAAGTTAGAATCATGACACACTCAACTACCACCACTAGCAGTACTCTAGGTATTGGAAAACCCAAATGAGGAACCAAAATTTCTTAGACCTCTAAGTCAATCAGCCACAACAGACAGATAAACAGTGAAAGAAGAGACACAGCTCCTTGTTAAACAGAAAGGAAATATCTTCTCATTATTTATTTTGTAACAGAAAACTACTTTATAAACTCGAATTAGGTTTATTTTGCAGTTATTGTAGCACCCTTTCTGTGTTAAGAGCTTTATGCAAAAATTAAGACTCCTGTTTGGATATTTTCCATGCACAGTTGACACAGCCATACACAGACTTTTGTCCCCTATACATGAATTCTCACCTGAAATCTAAATCACTGAGGAATACACCTGGATCCCATTAAAACTTCCTTTTACAGTCTATTTGTATCCTGTCACGCAACTTTTTATAGTTAAAAACCATGCTGATTTTTACAGCTACTATTACATTTCTTCCTGATTCAGTCACCTGATTCAAATGTTTTGTAACAGAAAAGCTGTATTTGTCTAAAAACATTAGAAATAGAGTTGCATGTTGATGATTTCTAATTTTTTCTGATCTTGTTTGTGCTAGGCATTCAAATAAATAACAGTTTTAACAAAACTGGTCCACACCTATATTTTTTAATTACTAGATCTTTATTTTTTAAAAAACCTCATTATTACAAGCATACAAATTACTGTTCTATCCAAATAATCTACTCACAAAAAGGTTCACAGTTTATGTTATACTTGTTTTCATAAACCATGCTTTTACTTACTTTATAGTAAATTTCATCTTAAACGTATGCAATATTTACCAAATGTACCTTAAAAAGAGCCCAATTCAGTTGCTGGCAATTAAGTACATTGCAACACTATTACATTTATAAAGGGCATCTCCAGCAGAGATAATATTTCGAACAGTCACTCAGGTTACTCTATTTGCATCATCAATTGACTTACAAAAGGAAGCCATTAACTTCACACCTGTAGTTTCAGATATGCCCAAAATAACTAAGTTACTGTGTTGAACTTTTTTATCCTTACTATAAAAGGGAAAATTACTTTCATTAGACAATTACATACACAGCCAAAATAAACACATGCTAAATAATAGGTCAGACTGTCTTGGCTCCGAAACGTAACACCTCCTGACATTGCAGGATCATGATTAGAGCGAGTTCATTCCACATTGTTTACAACATTTATGAGCATTTTCAATTATTAAGTAGCCCCTATCTTTTTACCTCCGTGACAGGATTGTTCCTATCTTGATGATTTTCCTTTTCTAACAAACAGGAAGTACATCTGAGCAATGCTGGGAAAGCTAGCGTAAGCAAGTCTCAGTTGTGCTCACCATATGGTGAGCTCAGCTTCATCTCAGCAAACTACATCAACATGCTTGAGGCTGAATTATCACCACCAGAACTGGTGGTAGCAATTAGTTGTGGTGCATCTTAGTTTTGACTGTATCAGTATTGCAACTGTAAAAACAGCACTACAGGGGGAGATCTCTTGAAAGCTTCTCAGCTCTCAAAAGCCTGCAATTTTTCATACCCATTCATATTTTAAAAGTAACAGGAACTTGAGCCGAAACACTTTTTTTTTTTTCCATCATGCTAATGTAACCTCTTCTTGAAAAAAACAGAAAAAATGGGTCTTTAAATAGAAATTCAAATATTAAAAATAATTCTGATCCTTTATTAGGAACAAGCTCACAAAGGGAGAGAGATGCTTTCGGCTGCAGGAGAGACTGCACGAGAGAACAAGGTGCACGCTAATTCTACCTAAACCCATACCTCTACAGTTCCATGCATTCCCTTTACTCAAAAGGTGCACTAAATTCAAACTTTACGTCCCAGAAGTAAAATATAACGTCACTTCAGGTTGCAGCAATATTTCTACATTTTAGATAAATGGTATTTGATAATGATTGAAAAGATAAGAGATTTGTGACTCAAAAACTGTATAAATAGAAGCTAATATAATACTATTTCTGTAAGATAATGCTTGAGTTTTCCAAATAATTGGAGTTGTGCAAAATCATCCCAAAAAAATCAGTGCCAGAGAGAAGATCAGAATACAATCCTGTATTTAACTCCTTTAACCTCTTATTTAAATCTTATTAATTAACCATTAAGAGCTCAAAGCTACTGGGTATAAATGAGGTTTTTACGAGAATGTCAGAACACCATTAGGCCTTCTGGTCATGCTCTGCTGTTCATAATCCCACAGAGTGGAAGTATGCAGTAACGGCAGGCCCTGTAAGTAGCAGAGGGAGCAAGGACACTGTGACACTCAAAGGCCAGGAACTATTCCTATAACACTTGAACACTTTTCTCCACCAAGATTTTGATAACAGTTTATTAAAGCCTTCTCCTGGAGTACTTCTGTTTGGAAAAATAGTAAATATAAATAGATTCTAGTCACTTTTGTTTTAGTGTATTTGCATCTAAACAAGTAGAACAAGTCTTAGTTCTGGTCTTCATCTTCAATCTTTTTCCTGTGTTCTAATTTTCCTGTTGCTGAGCAGGACTCATAGATTACTGTATTGTTATGTGACAATGTAAATTGCTGCGAAGTCTTTTTGTTTAAATAATAAGATTTACAAATGTAACCCGAGTGGTTTCAGAAGTTCGCTCAGAAGTTTGCTGCAAATCATACATGCCAGACTCTGGCAGAAGCAAAACCTTACATTATAGTGTTGTTCTCCCTCTGCCCCTTCTCACTGAAGTATCTTCAACTTCCATGGCCTTTCAACAAATTTACTATCCTAAATTAAAGACATTGTGGAATACAACTTAGAGAAAAAAGATCTATTCTCATTCCTACTGCAGAACATGGTCAGTTCCACCTAAAGAAAATAAATCCAGACATCCAAAATCAATTGCCATTCTTGTTTGACATAAGTCTTTTGTCTCCAAGATTGACCAGACACTACTATTCAAAGACACAATAGCAATACTGAGAAATTTCCAATTCTTCTTCGTTAATCTAACTGTATGTAGCACTGGAAGTAGGGTCTTTCTTTAAATATGGACACCCAAAAAAGAAGTTGGTTATACATACATCTCTCTTTCATCTTTCTCTGGCCTCTAAAGATAGAGTCAAAAGAGAGGCAAAGGCAGTGACTAAGATGTAACAGCCAATACTTGAACAAATCACCATAGGAGATAAAGTTGTGATTCTAGGATCACAATTCATCAATGTTACATGTTTAACCAAAGAGAGAATATTTATTTAGTGTGTAGGTAATTAATATTGCAATAGCTAAGAAATATACACAACGGAGTCACAAATGCAACAGTTAATCTTGTGAAGAATAGTTTCCAATAGAACAGATAGCATAACATTTTCTGAAGAGATTGAGTATGGATATTGTAAAGAGGAGGATGCAGTGTCATCACTACATATGATGAAGCATTGCTGCAATATGTTTGTTACCCTAAGTATACATTTAATCTTGAAACAGGCAATATTCTGCTCTTTCAGAAGTCACTTGTTAGTCAGATTTTTGCATACAAATGTTAGTGTTTCATACTCTGTTGGTGAACACAGCACTAGGAACAATAAAACAAGTTTTGCTTATAGGAACATAATTGAGAGGGGAGTCTACAACTGTTCCAAAACTGTTTTCTGATGCAGTCTGTATCCATGGACAAAGTACACCTGAGATAAGACGTCTGACTGCGTTCCTACTGACAGAACCCAAGTTATCTCTGCTGAATATCCTTGCACTGAAGCAAGAATATCCCTTCCCTACAACAAAACTATCCTTAGTAATCATCTGTGGAAGTAGGAAATATATAAATGGATGTAAAGATTCCTAAAGGATGAGAAAAGGGTAACATCTAGAAAGAATAACTGCAATTACTGACAAACTTTGAAATTCTAGAATCGTTGAATCATGTTTGTGACAGATCAAAATTCCTAACAGGCCACAATAAGAACTGGATTTTTGTTTCTGTGAAACTGCTTTTTTTTCTCTGTGACAACCTTCACCGTCTGTTTATGTTATTCATAGATGAGACTTTGTACTCAGTAGTACTCATCCTCACCCCAGGCTTCTGATCGACACACTCTGACACCATCTGTCTGTGTTTGTTCTGGGTCCAAGATACTCCAGGAGCCACAGCACTATGAATTTACTTCAACTTTCTCTCTATACAGAACATAAAACATACTTCAGAAGAGATAAGTGAATTTCCTTCTTCTGTAAAATCAATATTACTTCTATTATGATCACAGAAAGCCACCTGCGAGCACACATGTAAAAGCAAATGGGAATGATTACACTGGAAAATTAAAAAGATACATCTATCTGTAAAATAGAAGAGCTGACTGGCTTTCATGATATAAATGTTTTGAGGACTATACTCCTTTTAGAACATACCTGAAGTGTTCTGGATATCTGTTCAGTCATCCTCAAATCTCTAAAACCAGAACTTGAGTGAGGACTGCCACTACATCATAAAAATGTGTACCCGGTGATAAAGGACAAATGTCTAATCTAGTATGTCTTCCCCAGCTAAACACAGCAGAGCTCCACAGCGTTTCTAGATCAGTCTAGTCTTTTCCTGCCTTAAATAAGGGAGGATAAATAAACATTTCTTTCCTCTAGCCTTGCTTCCCCTCCTCATCTCTTAAATTAAGGCAGGAATACTTCATTTTATTTTTATCTAATGAATCAACCAAATAGTCCAACTATTCCTTATCAAAGGAATAAAACAAGACAACAGTGAAAAGAACACTTTCCTCACTCTCACTCAGTCTAAAACATGTAAAACAATCAACCACTGCAAATGCATCAAAAGAAAAACCTATAACTGAGAGAATCACACAGCTTTATACTCTACACAACACTGATTCACAGCTATCAATTAAACAGAAATATTATTGAAAGGAGTTATAAGTTTGAAAGCATATAACCAACATTTGAACTTTCTTTCAAAAGCTCTGCAGTTGGGAAGCCTAATTGTATTTCCAGCAAGCCTAATTGTGTTTCCTGACTCCAGGGGCCAGGAATTCCCCAGACACTGATGACAGATAGGTCTGGCTCTGCTTTCAACCTGCAAGTAAGCAAAAATACCCACTGCTATGTGAAACTTAGCATGAAAAACAACCACTGTTTTCACTGGTACCATTAGCAGCTGGAAGTGCTCAATACTTCATTTCATAAGCATTCAGCACTACCTCAACTGGGTCATTTGTAGAAGTGATTTGCACAGGTACAAACTACTCTCAGTACTTGCATTCAATAACAAACATTAAGACGTAGAGCTTAAACCCCACAGGTAGCCTTTGTAAAGTGCCAAACATCTTCCAGTACCAAAGAAACTCAATGGAGTTAAAAGGCATCCACCAGCACTTCTAGAGTTTCTGTCATTAACTAGCTTAGAACAAATTTCCTGGTTCTGAAACTGGGTATTGGTTCACAAACCTGATTTGTTTCTTTTTTAAGAATTTGATCCAACTTTGTGAGGTTAGTTTCGTAGTTACAATGTTGTAATTGATTCAACCATGATTATTAAATCTCTCCTCTGTCCTGAATATTTGTGCAACATTGTTCATTTTGCTCTTTTCATGTCTAAGTATCTCTACCTCTAATGTAAAATAAAAATACTTGGACTGTTTTATACCTCAAAGTATCTTTCATTAAAACTACTCTTTGAAAGCCTTTTCTAGTACACCAATCACTGCTGACTTTAGAAGCCTACTGTATTTGACACAGATAATTAAAAGTCTTCAGTAAAGTCACTCTGTTTCAGGAAATGTTATTTTGACTTCTAAGTAACCTTTTGTACATCTCTGACTTCAAATTCTTGGTTAACTTCCTTCCCAGTTCATCAAATAATTAAAACAATATATCCTAGTTATTTTCAGAAACTTTCCAATCACTTAGTTACATGTACAGCAAAAGAAATTAATGTATCTTTTGTTCATGCTTTCATACTACCAGTTTATATGCTCCGGGAGACAGTTACCACTCTGCAAAGCACAAAAAAGTTACCATCTTTACATCACTCCTACCCTTAGTCATGTATCATATTCAATATTCTGGGTGTTCACTCCGTTTTGGTAAAAGCTATTCTGAGTTTTTCCAGGTGAAACGTTAAGAGGATGAAAGAGGTTGAAAGAAGGTGAGAAGGAGGAATAAACTGAGGAGAGGTGCTGAAGAACTGTTTTAATCTACAGCTTCATGCAAAAGGTCTGGAGAACCATCCTAGGAGAAAGTATTTCTTAGCCCATAATAACAGGTGAGCCTACTTAAAGAGTTTAACACAACAATGAGCTCAAGTCAGTTGTTTTCATGTGAAAACAGAAGCTCTAAAGCGAAAACAAGCCCAGGTTAACTTTGTCATAAAAATATTTCCCAAGTGATGAAGATGGACACTCATATCTCTGCTGTCTTGTGTGAGTGCTTCCTGAACACACTTTTTACATTTACAGTATGACTAGGGTAGCAGCATGACTCACAGAAGCATCTTTTTAGGGAAGAGATAGATGATTCATAGACAGATAGACAGGTATCAGTTCCACTGAAGTCACTAATGAGTTCCAACATACTCTGATTTTGTGATTCTGACTGCTAAGCTTATTATCCTTTCTTGGAAACCTCAACCAAAAAGAAGAATACTAACTAAAAGGAATGTATTTTGACACATTTTTAAACTAGATTAATGTAGACAACACTATAATGTTCTGAGCGGTTCTTCAAATCCACTAGTATTGACTGAAATTTAAAATGTTAGAATCACAGAAAATACTGACAATATCTAGTACCTGTGGGGAAGAAAACTGTAAAGCAGACAAGCCCAGAAAGCCAAAAGAAGAGATAAAACTCTCCCTTGGGAGATAAAACTTGCCAGAGAGAGATGGACACAAATCTTTGTACTAGAAAAAGGGAAATCTTGAGTTTGAGAAAGATTGTTCATGAGCATATCTTTTGTGTTATTAAAAGGAATTGTTTCAACTAACCAGCACCCAGAAATAGTGCAGATGATGATGATAATAATGTTAACAATAATAATAATACAGTTAGTGATAAGAACTGCATGCTACAGATCTCAATTCTCTGCAGGGGTCCTATCTGTCTGTTTACTCAACATTATCTAAATCTGTGCACACTAACTATTTCTGTCAGAAGTCAGCACCTAAGGAAACAATAACTGCTTCAGCTTTCAGAGTCACAAATAAACACACAGCTTTATACTCTGTTGCTGACTTCAGATCCTCTCAAAAGCTATTTTTTATTTACAATGATGTTTAAGACACTTTTTCCACACACTCAAAAAGTAAAAAGCTTCATTAACTATGTTTTATGTTACAAGAAAGGAACCACACTTCCTTATAGGAATCTGGGATGTGTGTTACCTCATGAATTACCGTATCTTTGTCTGATTTAAGTTGTTATTGAAAGTACTACCATCATTGTTATCTAGTTTTCAAATTGTAACAGGATCAAAAGTTTTTAACAAAATGTAGTAACCATTCCAATTATCTCCCCCATCCCACTGGTGAGGGAGAGTGAGCAAGTGACTGCATGGTGCTTAGTTGCCAGCTGGGGTTAAACCATGACACCAGATTACATCATTACACCTTCAGACCATACACGGTCTGGCTGTACCACAAGGTTTTCTCCTTCAGGTTTCAGACTGGGACTCTGTATATACAGGAATGCTGTAGAACTGGTGAGCTCCCAAGCTTTCCCTCAGTTTCAAGCACCTTAACTGTATTTCCATACCAAAGTTTTTGTGCTGGGCCTAGAGTCCCAATGGGAATATTGAATCAGTAAGAAAAATTTACTAGAGGGCAAAGAATGATTTAAAGCACACTATGAAAAGTGGCGTAGATAATATAAATCCCATGAAAATTCAGACTCTGGTACTCATTATGTTCAAAATGAGAATCATGAATCTGGCCCCTATGCACCAGCATGATACCACTTCCTGTATTCTTTACTTTCTACCCAAGTGTCAGAAAACAAAAGTTCCCTGTTTGACGAGAAAGCCAGAAGTGGCAAAAAGCTGGCAACAGTTTGCATCAACCTGCAAACAAAATGTGTGAACCAAAAGGTATTCTCTTTTCCTTTTCTTCTGCTTAGTCTCTGCCAAGTTGTCTCCATGAATTTGACTAAGATTATTTTAACAAAATAGAAGCTGTATAAGGAAGCTAGGAATATGTTGCTTATGACAATATTTCATTAGCTGAAAAAACCCCAGTTACTAAAAGGTTACTTCTGCAACCTTGAATCTCCCTCAAAGTTGACATTAATTAAAAAGATACATACCAGGAATGGTTAAAAATTGAAACATAATCCGTGAGAAATACTCTATACATGCTAGCAGCTATGGGTGCATTGAATAGTCAATTCTAAACAAAAATCCAGATGTCTCCACAAATTAAATCTGTGTTTTCAACAGTTAATAATTACTTACATTTCTATATATGCTCTACTCTAAAAGTGAGTCTGCCCTTTGTAAAAATTGAAGCCTTTTAACTTATTTTCAGCACGGCATAGTCAGATTGCGTGAGCAAAAGCAGCCACTCTTTTACCATCTTAGTCCCTGACAGATACTAAAAAGGAAATAAAGGAGCAGGTGTCTCTAATAGACTGAACATTGAATGGGAAAGTGAAAGCAGGTTAGAGGAGAGTAACAGAGGTGTAAGTAATGGACATTGACACCCTTCAGACATAGGAGCTTGAGGGAAGTTGCTCATTTAGCACCAGAGACAGCATAGGAACTAAGCTGAATAGTCACATGTTATTACACATGTAAATTATCATTTACAGTCTAAAATGATGATGAACATTAAGGAAAGCAAGGTTCAAATTTTACTTGGCAAGTCAAAAACATCTTGTGCCTTTTTTTAATAATTCCTGAGAAAAATACAAGTCTTGGAACTAGTAATAGTGCAAGTAAAATAAGGTTCACATCACTTTTAGTCACAAAATATAGCTTGCTCTGTCATTTTAAGACTTTAAATTCTTAACAATAATGCACCAGTAGAGTGCAGCAGCTGTGTTGTGATGCTCTCTAAGTTTTGACCTTCCTAAAACAAGATTTGATAAACATCATACAAATTGAACTTGCTGTATGATCTTTATCATCAGTTCTTCACAAAATGAAATGCACAATTCTTCTTTGGGAAAAAAAAAAAAGTTCATCATGGTTACAGTCAACACCAAAATTGAGATGATAGCCTTTCTCTTTTGCAAGAACCCCTTTTGCCGCTGTCATGACAGCAGGTTCCATTGGAGACTGAGGTGAAGCTGCATGCTTAACATGCTTTCCTCATATTATAGTAAGAGTACCACTTCTCTCTTCTTTGAATAAAGCTTAAGCCAGCATTTTCTAAATCTATTTGCTTATCTCATTCAGGCAACCTGTCATCCCTCTAGGGGTACTGTCCATTGCTTTTGGAAAGCAGTTCAAAGCAGGATGTTGTCAGCATATTAGTAGCACCACAGCCTGTGAGAACTCTGAGACATTTCAAAAATTGAAACAGAGAGAAAATACACTCACACAAAGGTTTCAGGAGGTGCTTTAACTATGTTACAACATACTGCAGTCTGCATTGTCTAGATAGCAATAGGCTTATTTACATCTATATGTATATACATATGCAAACATTCTGTTCTTCAGTCACACCATTTTTTTATGTATTATATATATTTATTATGTTACACAACACAAAATATCTAGAGATTTTAACGTATGAAATAGTTTCAATATAACTCCATTTCAGCCCTGTCTTATAAATAAGTGGAATTTAAATTCCTTATTAACAGCGTTATTCAATTTATCAAAAATGTGAAATCTATTATCTTTGAACTATCATATTCTGTGGGTTTGTCTGCAGAATTACAAATCTGTGTGTATTTTAGGACCAAAATAGATCAGTTGGATTCCAAGTTAAA
>VZZY01012283.1:0-27806 GCA_013400335.1 Eurystomus gularis
TCCCTGGGGGACCCTGCTTCTGATAGGTTGCAATTTTGAGAATGAATCATTTACCATCACCTGCTGGATAAGGGCTTTCAGCCAGTTCCACACCCACTTCACAGACCATTTGTCTAGGTCATAATGAGTTTGTTTTTCAAGGAGAAGGCTGTGGAGGACCATGTCAAAAGCCTTGGAGAAGTCCAGATAGACTATACCCACCGCCTACCCTTCATCAACCAAGCAGGTTACTTTGTCATAGAAGGCGATTAGGTTTGTCATGCACGATTTGCCCCCGATGAATTCATGTTGGTTCTTCCCAATTATGTGCTTCAGTCTACTTGTGATAGTCATCAGGAGGATCTGCTCCATAACCTTCCCAGGGACTAACATGAGGCTAATGGGTCTACAGTTACTTGGGTCCTCCTTGAGACCCTTCTTACGGATGGGAGTGACATTAGCACTTTTCCCATCTTACATTTGTTTGTTTCTGCACTTTCCTTCTGCCCAAACTTCTTCAGGCACAGAACCAGAAGACTTTATAACTCTGTATTTTAAATACTTCACCCTTTAAAGAAATGGTCACTGGTGTCTTTCTTGAAAGGAGCTTCCTATCCTGCTACATTTCAAGACTTCACAGAAGGACACTGATATAGGACATCTATTCTGCAGCTCAGCTGTCCAACTTTAATTGAGGGTTGACAGGGAATTGAAGCTGCAGCTTACATTCATGCAGTACAGAGCAGAACCTCACAGCCCACCTGCTCAGAGCTGGACAGCCCCAAATCAGTCCTTGCCTGGAGGACAGGACAGGCACAGCACACAACAATGAACCACCAGAATCCTTGGATAGTGTGGTGCTAAGCAACAACGCTGGCCCGTAAGTGGGAGCTAGCAAACTTGCTGCATAAAGCTAACTCCATGTAGTTGCTGCCTGCACAGCAGTCCCCATGTTGTAGCACCCAGATAAAGAGCTTTCACATCACCCATCTCTTGTTTCCCTCAATAACGAGTGGTGGCTGAGCAGGCACCCCATTGTATTAGTGCAGAGCCTGAACGGCTGGATTAAAATTTTTTTAAAATCCACTTATTTCACTGGTACTCCCTGTGCCTTTCCATAATCTGTGCATCAAACAGAAGTGTAATAGTTTCTGGAATATATAACAAATTCTATATGATTTAAGATTTCCCCTCTTCAAAAGAGGTGTTTATTATCACAAGTGGAAGGGCTGCACTGTGGGGATGTGCTGTCAGTAAACAGATCAATCTGAAATGAACCCGATGAAGAGGAAATCTCTGTTTAGCTCCTATTAGTTAGGATCTTGAAAGGTCATTCTGAATTTGGGAAATCTTGTCTGGGAAAGACGCCAGCAATTCCTCTGAGCTGAAGTGGTGCTGGCATTTAAAATTGAGAGAATGTCCCGACTGATGAACCAGTTGACAATCTGGAAAAATTCTGCTAGATACATCTAGTGGCTGCTCCAAAGGTAGAGGAGGAAAAAAAAATTATCCTTTGACCTTTCTATGCCTTGCAATGAAGCCTGCTTATGACAGTTTGTTTTTCTCTACTGGTGCTCAATTTTTTGTTTTTCACTCTTCAGCTACTACAGATCATCCAACAATCACAGTGGTTTGTGCAAGTAATGGTGCAGGATGAAGGACTTTGGTGCAGCATATCTGTGCTGGCAGAGGGCACAGAATGACAGTGATATAACAGTGCCTGGAAGATCCAACTATTCAGCTGGGTACAGCTTTCCATTCACAGAGTTTACAGTTTTGCTTATTACATATATGTGTGTATAAAAAACTTGTATATATGTACACATGTACATAGGTGTTTTGGTGGTGAGATTTTTTTTATTTTAAGGAAAAACTTAATTTCTGAAATATGTTCTCTTTGAATAGAAGTGCAGCTCTGATTTCAGTCTTTAGAAGGCAATGGTCTGGGTGGACAAACCTCTCCAGTTCTAACCTAACAACCTAGGAATTAGGAATACTAAATTAAGATTGAAAAAAACCAACTGTAAATTTAGCCATATTTTCAGCTTCCTAGACTCCCTTACCTTGCACATAAAAAGAGAGCCTCTCATTTATAAGCCTCCTGAAATGCCCTGGTAGGTACAGAAAGAAGATACGTCTTACTTTCTTCTGGAAAGGCATTTCTATAAAACTCTTCTAGCTTTTGAATGCATTTCAGTTTCTATAAAAAGAATCCTAGAAAATCTCAAACTCTGGAAGTCACCAGATACTTTTCTTTGGGTACCAACTGAAGTATCTGGAGAGACACTAGATCCTTTGTGTGTGCATGCATGTGTGTGGGGGGGGAAACCCCCTTCTTACTAAAATCAAAATGATAAATATGCAATTACATAATTATGTTAAAAAAAATGAGCAGGATTTTCCTGAGGCGACACATCTGTCTCTGCAAGACTCCTGAAGATGCAACAAAATACATACACACAAATTGGTTTATGGCATTTATGCTGCCCTACTTGCTTGTTATCATTAAAAGCTTTCAGACAGTAATCAATTTCTCTGTGGTGGAGATTACTGCAAAATGCATTAAGAAGTTCACGCCTGTGGCAATGGTCACTGAAAATATTTTGGAAAGCATCCCAGAAGTATAAGACTTTTTCCAGACATCCGAGAGAGACTGCTATGACAGAGGTTCTGGTGTCAAGACTTCTCCCCCACCACCCCTTTTTTAATAGCAGCATTTTTTGAAAGGTACATTTCAGCTTTTTTTCCTTCTTTTAATTTTTTTTTTTTCTAAGCAAGCCAAGATACTTGGATCATGGAAAGCACTAACTTCTTAGACAACTGTCTGAAGGTATCTCCTTCCTTGTTCCACATAATGTGTATAAATACACTCTGGCTTCTTAATTTCATCGAAGAAAACAGCTGAATTCTAACAAATGAGTGCGAAAAACACCTGCTTACTCTATCATAATAACATTCAGGTTTTTGTAAAATAAGTAGCCCTGGAGATGTTCCTCTATTACATAAAGAAAACTGAATACACTATAATCATCAAACACTATTTCTACTTTATATCAAGAACATAACCTTCACATACTAAGTGACATACGCCATCAAATCTTCAAGGGAGTGGCTTTTGAAATGTGTCTTACAACTTGGCAAAAGTTATCCTAAAATAATTATGGTGATGTGCAGGAAAACCTGCAACCCTCTGCCCTTGGAAATTAATCGCTATTAGATTGAAGTTTCCTTAGAAACATTAATCAGGAAGACAGTTTCTATGAAACTGTCCCAGACTGGAACACTTCTGAAGCCCACAGCCAAAGCAGTTCCTCTAACTGACCTTGTATATAGACTGTAACCATCTAAAGACAGAAGTCGCTTCTCAATGTACATCACACAGCCCAGTAGCTATTTGAATGCGAGTGGACATTGCAGACTTTAACATAGAAAATCCTAAACAATAACTGAACTCAGAAAAAGGAACCTGACAAACATAGGCATGGGAATGTGCAAAAAAGGTTAGTAGAACATCCAAGGCATCATCAAACTACCAGCCTTAAGAACAAACAAGAGGTAGAAGACAGAAGCAAGAGATGCAACCTCAAGGCATTCTTTATAAAGAAAAGGAAAAAAAAAAAGTCACCACAAGGTGCTAGGCAGTGTTCATCTACTACTGACTCCTACCACTAGGAGTAGGTGTAGAGGGAAGTGTGTGAAGTTGCTGCCAAATATGGTCTTTTTCAATCTGCAGATGCTGCATATTAAACGAAAATGTCCAAGTGTTGCTCACCCACAAGTAGTTCTTTCCTGATAACAGTATGTTGCTTTTTCACATGCTAATGTGTGTACCACAATGAACGTTCAACACATTGCCAACTATTTTGATTGTCCCACTCAGCTGTTCACTTGCAGTAGTATACAGAAAACAGAGCTCCTGTTCCAGTATCACCCTGAGCTTACAGCATACCTCAACAACACACAACTGAAACACAGGGACAAATTCCACTGCCTTGGTCACATACTCCTTTTAAATACCATAGCAGATGGTGAACTTGGACAGATGTCAGCAGGAGGTATCACAGTTTGCAGAAACTTAGAGCATCACCTCCGGAAAGGAAGAGACTTCCTCAAACAGAAAGAACCATGACTGTGTTATCACTGCCCTTGTGTGATAACAGAACTTGATGTGACAGATCACTTTTGTCAATTCCACACATGCTCACCTTTGTGCCCTTGCTGAATCAGCAACAAGGATAATACCCATGCAGCAAAGTCTTAGAGATTGTCAAATTCTTGGCACCGAAGGCAGGTCTCCTGCAGGCCCAAAGCAGACAATGTTTACATCCAGTATCCTAAGCTACGTTTTACAGCCAACTAGGACAGAGCACACAGCTAAGAAACAGGCCAGTGAAACCCGCTAGTTTATGCTCTGCAAGTATAAACTTAAAGCAAATCTTCAGTCATGTGGTACTAGTTTAGCCACATTGTAGGCCACAGCTAGAGAATTCTGCTAAGAGACAGATCGTGCACTACCACAACCAAGACCTACAAACAAAGCAGGACTGCCACTGTGCAGTGCAAGAGGCACTCCTGTAGTGCAGGAGGGAAGTGGGGGTCCTGAAGTCAGGAGGCAACATCTGCGATGCTTCTGGCTGCCAGATTAATTTCCACCAAAGCAGCCACAATGCCACAGTCAACTAAAGGGCCCGTCATCATTGCAGTGAGCAATGAGCACAAAAACTGGGCAATGAGAATATCTCTCAATAGCATCAGTATCTGGGAGAAGGAGCATTTCTCTTGCCTCTGCATGTTAGACAAGGTCTTCAGCAAGTGCCAGGTTAAGAACCTTGCAGTTACATTTTTTTGCTATCACAAAACAACATCCTTACTAATAATTTTAAAATGTTTTTAATTGTTTTTCTACTTTTTTCTGTATCTCTTCCAATCCAAACTAATGCCAAACCTTGTCTTTTCTTCCTATGACATTTTAAAATATGCCATTTCTCCTCTGTATAAAATAACATCATCTTTAAAGAATTCCAGTTCTCCCTTTCCTGGATTCCTGCAATCAAGTATTATTCAGATTCTTACCTAACACCCCCTTTTATTCCATGGTGTTTGCTTAGGGAGGAAAATACAAATTGATTATACCATTGTGTAGACTAGAAGTTAAGATGACAACCACCTGCACTCACTTAATAATCTCTGTTAAGATACCGTCAGCTGGACTCCCCAAGAACACAATTAAGAAAGGAGCTCTTTCCTAAGAAAAAAAATCACTAACCAATTATCAAAATAGCTGTAAGAACTATCTTCATCATAAAAATGTGCAACATGCAGCTTGGATAGCTATTGTTGGTGAAGTGATATTATAAAAATAAGATTTTAAAGAGTTAATAAACAAGATGTAATTTTTTTCCTCCAGCAGAACTGTCTATATGTGCTTAACCTCAGTTGTTTCAAAGAACCTATGAAATGTACAATGTCTTGAAAAGTCTCCATGAGTTTCACAAATATAAACAAACAATGACAATGAAAGAGGTAATGGCATTATTGCAAACACAGAAAACACAACAAAAAAAGATGTACTGAAATCTGAAAGTTGGAACATGCCTGCAAAAACGTTAAATTTTTACGGCATATAGTTGTATTACAGACAAGAAAAATAACACCTATGCTTCTCTAGAAGGAAGCAAAATATTTATTAGGAAATGTAGCACTTCCTCAAGAATATAGTCTTAATCAAAATATTGTAGAATAACCAATAGACTGGCCCTAAGCTTGCAGGACACTATTATATTTGTAAAGAATCACTCCAAACTATGTACACTAATTCTACATAACATTGACATACGGTACTGAATTCCCAGACAGTCAGTCAAAGTTCTGGGCAGGAAACCAAATTCCATTATATTTTTTTTTTCTTCAAACACTATGTCAAAACACTCCTATTACTCATTACTTGTGCTTTGAAAGATTTACTCCATTACTCCTTAATGTTGTTAGCTTTTACAGATACTGCAACCAACAAGGAACTGCTGCTGGAAAAAATGTATTACAACTGTTTTTTAACACTGACATATTGAGATTGTTTCAATGTGAAATAGTCATGCTGACAACAAAAATCCAAGTAAAAAGATGGTAACTAACTTACAAATATAGGTACAAACTCAAATTTCAGTACAGAATCTATAACAGTGAAACAAACTATCAAGTACTAAAAGCTTCAAGTTTATCATTTTCCACATGAACTCATCCTACATCGATTCCAAAAAATGAATTCATACAACTAAGCCTCACTGTTGTCTCATTGCCATCTCATTAGTAGTCAATGTGCTACTTTCACACACAGTGCTTTCTAATATCAACAAACATAATCTTTTAACATGTTCTAAAGTAATGAAGAACATCTCAGACAAACATTTTTTTCCACTCATTTTGTTTTCAAGACACTCGAAGATACATAGCAGGAAGGACAGCTTACTGCAGAGTTGTCCGTGCAACAAAATTTTAAAAATACAATAGAAAACAAAGAAAGCTTTTCAGCTAGTTTCCCCTCTGCCATCCAAAAGCCTCAAAAATATTGAAATAAAATTTTCATTAAAAATAATCCAAGTCTCTATAAGAGCTATTTAAACATTATATTCAACAATTTTATTTTCTATAATCCATTTTTACATTTACATTACCCAGACTGAATGTATATTTTAATTATTTTCTCAATTCATTTGTTTTGCTGAAATAACATTCTAGTCCCCTTTGAGAATATTCTCAAGGTTATAAAAACTAGATTGTCTAGGAGTTTAGATTTGTTTTAAATGTCTAACAGTATATTACACTGACATAGTTTGAAATAATGAGGGCTTTATACAAATAATTACCAAACTATACAATTACTAGTAATTCCCAGAAAAAAAAACTGTGCGACAATAGACAAGGTTAAATGCACGTATATATCTGAATAAAATACATTACAGAAATATTGCCATTACTAAAAAAAAAAAAAATATCCTACCAAAACCAAGTGTTATAAGCCTAGAAAATTTACAGTTAAAAGAAATTCACATCCCCTAATGGAAACAGAATACCTCAAATACCTTTCAATCTGCCCTGATGTTGCAATTTAGAAACGGGGAGGGACAGAACCTAATTCAGATGGGAAAAAATGAACTTTAGTCTAAGAACACAAAATTAAGATTTAAAAATCAAATTCATTTGGCAGCTGCACAGTCTTTAGAGGTGAACACCAATTCCCCTTGCTTTCCTTGTATTCCCTTTCATTTCCTCATACACCTCTCACTTCTCCTGGCTGAGGACATTTGGTGCAAAAAGTGGTTTTGAACTACTGAAATGCAGAGGAGACTTTGGCCACAGATTGTATGTGGACGAAGCCTGCTACTTCTGGGGACTTTATGTGGAGAGGGTCACTATTTGTAAGGAGACTGAAACCATACGTTGCGGTCTTGCACTAGACTTGCAAATAGACACTACCTCCTTCTTCAAGGTAAGCGAGAATGGGCATGCAGTAGCCTCCAATATTTTCAGCAGTCATAAAAATAATCCCAGACCCCTTCAGAACACTAGGACACAAGAACACCTCAAAGAGAAGCACATCATGGAATTTTTCTTACGCTCACTGAAAAGGAGGTAAATTTTATAGATAGCAGGCATCTCTTAGACTTACTCTGCAGCCTAAGAAAATCCTCACTGCTCTCACACACACATCCCCTCGGAAACAGCACTGCTTAAAAAAAAAAAAGCTGTTAATTACAGAATCACAACCCTTGTTCCCTATTTATCCATATCCTAAAGGGGAGGTGAGGGTAAAGGGAGAATAATCTCATGAGAACTCTGTTTCTGTATTCTCATTTTCATCTTTGAGATACTTGGAAGACCTACCGACAAGTATAACACATAGCGACCTGGACAAGAAGCTGTAGAGACGGGGGTAAGGGTAGGAAAGTTTTATGGAAGAAACTGCTGCACAGGTATCTAAAATGTCTATGGGCTGACTTACTAATGGCAAACAAAAAATAAACAGGAGAAGCTTGAAATTTTCAATACAGAATCAAAATTTCTTCTAAATTGACCTAACAGAGACCTAGCGGAATAATTTGCATGATCTGGAAAACTGACACATCTTTATTGTCTTGTTTACGAAGTCGGACAGACTATAACTGGGAAAGCATCATCTTTGACACCAAAAGCACATGTATTGGTGTGGGGTTGACACCAAACAAGGAGAGACATGTTCTGAACATCCCTGGAGGCAGCTAAGGAAAAAAGACATTGTTCCTCACCATCACTGGGACTCTCAGTGATCACTATAATGATTCACAGTACAGGACGTGACGATAATGAAATATTTTAACTAAAAGAGAGACACCAGGGAAAAAGCTGACCCACTGCTTTCTTGTAAAGGAAACCTATTAATAGGCAATGTTGAGAAAGCTCCAGTATTCAATCCTTATTCTACATTACTCTTCAGTTTAAAGTCTAAGCAGTAAAAATGATTACAGTTAAAGAAAATGAAGCACTAGTATAAACTGCTAAGTTCAGTAACTTATCCTCACCATTCTTCCAGTTGTCTCAAATGCCTCAGTTTTGAATCAGCAGCTTAAAGTCATAAGAGTAAAAACTCTGCGACTGATGTGTGTAAACCTCTTATCTACATTACATAGAGGGAACAAAAAAGCAAACCTGGCTTATAAAGCACAAGACTAAGCCCCACTCTGCTGTGCGCACTGCAGCTAGCATCTTTGCTGTATAAGGTAACACACAACCTTCACTGAAAACACAGCCTAACCCAGAGATTCTTAAACGCTTTTCTATTTTAAGCACAGTTTCTTTTCCTCTCTGCTCTGCCCCAGTGCAGACAATTTTGCATACTGTAATCTGGCATCCACTGGCTCCTTCTCTCCAGTACTGCTTTTTGAAAGTCCCAGTTCCCATACCATGCTCCTCAGGAAGGTGCTTGGATGGCATGTTGGAGCTTGGCAGAGGTACTGTAGACAGAGACATGAGACAAGGGCTCTAACAACACAACTAAAGAACTCAGTTTACTAGGAACGGTGCAATCACTTATTAGTGCGGGGCTGAAAGGCAACAGCACCTCATGCTTACCCAGCATGAGAACTGCCAGTCTACAGAATAAGCTGCCAGTACAAACCAAACCCAAAGATGATGGACATCTGTCTTACACCACACAATTGCAAGCTGAAGTGCTGGGGCCTGAGCTGTGGGCCCCAAGTGGGAGTTGACCTGTGAATGAGTCACAACCTAGCAGAATGCTTTGTTTTTCCTATTGGCTTCATGTTCCAGAGGCAGAACTTGGCCCACCTGTGTCTCTGTGGCTCTGCCCTCACCCAGGTGGTCATGGTTGGGGTGGTGGGCGAGGCCAGGGCTACTTTAACCAGAAGCCAATCAGTCAGAAGTTTCCTGCTGGGTGTGGTTTCTGTTGGGGCTGGTTGCATCTTGCTGAGCTCTCAGTGGTGTCCTTCCATGTGAAGGACCACTGAGGGAGCCATCTCTGTTGTGTCCAGCAGGTGATGCTGGGACCACAGTGGGCAGCAGAGGAGCTGGGCCCACAGAAACCTATGACAGATTGTTTGAAAGAAGACTTCCGAGGGGATGTTGCTGAGTTCAGCATTGGCCTTTGTGATCAGGCAGCTGATGGCAGCATGAAATGATGATGGCTGAAATGGCACAAAACAAGGCCAGCTGAGCAAGAGACTCAATCTATAGAGGAACCTTCGCTTTCCAGAAAAGAGGTCAACATTTGGTTCTGCTCCAAAAACAAAGGGGTCAAGACTCTGGGAAATAACACACCACACCTTCCTTTATCCCCTTGTGGCTGAGTCCCAGTCTAGCTCAGGAGTCGCTACTAATGTTTTCCATTTGGTAGGGTAGGGTGTTGGTCCATCATCTCAGTGGCAGAAAAGCATCATTTCACGTATCTTACGTGAACACTATAGGAACATGTGCACTGTACACAACAAAGAAGGTAATTAAGGAAATAGAGAACTTCCAAGTTTCATGCAACTTCTGCCAGTAAAGAGTTGGTTATTCCCAAATTAATCTTGTTATATAAACTATCCCTGAACTGTTGATATTTTTTTTTCAATAAACAGGGAGAAACACAACTATAAACGTTTGAAGTCCTTGTTCACATTTTGACCTCAGATACCTAAAAGGTACTTGTTCTGCTTCCACAGTGTGGAATGCCCTCCTACGAAGGAGGAGGAATCTTCAGTGTGGAATCTTCGGAGGCTATTAAAAGCATAATAAAAAGTCATTTCTTCCTAGAGTTCCTGTTGTTAGCAGCACAGCTTATTGACCACATCTGTCGATGCCTACACTTTCCATAGTTTTTCATACAGATGGGATTTCTTATGTGTAGTTACTCATCAAAAAAAAAAGCTAACTGAAAATTTATAATTGTCAACAATGAGACAAAGGAGGAAGCAGGCTTCTCCTTATGAAGGATGTACCCATCTTCACAGTGAAAAAAGAAAATATTATTTCCACAAGGTTTACTTCAAATTTATTACAGCAATTAAACTGTCCAGTGAATCTGTCTGTATCAACTTATTTCCAGATTCAAAACCAGATGTAAAAATCATCTTTCATTTAATTTGATTATTTTAACTTGGGTAGAGTACATAGAAACAGATACTTTGGCAAGTGGTGGCTAATGAGCTTTCCTAACTCTTTAGAGCTGTTCTTGCAATGCTATTCCTACAGTATTTAAAAGAAAAAGCCAGTGGTTAGAAAATGGTTAAAATCCTTGCTCCTCTTGCAGCAGAAAACACTAAATCTCTTTTGTGCAGAAAAGGTTTTTAAACAGGCTTCATTAAACAGCTTCCTGGGACTCTTGCTGGCCATTACTTCAGTCTTTTTTGCATTTCAGCTGCACAGCAAAGGGTTAGGAAACCCATCTACACTAAAATGCCCATTGCCCTAGTCCACCCATCCATCAGGGCTTCTAACTTACCAAAATTGTGCAGTATTTTTAACCCATTGTTGAGCACTGGCATTTAAATGCTTAGACAACATTTATTTTTTGCCTTTATGTGGTGCATAAAGGATTTGAGCACTCTCTATAAACATTAATTATTAAATTGATATCTTCAAGAGAAGATGCCTGATATTTTATGGGTGAGTTTACAATCAAAGAGACATTAGTGGGATGTTTTCATTTAAAACAAACAAAACCAATACTGTATTCAGTAGTGTAAGGTTCTACCTGTTTCTCTAGGCACCGAACTACCATTCTGTATCTTTAAAATTCATTTTCTATGTTTCTGAATATTGTTTTCTCCAACATAAACAGAAGATGAAATCAAACAAGTGACTACTTCTGCATTTTCTCTCTGAAAGCTGATAAATAGAAGTTTCTTTAAACAAAGCACATACTTAAGCTATGACCTCCACTGATGCCAAGCATCCTTGAGAGTAAAATCCAGTGTGACTCTAGGAATCCTTTCCTATGGGTGGCCCTAAGCTGCATTAAAAAATTAAGAAGGAACCCATGCAAGAAAAATAAAGTTTAATAAAGCCAGGGAGTGGGCCAAATGCTGCCCAACCATCTGTTGTGGGGACTATAATAGTCCATTAGATTTAGTTCCTCTTTAGTACCTGGCATTTGTTGCTTTTACAAACACACAGATCTGATTCAGGATAGGAATTGCTACTTTTCAAAATGCTGCCAAATATATAATGTCAAAAGTGGAGATTTGTTTTCTTTGGCTTTTTCGTTATGGTAAAGTTTTGTTTACATGTAACAGATAACAAAATTGCAGATTGAAGTCTGATTTTACATTGACAGTATCTCCTTACAGTGAGCTTAACAACAAGAGAAACAGAAGAAACAGGAACCATATTACAGCTTTTAACTTTTCATCCTTTGTTTAGTTACAAGACTATTCTTTGTTGCAAAATGTTTAAACCCCTAACCTGAGTTTACTTCTCATTTGTTAGGCAGGTAATAAAATTAAAAGGGCAGTGCAAAAGTGAGAAACCAAAAGGAAAAATTTTAGATAAACAGCATATTAGATATACTTAGAAACATGGATTAGCACATGGGATCTCTCTCATAAAAGATGATGTACCATGTAAAAGCTACTCACACTGATGAAGCGGATTGTCTGTTTCCATTACTTCTATCAATAGCCAAGGATTGACTAAAAATTATATAAAAACAAGTAACAGAAGAGATACTATACTCAGTCCTGTAACCTTTCTCATCTGCAGTGATAATTCTCACACTGTTAAATCAAACAAGAACATTTCTATGTTCTTGCACAACCCTTATTTTCAGACTGGAGCCATTGTCGTCTCTCATGCTGATGCTTTTTACCATCCTCACACCGTCTCCAGTCTTTCTGGTTTATTAAGTGGGAAAAGTCTGGCTTATTATGGATGGGAAAATGGCAAATTCCACTGTAACAGAGCACAAGCATACACCAACTCATACTTATTTCTTTCTATTCCTGTTTCCATGTGTTAATTCCATGGAGGCCCCACATTCTAGCAATCAGGAAAATAGATGTGTTCCAGCTCAGGCACCATTGACAACCCTTCCCTGGAAATACTCATTTACCCCAGTGGAAACCTTTGCTAGCTGAAGGGTCATGGTCACTTACTCAGGACTCCCAGAAATCAGGTAGCCTAGCCAAAGCTCTTGCAGCCATTCTGCACACACACCCATATAACCCTCCATCAACAGGGCACGCATAATGCTTCACTGCCCACGAGTTCCGCAGTAGGTACCAGACCAGTGTTATCAGAGTCACAAGGTGTGCACTCGCTACCTGCCAGGCTTTTCCCACTTGGGCCTATGGGAGTGTCAGTGTGGGCAGTAAAAGCATCATTGCTACTCCTGCTGAAAATGGCATCAAGTTTCAGAGACATGAGGCTTCAGGAATATTCTCATTCTAGTCCTATTAGATGTGCCAAGATGGCCATCATGCCAAAATCCAGTGAGCCATGGACCAAAACTGACACATATTTACTTCCTCAAGAAAAAAGGATGTTAATGGTGATGACAACCATGTATGTATACAGATAAAGAGCAAGACAAGAAATACAAGCAAGCTGGTAGACAATTTAACAGCTTTATCTACTGCATGGATAGATGGTGGTCTGCACACTCCATACTGGCAGACAAAGGACTTTCATGCAAAATAAAGCATTATGGTAATTCTTCCAAAAGTGTGTTCAAACATCAGTCTCTCTCATTTGCCATTATAAAGAGTGACAGAAAGAATTCAAATACCATTTCTTTAAGGATCCAACCTATGAGTAAGATAATCCCCAAATGAATGGAAAAGAGGAACAAAAGAGTCCATCTACTATACAATTCCCCAATGGCAGTTATCACCAAATGAAAAATAGCAATGCCTTTTCTGTACAGCCTAGGATAAAACTGCCTTCAAAGCTGTGCAGACAAAACAAAACAAAAAAAACCAAAAAAACAACAGCCTGATGTACTGATCAGATTTCTGATCTCCTTCCTAATAGTTTTTGCTCTGGTGCATATGCTGTGCTCTGACTGCCAAGACAATAATTTGGTTGCCTCAGCTCATAGAAAATAGCTTCCAAAAATCACATTATTATTTAAAACTACTGGAAGATTTAATAGGCTAGCTCACTCACTCAAGCAACTATAATAAGCAATTAACAAAATGTTTCAGCTAAAAAAAATGCTATAATTATTAGGTCTGACACTTGTGGTCATAGTCTGATTACCAGTAAAAGCAAATGTTCAAATGTATGGGTCTATGATGCAATAGGAGCAGGAGGAGGTAGGCAAGTCTGAGAAATGCAGATACAGTCAATCTACTGCTAAACTCAAGACGAGTAACAGGACCACTACCATCACTTGCATTATGGGAGCATTTAGAGAATATTTCAAACCGGCACTGTAAAAATATTTATAACATTTCTTGCCCCAAGAGCTTACAACCCTTATCACCTTGACTAAAATCATGGAGGTCATCTGGCAGTCTTCTAGTAGCATGCTCTTTCCTCTGATATTGCAGCTAAACCCTATTTCAAAGGCTACGCAACCATATCATGTTAGGAAAATGAGGATTGTTAACAAACTGGTAACTTTTTAAAGACTTGCCTCCATGCAGCCTCACAAGTACAAAGTGTCAAGCTGTGCTTAAAACCAACTGAACTTACACAGACCATGAGATCACCACAGAGCAGAAATGCTACCATACCTGCTGTTGACACAGCTTCATTAAATAGTTCCACAGCTCAACACTAGAGGCACCAAATCCCATGAGGAAGAACATACAATGGACCTTGAAAAAGCATTCAATAATCACTGTGGTATGCATAAACCCATGAGAGGATCCAACAACACTGTAGAACCTGGGCCAACTCCAAGCTGTATGCAATAATTATTAACTAGTGCTTTGGGCAGCATCCTGCAGGTTTGGTTTTTGGACATTGCAAGTGAAGTCAGTTCTTTAAGTTACATGGGACTCACTACTCTAAGCCAGGTGGTTGTGATTTGCAGGGTTTTCACAACACTTGCTCCTCTTGCTGCTTTTTTCCCCTCTGTTTAAGGTTGATACCATGTTTTTGTTCATGGCTTTGTTTGTTTGTTTTCAACTTAAAAGTATGAAATAACATAACTACTGTTTTTTACCTGGTTTCTAATGAAAGCTATCTAAATATGATAGCCCAAAAAAGACTCACGGTAATCTGAATCTTTGTCAAAATTAATCCAAAAGAAGTGAAATAATGGTGAAGGTGGGTGGAAAATATACATGATTAATCATTCCACTAAGATGCACGCTTGTTAGTGAAGAAATGCTGAAAAGAGACTTCAAGATCTTTTGGAAGCCTATTATATTTGGTAATATAATAGAGTTGAAGCTCTCTAGTTGAATGTATGATATACAGGGTGGGGCATGCAAACAGACATCCCCTGTGAATAATGTGGTTGGAAGTGATTACGTATTCTATTAAACTGAAGAGCTGTGAGAAGCACAAAGGGTTGAAAAGCAAGCAAACTGGAAAGAAAGCATAGTACCTAGGTGTCGTCGCAAAAGGCAGAAACCTCATTTTTTGAATGCTCTAGGGATTTTGCCCATATTTGTCATGCAACCATAAAACCAGGCCAATTTCATGTTTGGGGACTTCTCTGCCAAGTTCTAATACATTTTTCTCAATATCTCCTACTTTCATTACCCGAAAGTGTGAAAAGAAGTCACTCTTGCTTGTAATAAATGGTATGAAAAGGAGAGAAAAGTACACTTACAAACAGCAGTAACTCTGTGTCGTGAGCATGAGCATAATTAACAAGAATAGTTATACAGAGACAGCCTAACTTCAGTATTTAAAAAATAAAAATAAAAAACCAAAACCATTAATTAGGAATTTCTCCCACCTTTCTTCACCAAACAGTATTCAGCAGCTGAGCTTTCTGGGCTCCAAGAAGGCTAAGCTGGGTAAACTCAGCCAACCACAAGGTTGCAAATGTAGCAGACATATCATAAAAATTTAGTAACACTTTTAAACTACTTCTCACCTCAATGGTTTGATGGTGGTGTGGTACTGTTATACAATATGTGCTGTTGCCAAGGCAACTCGATCTCACCTCAACAGCTGCTGCTGCAACTCCAGCGAATCAACATGATGAGCTGTGGCAATTTGGAATTTTTTTTTTTTTTTTTAAAGGGTCTTTCTAACTATAAAGCATTTTCAGATGAACCTCTGGGGCTCCTTATCCAAGGACCATCGCTATTTCTCAAAATATCTTTCACTGAATTCTAGGGGAAAATTTGTGACACTAAGTTCAAAAACATTCTGTTAAAGGAGATTTGTGTCTGGCAATTTTATACCTGGTGTAAAAACAGTATTGTGCCTCTGCGTTCATGCCATTTAAAGTGCAAGAATTTTACATCTGTGGCAACAATGCTAAACCATCCAGGCAGGCTCGTATGTCCCTTTCCATTAGAGAGGAAAAAAAAAAAGTCTAGCTCCTTGAGGCACAGAAAGCCTAAGTTATAACCCATCCCTTCAATAGAAGCCAAATTGTAACACTGCTTCAACTCCATTTTAAGCAGAGCTAAAATAAAGGCTGTAATCCAAAACAAGATTTTGTGAAGAGAAATCAGCAGAGTGCTTCTGTGATAAAGGCTTTTGTGGAGGGAGGTGGTTAGAGTCTCGTGGTCCAAACCCCAAAGAATTTTTTTATTTTCATGTCCTTGGCTTCAGGGACATTGCTGTGTGAGCAAGGACTAGAAAAAGAATCAGAACATTACGAGTCTTCCCCGCAGTAAGTCTCAATTGCAGCTTTTAAGAAGATTCAGTACTATTTCTTTCTTTTTTCTCAACCTATTTGGGTATAGAACCAAAGTAAACATAAGACAGTAGAGCAAGCCTATGAGGGTGTTTTGTGAAACTCAGCCAAGGTTCCTGCTATTTTAATTTGGGGAGAAAAATACGTGTTACAAAATGTCTAGGAAAAGTTTGTGCTGAGAAAGCACACAAGTATTTAAAGGTGGGAAATGCTATTTATTAAAGAGGAAGACCATAAAAAGTGCATTGAAATAATTAGGGGAATGATAGATTTATCTTAAAAATAATTAAAAATATTAAAAGCAACAAAGCAGCAAAGCCAAAGTTTACTTTTTTCCAGTCTAGACTTTTCTCCTTCCCTTCCTCATTTCTTCTCTTCCCATCATCGCTGTAATCATAGATCTGTCAGAAAGTCTACAGTCATGGCTCAGAGGAAAGACTCTGGCCCTAACTACATACACTGTGATAGTCCTCTTTCACTGAAAGGCAGCTTAACAAAATCTGTGTAAAAGCATGTTTGTTACCTTCCTTTCCATTCCAATCTGCAAATACAACATGAGAAAGGGCTAATTTTTTTTCCAATTTAGTAAAGTCTCTCCATATAAAACCTTTCGAGTGTCCCTCTGCCTCTTAACCAGCCTTCACTAGAAAAATATCCTGATAGACAACTTGCAAGTGTCCATCACTACTCATAAAATTCACACTGCACAACACACACACACTCATGCAATCCTTGTGATTATCCTTCTCTATCCTACAGCTGAAATGTGTGGCAAAAGCTTGAGTTCTTACACTGGAACTGGCAATGGATCTGCTAAATTCAATGATACTAAAAGAATTGAAAAAAACCAAAAACTAAATAAAAACCAAGGAGCAAAGAATGTACCTAATTACCACTAATCCTGCCTATTAGATTTCATTCAGACACCACAACTTCTTTCAAATAACCCCAGTTTATTTTTGAAAAAAATTCCTTTCTTCAGACAGGATATAGGGGAGGAGTCAATCTGTGATGTTTTGCACATGCACATCTGGATACAGTCCAATTATTCCCCTTATACATTCTTCCAGTTGTTTTCATTTTGCTCCATGCTCTGGCATTCATAAATTTGTGAGATTAATTGTGTGTGAGCGTCTGCAGTCTTGGATCTGGGCAACGGGCTTAGCTGCAACACAGTTAGAAGTCAACATTAAAGAAAGCTCCAGTTCAGAAAACACAATTTACATTTATACAACTTTGGTACAGTAAGTATTGAAGCAACCGTCATCCTTACCACATGCATCAAATTGGTAAGATTAATTCGATGTCAACTACATTCTATTACCGCACTTAGTTTGAGCCTCATGGAAAGTTATTCAGTGCAAATTGCAAAGGAAAGGGGGTTTGTGGTTTTTTGGGGGGTTTTTTGTTATTTTTTTTCGGGGTGGGTTGGTGGTGGGTTTTTTTGCATTTGGGGGTTGGTTTTTTGTTTTGTTTTATTTTTTTCATGGTATGATTTTATTTGTCTTTGCAAAGAATATGCCAACACAAAGAAGAGAAACATTATAAACCTCAAAGGTGTCCAGAATTTAGCAGATTGTGCCACTAGCAGGATCCATAGAGTTGGCAAATCTAGCAACTTGGGAATCCCTGTATCAGAGGAATTCCCATGTGAAGCTCAGATTCCTTGATGCTGTAACTTGCTATTTACAGTCCTCAGCAAATGCAGACAGGAAGATTGTGACTGGGCTTCTGCAGTCTCTGGCTATTCTAGGCTGCTAGAACAGCCCCCTTTGGGGCCAGAGGCAAGTGAGCTTAAACCAATCACCAGCATGGGGAAAGCAAGGGGGCTAAACATCGCTTCTCTCTTGGGGCCAAGACTTCCATTTACTGATGTTTTGTATTTTATGTGCAATTTACTAACCAAAGCCACCTGTTTCCTTGAGCTCTCTGCAATTTATTGTTTCACATTACACTTCTGATCAGTGCAGTTCCACATGAGAGCTACAGAACTGAGGTGGTGTATTAAAAAGCAAAGGGTCAAAGGCCAAGAATCTACTCACTTGACTGCAAGCTTTCTGAACCAAATACAGTGCTGGATGCACAGATCCCACCTGCATTCCAACAGCACAGGCAATTCTATGTTGTGATGTAGCTGTCAAGGTGGGATGACAAGGGAGCTGAACTGTGCCCAGTTTAGAATCATAGAATCATCATGGTTGGAAAGGACCACCAGGATCATCAAGTCCAACCTTCATCCTAACATCTCTAGCCACTAGACCACAGCCTCAAGAGCTACATCTCCTCGTTTTTTAAACGCCTCCAGGGATGGTGACTCCACCGCTTCCCTGGGCAGCCTGTTCCAGTGCCCAACCACTCTCTCAGTAAAGAATTTCTTCCTAATATGAAGCTTTTCCAAAAGGAGCTGGCTGCTGGCAGGAACAGTTGGATAGCTATAGGTTGTTTTGGGTTGGCTTGTTTTGTGCAAGATGGCTGTTACATTTTTGAACAATTATTCATCAGGTTTGATGGGCTATTTACAGAAGACAAATTGAACTGAAGCCTTCTTACAACCACCTACTCTTTTCCAAAAAAAAAAATCTTGATGCAATGTAAGATAGTCCATCTTGGCACACCTTTTCAAATTTAGCAGATGATAGTAGTCTAAAATATTTTCAGTCCCTCACATTTCCCATTATTAATCCATCTTATGGATTTATCTTTGAAGATCTCTCAAATCTTCAGTGTGCAGTTTGTAGTAGGCTCTTGATAATAATAACAATAAAAAAACCCCTCCTCAAACTAGGAGCTTTCCCCTACCCTGAGAAATTCTGCTCCACTTCTCTTCACCCAGAAGGAAAACAGATTGTGTCATTGCTCATGCCCACAATATGTGAATCTGGCAATTAAACGCCACTATACAGAGACAATTCTCTCTCCCTGCCAGCCACCACTGCTAATCCTTACAGCTCCTCTGGCAGTCATCACTATTGCAGTGCTGAAGGTAGAAGGTCTAAGAGGCAGGGAGAGTCATTACAGTTGCAATGGGTTAATTACCGGGGCAAGCATAGCTGATGTCCCTAGCACTGCACTGCTCCCATCTAAAGCAGCTTGCACTACATTACTTGAGAGTTGGACCAGCTGTGAAGTTCATCCCCTCAGCCTGAACTTCCATCCTTAGAGTTGCATCAAGCATTTAAGCCTTTTCCTTCTTCAAGTTAGGAAATTGTACGTAAACCCAACAAATGTTGCAACTTAAATGAAATTCTTTTAACATCAAGTACCTGAAAGTTGGGGAATGTCAGATTTATGGTTGCACATACAACCCTAATTCCGCTCCATATGTGTATGGATTGTGATTAAGTATCTGATTACGTGATTGCACACTATTTTTCTCCAGGACTTCGTTCAGTGTGCAGAAAGCACATACAAGAGTAGAGAATTACATTTGCACAAACAACCATAAATCTAGTATTTTCCAGCTTCTGAGTACTTGACTTTGCAAACAATGTTCCTTTCATGTAGATTTTTTTGTTGTAGTATTTGTATAGCATACATCTAAAGAACATTGCAACAACTTACCTTACAGTATCATCTAAGTGTGCATAATCAATTTCTGAAACCCTCTCATTTTATGGATGAAACATTTTCAAAACCTCTCATTTCATGGTTGCACTATCGTGCTTATAAAAGACTTGCTTTCCACACAATAGAGGCAGTGTAAAAATTAAAACAAGCTGCACACTGATTGACCAAGTTGTCTGAATTATCCCCTTTCTTCCTAACAATGAACTGTGTTCTCTGAGCTCCAAGTAAACAATTAAGAAGAGTGGGGGCGGGGCTTGGAGGACAACCTATAGTAAACAGCATTTTAATTGCACTTTTACAAAAAATATAAGGAAAATAGTAACAGTCCCTTTAAAGCTACTGGAGAATGTGGTGCTACTTTAGTAAAGCAGAAGTTCTGACCTGTGGGAGAGGACACAGATCTTACCCAACACAACCTGAAAGAAAAACAGAAAGTACCTCTCATTCATTTCCAGAAACGTGGCTTCAAAGGCTTTTATACCTAAGTTAGACTATGAGACTGTCAGCTGGTTCAACGCAACTCTATGGCCAGAGAAGACACAGTGCACAATGCAGTTGCTGGCTCAACAGGTGGCACTGGATTAAAACAGATATGATACTTTTACTCCATAGCCCCCAAGCAGATTTCTTAAACAGCTAAAAGCACTGGTTAGTAAACTGGTTCTAATTCGAAAAACAGCCATAAAAATAGTACTGAAAGATCCCATATTACCAGGTCTCATTGATTCTACTTTGAGAGCTCATGGAGGAAAATTCTTCCAACTCAGCCAGGGATCTCTGCTTCATCTCCCAACATCATATACATCCTGCAGTTTCAGGTACTCGCCTAAACACAGTTCATTCATCTCCTTTAACCATTAGGGCAGTTGTACTAGGCAGAAGCAAACAGAACTTTGCAAACTACTATTTCTGCTTTACTCTCTCTTAGCTGCAGCAAGGGACCAGGGCAGTGAGCAGATGAAAACAGTAAAATTAAAATCAAAACTCCAAATCATTAAGTCAGCACTGAGAATACAAGTAGAGGTGTGACACTTCCCTGCATATCTATCTCTCCTAGTTGCTTTCCATGCTATCCAGCACTTGAAGGAATTCTTAACCTTTCCCTTTGACATTGGGAAGATGGCAGGAAAGAGTTCTGAAGAAGATACCCCTTAGCAAATTCAAGTAAACATTTCAGGTCAACTGGAGTTGTCATTTCTGTTGGAAACAGGTAAGCAGGTCTCCAATATTGCAATTCTTTCAACAAATTTCATAACATCCCTTGCAGTGGGTCTTAATGGAGATGGAAACCAAAATGCAGCCTTTTCAAGTTAAATGTGGCTTTATTACAAAAGCAGTATAGAAGCAAGTAGAGTTTTCTGTTGATATGCATAACCATGCTTTTAGCGATGGCCTCAGTATGTAACCTCTATGCTGAAAAGTACAAACAGGGTGAATTCATATTCAGAAATTGTAAGAAATGATTAAAAGCAGAACTTTTCCCCACATGCACACTAGAGCAGCATCTTTGATTCAAAATAAAAATTGTTCAGAACAATATTAGCAAACCAGTTTGAATAGAAAGCAATGAATATACAGAAAGAGTTTCTTAAGGCTAACCTTTAATTGCCTAATAAGGGTGTCCAGACAATGTCTTTCACATGCTCAAACCTGTTCAAGGTAAACATCTTTGGGAACAATAGACACAAAGGGCTAATTGTGAGGATCTGTGTTTCCGCACGATATAAAACAGAACTAGCATTTGCTACTAAGCACGTATCTAGCCAAGAGTGAAGGAATAACTAAATACCAACATCTTCATTTCTTAATCAGCTCCAACCTTCAGATGCTCTTTCTGGGTCTCACACTTGTATTTGTACCACAAACGCTTGGAGAACTTAGCTGCTATTGACAAGTTTAATTTTTATCGTTAAACTTAGAAGCATCACATGAAGATTTCTCAGAGACTGACAAAATTATTTAGGCTCCTTATAGTCTTCTAACAACATGCACTGAGACTTGCAGTGCCACCTGTTCCACATGAGATAGTCTCTACTATGGAGAGTGCTTTCTTTCCAACTCTTCCTTCCCAAGCCTCCTGTCCCCACCTTTCCAGTCTTCTTGGAGAGTGTTTGCTCAGCATCTTTTCTGCTGTTTTTCCTTTACTGTACTGACAGAGGCTCCTCTTTCCCTTTCTTCACCAATGTATCCCAAGGCCCACAGAAATAAGAACCTGGGGACTGTCCACAAGATGAGGCTAATTCAATAACATTTAGTCTCTTAAGACAGATTAAACAATTTTAGTGCATCCTCTTATCATCCTCACTTCTTTTGACCTTAAATCAGGTATATCATAATCATTGCAAATCAAGTCACAAATTATCCTAGGAAAGATAGGCCAAATGGGGTAAACAAATGCAACCCAATTATGATTTGCCTGTACAAAGGAGTTATGATTAACCTCAAAGATCATGAAAGATGTTTGTTGTTTTAATATAGACTCAGTCACAGACGCATGTTCACACATATAATAAAAGGGAACAAAATTCATAGATAGTAGTGGAGCTACATTAAAAGAACAAATCACCAACACCTTCATAAACATAAGGAGTGGAGCATGGTGTGAAGTATCAGATTCTGCATAGAAGACTATAAATTGGGCATGCATTTAAGAGCACTCCCTGATGGTAGTTACCTTCTGATACCATAAACTAAGGCCTCATTTCTGACTTCCTGGCTCTAGAAAATGTTTTTCTTTAATCATATGCATACACCCTATGTAAAAGGAATTTACTACTAGTTTTTGACCTTCAGCAGACCTCTTAATTATTTTTAAATTCTGAAATTATGACAGATAGTGAAGATAAATGTAACCTCTGTGCAAAAAGAAAGTCTGTGGGAGATTAGACTGCAGCTGCAATTGGTGAATAAGCCAGGCATGATTTCCACAGGTTCCTCTCTCAATCTCATTTGAGAACAAAACCCCACACCTTTTTGTCATATTAGTAGTTATTTGCCCACAAAATATACCCATTTATATTATTAGGGGACATTAATATATCTGGTTGTGGTTTTTATTTCTATGCACAATGAATGAACTATTAATCTCAGACATATTTGTGAGGTATCTGTGGAGAGAGTAGAAAGAATTTGAGAAGAACAACAAGACCTGGGGAGGTCATCCTTGGGAACTGGAGTAATGGCACAGGCAAGGAAGTTTGTGACGCAACAGAAATATACTGGACATGAAGGAGAAGAGTGAGAGAATAGTTAAGTGGGACTAAATTGGTTTTGGGGAGTAAAGGGACTGGGTACAGAAAGAATTGCAGCATTATGTCTTCTAAATGGCAGTTATCAGGAGACTGTGGCTTGCAGATATGACAGTGAAAGAGAAAGGCACTCGGGGGGGGGGAGGGGGGGGGAGGAATTGCAGATTCCTGAAGTAGGAGGTTGATTAATATTGATGATAGTATGATGGAGATGGCTGGAAGGGAGAGCACTACTGAAACCTTCAGGAAAGCACTCCCCACCTCTTGGGCAAGGAAAACACCTGTCTGGCTCAAAGCAATGGAACAAAGTCTGAGAGATAGAACTGTCTGAGAGATGTTACAGGCTACATGTTTTTGAAAACAGATTCAAAAATATGGCCTTCAGGCCATGTGACAAAGGAGTTCCAAACTGAATCCAATTTATTGAAGTCCAAAGTAGTCTGAGACAAATTTTACAGGTGTAAGGATCCAGAAGCACTAACAGACAGATGATATTCCAAAGATGAGCTATATCAAAACATGATCTTTTTGTAAACCTCTTCTCCTAAGACTGAGGCAATATATTGTATAAAGAGGTTTTTTCACCCTTTGCTGTTCAAATGTAGAACTTCAGAGACCTGTCGTAAGGGGGACACTGCAGGAGATTTTGTGGGACAGAATTCAATATTAGAGTCTATAAAACATAACTGTGTAGACAATCCATCTCCTGTTGCATACTTAGCTAAACCATCTTGCATAACTTCAAACAGTCCCTACTACCTGTTTTTGTTACTACTTTAGTGCAGCTCCCGACAAGTACTTTGTATCACATTGTAACATAGTCTACTCCTGAAGATTGCACAGAAAAGAGAAAGAATCCAACGCAGAAAGAATTTGCTCAAGGTTGTACAAGTAGGTGATGTAGACAAAGACAAAAAACACTATTCAATTTTCACTCCAATCATACCACTTATTCCCAACATATTATTATCAATAAACACATTTAGTTCCTTTAAATATTTCCAGCATCAGTGAATTATGAAGTTTCCTTCCTTTCTATCTTTCCCAAGCTAATGTTTTTTCAGCATCTCCTGTGGAAGGAATCATTATCATTGTGCCTTCAAATTCCCAAGTCCAACTTCTTTGTGGGGAAAACAAAAAAAAACAACAAAATGAACAACAAAAAAACCCACAACACAAAACAAATCCAAACACAATAGATCCTTCTGATTTCTTCATAATATGAAGCACTATACATATACATACATGTGTAGTCTCAGCCTCAGGAGGAGAGGTTTATTCAGACCTCACATAGGGCTAGCGCCTCTCTTTGGAATACCATCTACAATCAGAGCTGATTTCTTCATTGCTTTTTCCAGCTTGCTTTAACAATGAAATGATTTGCAGGGATGATGTGGTTGCTGGGAGGACAGTGGCTTTGTAGTTACTGAGCAGGCTGTGTTATCTGTCACATCTGACAGTCTGTTATGGTCATCCCTTTTCAAGTAATTAAACACTGCCTTTATACATTATCTCTCGCCTATCACTGACCAACTCAAATACTTCTTTCAACTCCTATGTTATGACTGTATTACAACTGCAAGAGATATGCAGTTTTTTAAAAAGGAAAGCTAATGGTGTAATAAACAGACAAACTGTAGTCATGAAAAGAAATATTCACATTACATGGAGATTTGTACAAGCTTGCTGTCTTGCACAGGAAATTTTCTATCAGCCCTTCTGTGAATGAACAAAACACTAACAGCCTTGGAACTGAATGCACAGTATCTTTAAACATAACTGAGACTTCCAAAATAGCAGCATATTGACTTTACATAATTAAACGCCTGGTGAATCTTCAAAGTGAAGAAGGGAAGGACACCACCAAGAATGTGGTTTTTTTAAATGCCCATGATTGTTTTTCCTAGTCAAGGCAACAGTCTGTCAATACCTCAGAGTATGCCAAATATGAAGTTTCAAAACAGGGGCTTGAATTATGAACGAAAGCTAAAAGAACACCACAAATATTTCTCAACAGGTGGAAAGTATATAAATAAAATTTCAGATAATTCAAATACATTCAAACAGCTAAACTTTCCACGGAAAAACATGTTTCTCTCTAGCTAACTGGAAAACTTCAGACCAAAGAGAGCATTGTAACTTATCCAACCTGAAAAACAAAATATTTCCCATCCCTTCAAAATTAAGGAACCCAAAAGAAAACCTCTAAAAACAAAAGAGATTTTGAGAAATAAAGCACAAGCCAAATGTTAATATTATTGGTAGTAAATATTTTTGTTATAGCAGGATCCGAATGCCATAACTTAGATTTGCATCTTTTACGCAGAGATTTGGATGCTCACAGAGACAATATTTTGAAGTGCTTGCAGTTGTTCAATGCAAGCAGATAGCATTGAATGGGAATGAGATACCCCAGGCAAGCATATTTTATGAGGATTAACAATTTTGTTAGAGTTCTTTAATTTGGGTTTTTTGAGCAGTGAAATGTGTTTACAAGTTATTCTATAGTAATCAAAACAAGATCTTATATGCTTTGTCAATAAGGCATAAGGATACAATAATTGCATCTCCTGTCCACTCAGCACTTTACTACTAAATAAATAAAAGTAACCTTCCCCCCTGCCCCAGTGCATGGTTTTCTGTGAAGCTTTGGCTACACCGACCCTAAATTATGCCGTAGCTACTCTCACAGGGCAGGAATCAAATGCATTTTTTTTAAAAAATAGCGAATACGGAATTAGGCATATCTTCTCAATACCTTTTCAAAAAGAATGAAGTAGAAATAATTCTCTTCTGTATTTAATGCTAAAAAAAACCCAGAAACTGAGAATTACATTCCATTGAATCACATTTCAATTTGTTTTCCTACTTGCAATTCAAATGCTCTGAGAGAATATTTGACTTGTACGACACTGACAAAACAGCATAAACATTCAATAGCCTCTCTGACTTGCTTTTCGGTTATGCCCTCATGTTCCTTCAGGTCTTTGCTGTTAATTAAATCAAGTCAGATTTCAACCAACTGCATGACAGCAGCGTCATAAGCATGCAATCTGCTGAGGCTTTCTGAAAGTCCCTCTAATTACTTCTGTGAGTTTAGTGCCTCTTTGTGCAGTTCCTCACTGTAAAAAGGGTGTACTATCATTTGATCTGTGATTTCTAGTGCTCAGATGCTATTTTAATATTCTTGTAACAGTTACATTAAAATACTGAAAGTCTCTTTAAATAGATCTAGCAACTGAAATTGGTCCTTCAACCTTGCTTAATCTGTGCAGCTGACAGGAGGCGCAGAAACACTTTTCCATGCCTGCAATGTTCCTTTATGATAATGTTGTTAATTTTCAAGCAGATTTAGACAACGTTATCCTTGGAAATCTAAGAAAACTGGATCTAGGGATCCATCTCCTTTGCTTAATTTTCACTACTACCCTGACCAAATGAAAGAGATTCCTTACCACGCTGTTTACATTGCTGGATAGCACGGCTTGAAATCACTGGACAAATGTAGGTGTTTACCACGTGCACACACATACTGCTGAGCACCTGGTAATTATCACTGAAGATCTCCATTTTGTACAGCTTCCAAAAAGTCCAAGAGGCAGAAGATTTTCACGACTTCCCTTTCAAGCCAGTTAAGTCCTTCATTCACAGACTGAACTTAAAGTATAACATATTCAATATATTAAAAAGCTCAGCTTTTTTTAAAGTGCTGTGTTCTATTTTATTTGTCCTGCGGCACTTCTTTTCCCAGGCTCTGTGCAAAAAAACAAGGGACTTCCTCGGCGCTAAAGAGTCTCAGTGAACTTTTAAAAGCTGAACTTCTGTTCAAAACTAGGGAAAAAAAAAAATCCAAATGCTGAGACTCTGAGTAAATCTACTGGACTGTTTTCAGACATGGTGCAATTTTCCACAACTCCACACCAGATCAAGGATTTTTTTGAGCAGCCTTACAACTACTACATATTTGAGTTCTGCATGCAGAGTTCAAAATTTTTACCTTGTGGTGCCACCACTAGAATGGTACAGCTCTATTAATTCAGCAGCCTTGCAATTCTGTTGATATCATAGCAATTCAGCCCACTAAAACTTAAAATAACAGATGTTTTAGTATATTATATACAAATTATCCTCTTTCTATAGAATCCTACATGCAATTACTCTACTGATCAAATACCATTTTTAATTCAGTTCAAAAAAAAAAAAAACAAAACACAAACCAAAATCTCGCTGCCTTTTATTTTAAGTTCCATACTATTCTTCCAGCACCAGAGTTTCTCCCTCTTCTACTAGCAGAAAATATAATACAGGAAAAGATTTAAATGAAAAACAGATCTGTGTAGTGAATTGCATATGGTTTCCATTTTCCTTCATGCAATGTTTCAGAGACAGTCAACGAAGAAATCCCTCCCACAAATCTAGATCTGAAGTCCACTTTCAAAATCTTGTCAGCACAGGAGTTAGGAGACAACTCTCTATGCACGAAAATGCTGCAATATGTCTGTGCTCTATCTCGTTAGGGTAAATCATTCCTAAAAAGTACCATTGGATCTAGCTAATAAATCAGTATATAAAAAATATGCACACTCAAATGATGCTGGCTGTGTCTGTGTGAACCTGCCACAGAGTTTTCTGTTTCCAGGTATACAAAGTTTGGTCCACACCACACAGCTTGTTGAATTTTATGCCGGTTCACAACATACAGTTTTCCA
>VZZY01012288.1:2028-20710 GCA_013400335.1 Eurystomus gularis
GTAATTTATGATCTCTGCAGAACTAGGATGCATTTTCTTTGTTTGAATAATGCACAGCTGGGAGGGGCATGATGCTTCCGTCGGGAGCACCTTGCCTCCAAAGGTTAAGAAAAGATGCACACATACAGGCAAATAGCTTTAAGACCTGCACAGAGGTGTACGAGGGTAGGCAGCCACTAGATGTCAGCATTATTTTAAATATTAACAGCAGAGCTACCAGTTGACCTTTCCTGCTTAAAATGTGCTGATTGTGAAGTTGCTTTCTGACAAGGTGAGACTTGATAACTGGTACCAAGAAGCTACAGGCTTCTGTGTTTGTGAAATGCTGAGTGAAACCCATGTTGCTAGCAGCATACCAGGGTGAATTTCCTAATCATTTCCCACATTTTAGCCCTCATTAAAAGGATGCTGATAGCTGCCAAAACAGATAAGAACCAAGTGAGATTTAATAATAAGAGTTTTGAAATTCAAATGCACTTCCATTCAAGCATGGATCGATCCATCAGTGAGGTGAGGAAGGCAGCTCCCTGCCAGCAAAAATGCTTTTACGTCATGGGGTTCCTCAGCAAAGCTTGAGGAGCTTTTGTGTGCAGATTAGGGCTGCATCCAGGGGGAAAGTTGGCGAAACCAATTTAGTGTCTCACTGGTGCAGAAAAGATACAGTCCTATTCCTCTCTCAGTTGCTCTTCAAGTGGTTAATTTGGCAGAAAAATAATCCAGCAGGAGCAAGCAAGCAGTTTTTTCTTTTGGGGAGAAGGTGAGTGCCTGTGTCAGCACCAAGGGTGAGATGGTGCAGCTGAGGGCACAAGGGAAGAAAGACAGAGGGACAAGACTTTTTAACAAATGCAAGTCATTAGGTTTTTCCTAATTTCTGTTTGCTTTCTTTGTCCAGGAGGCACAGTATCTACCTATTCTGTACAAGGCTCGATTTCCACCCCCTCTTGCACCTTTTGCTATTTATGGCTATTCATTCCTGTTCCTGCCCTGTCAGAGATACTGGATAGAGCGCTCCAAGTGCCTTCTGCAGTCCTCTGCTCTGTGCCAGTTTTCTTGTCCTCAAGAGAGGACTAATCCATTGTTTCATTAATCAATCTCTTCCCATTCACATCACTCTTACACATTTCCTTTTTTCTGTTTCCCACAGTAAGTGATGTGTAAAAGTGCAATTAACCCTTTCTGTATTTCTAGCCTTCTATCGTTTCTTAATTGTGTTTTTTCGTGCAGTCACTGGGTTTGTGTTGGCAGATCTCTTTATCCATCTTGACATTAGGAGTTTGAGAGGACTTAAGAGTTGGCTGGAACAAATGGCAGGAGGCCTGCAGCTGTAAATCCATTAGGACAAGGGCTCTCTGGCGAAGAACTGAATACAACATCACTGCTTAACAACTAATAAAGAATAACATGATAATAGCTCATCTCAGGCTCTGCTTCATGTCAGCATTGAAACTACCTCTGCTGACTTGCAAAGGACATGTAAACTCCCATTTTCTTTTTTTGGTATATTGTTATGGTTCCCATGCTGCATAGTTACTACACAGTTTATAATTTAACTGCTTTATAACATTTTGGATTTTATGTGGGCTTTTGAATGTTTATATTAGGCAGATCTTTTGCTGAACTCTTATTCTATTTATTTCCATTATTCACTCAGGGTAAATCCCACTTGAGTTTCTGAAGGAAGGAAAGAAGTTAGCCCCTGTGGCTTGTGAATCCCTTTGTCTCTGATGTATCCAAGATGAAGAGATTTTGAATTGTGATTGAATCTTATACTCCCTGAAGCCCTTGTATGTTTTGCAAAATTGTTATGTTTGGTAGAATCCAGTAAATACCAGACGTATACTTTATTCTGAGTTGGGAATTTCATATCCTTCTGGAACAAAATACTTTATTTCCCACATGTTTTGACTACATTATAATGGCGCCATTCATGTCACTCCACTTAAAATTGTGTCAGCATTCTCATTATAGGTTGTTTTTCAGAGGTTATAACTTGGATGTTAGAATTTGCTTCCACTTAGAGACTTGGTCTCAGCCAAGAAGTAATTACAAAAAAATAAATACAGATTTTTCCATATAATTTCTGTTGTTTTGGGTGGGGAAGGGAGAAAAAGAAACATTAACACTGAAAAATGATAAAGTGTGCATTGTAATTTGTTCTACTTTGACCAATTAAATGGTGGAAAAATTCAGAATTTGTCAATCATGTTAAGCTGTAGTAAATTGCAATATCTTTTTTAGTTTTATAGGTTTGTTAGATGGAAAAATGCAGAGATATAGATGTGAATATGTACAACAAGATACATCTAATTCCTGCCACTATGGATCTGCAGGTAGAATTCCTTCAGTGTTTTTCAAAAGCTGGGAGTATTGGACATACTGACAGTCCCCACCCCTCTGCTGAAGCTTTAAATCCCATCAGTTTGAAAGTGTCTCAGCCATTGAGTTTATTCCACTTCTTATGTGTCTCAGAATTTATAATGCTTATACCTTTCCCTGGTCTTCAGGAGGACATTATATAGAACTAAAGGATGGTGTAACTAAGCACTTCCATTTTTTTCTGGTAGGTGCATGTGGACCAGTGCCGTGAGCGGAGCAGCTGGATAGAAGTCCCCCAGGTGGGTTGTCTCTCGGTGAATTGCAGCCAGGAGATACTGTTAGCCAGGAGATACTGTCTGTAGGGCTTCAAAGTACATCTCTTTTGTTAGTGATAACTGGTTTAATGAAGTTCCAGTGATTCTCGGGCTTTTGTAGGATCGAAGACCACAAAAAAGAGCAAAAAGATTGTTCTGTTGCTTCGATTTGTGGAAAAAGCCTTGAAACAGCCCAGCTAAATCAATGTATCTCCTGCCACGTATACTTACAGAAAGCTTCAGCTAGTCATAAAATACAAGGAAGCCAGGTGAGTGTTTCTGGTGGTAGAAGTGGAAAGGCATGTTTCTGTCATAATTCCACTGCTAAAGTTGTGGGTTTTTTTTTACTATGAGAGGGCAATCTAGGAGTAAACTTTAATTGCCTATTAAGATAATCAGGATTATGTCAAAGATGCATTTCAACAAGCAAATATTCTGTGGAGTAAGGAGTTTCAGCAGTGGTAATTGCAGTAGTCTCTGACCAGCAGAGACTTTTAGCTGCAGAAGGATGGCTATCTTGTTGCAGTGAAATGTGAAAAAACAAAGTAGACTCTCTTCACATTTAAAACCCAGTGACTGTAGAGTATTTCATGCTTTTGAGCTTGTATTGAATTCAGGGAGATACAGGAGACCTTGCATCCAGTGTGGGGTCTCAGATAGTATTGAGTCTTTTTTCTTTCCAGTTTTCTAAACAAAATCAAGTGAAAAAAGAGTATCTTCTAAAATTGCCAATCTGAAACACACACCATCATAAAAAATGATGAAGTTAAGCCTCACCCTGAAGGAAAACCAGATTACATCTGTGAAAGAAAAAGCTGTAGGTTTTAGGAATGCAAGTTGTAGTGGGCAGAGCTGGAGAAACCAATATGGAAATGTGCCTGCCTTCCCCTGCCCCCCTTTGAGAACTGGAATTGCTGTGCACATCTGGATAATTTATTATGCCAATAGTTTCTTTGGATTGAAGCAAGGTTTGGAATTAACTGGTAGATACCTCATGAGTGCCTCAGTCCAGTAAATAAATACACTGGCAAATAACACTGTAGAGCAGGACCAGTCACCTGAGTTTTCAGGGTCTTAATGAGAAGAGGTGAGGAACTGAGATTAGAGGGAGGGTCAGTTATGTGGCTTTGCTCTTGCTAACAAGACACTTTATTTGTGATGGCATATGGTCAAGAGAAGTGGTCCTTCCACTTTGCTTGGCACTGTTGAAGCTCAGCTGGAGTGGTGGGTCCAGTGCTGGACCCCCCAGTATGAGAGAGACAGACTTACTAAAGTGAGTCCAATGAAGGGCCACAAAGATGATGAAGGAACTGGAACATTTGTCATGTGAGGAGAGGCTTGGGGGTCTGGGTCTGCTGAGCCTGGAGCAGAGAAAGCTTGTGGTGACATTAGTGATGTCTATAATCCTTGATGGAGGAATGAAGACAGAGCCAGGGTCTTCTTAGAGAAAGAATGAGAGGCAATGGTCACAAACTTGAAGTACTGGAAATTTTCTTTAAACATACAAAACCTTTTATTCCAAGGGTGATCCAACACTGGAATAGCTTCTACAGAGAGCTTGTGGAGACTTCATCCTTGGAGAGATTCAAAACCCAGCTGGACATGACCCTGGCTATCCTGCTTTATTTGCCCTTTTTGAGGAGAGGTATTGAAGTCCCTTCCAACTGCATCTTTTCTGTGAAACATTGACTCATTAACAAGTAGATCACAAAGCTGGGGCCAGACAAGCCCCAGCCCCTTATTTTCATAAGCAAATATAAATTTTAGCAAATATAGCAAATAGAAATTTCTACTGAATATTTGTTTCCATCAACAGTTTTTTCAATCAGGACAACAAACCAGCCTGATGCTTACCATCACAACAACAAAGGGAGTGAAAATCAGGCTCAGAAAACATGGAGAGTTAAGGACCATCAGTGTCATGGTGTCAGTAGTTTTGCAAGTTTGGCTTTGAAATAGAATGTCCAAAATGAAGGCTGTTGTAACAGCCTTAAAAGGACAGTTTTGCTGGTTGTGCTACAGATAGTCTTTAGAAACGCATTTTACAGAGTTTAGTACAAACAAGTTTATGCTTAAAACCAAATCCATAAGCAATGTATTTTAGAATAGAATAGAATTTGACCATAAACATATGTCCCTGAGGAGTCAAATCCTTGCCTGGGGAGTCAGATACCATGGCTTAGTTCTGGTTCATGAAAATGTCTGCTATGATTCAGGCCTGGTTTTGTTCATGAGTGAAGGTTATGATGAGCTGAGGCTGAGGCTGATCATAAGCTGATTTGCTGGGAAGCAGGATTAGCTTTTAATGGGGGTAAAGAGGTGGCTGGTAATGAGGAAAAGAAAAACCTGGTGAGTGAGGCATATTGCCTTCTGTGTAAAAAGATGGGGAGCCTGAAAGTCTAGTCCTCACTGCAGAGAAATTTAGGATATGAGCCCTGACTGATTGACTGAGTTGAAGACAAGGGATGTCTTAGAGGGGGCAGATAACTAGGGGCCAGCTGCATGGAGGAGACAGATGAAAATGCACTTGAGTGCTGTCTCTTAGGCTTTGATTTTGCAAACTGATCTGTTCAGGCAAACCCTTACACCCATGGAAAACCGTGTTGAGGATAATTGGAGATTGTACAGGCTTACATGCATCAGCCTGCAGGGATGGGGCCCTGAGTCCTCAGGGGGAATATACCCTGAATGCAAGTAACACCAGGAATAGTTGGAAATGGCACATCTCAGCAGTTTCTAATTTCAAACCAGAAATTGTGTGTGTGTGTCGGAGAGAGTTGGTCTTATGGAGCATTGAGGAAGACAGAGTACATTTATGTTGTTGTGCTGTCAATGCTTCTGTTATAACCTCCAGAGGAATTTACTTTTCAGGCTAAAATTTGGCAAATGAGCATTCAGCCTGAGAGGCTGATGTCTTCTGAAATGTGAGTGCAATTGGTTTAGACACCCAGCTTTGGAGAGAATCTGGAAGGGAAGAAATATTAGCTGGTTTCTCATTGCTTTACAAAATAATATTTTATGCTAGAAAAGCTGGGTGATGTTACAGTTCGTCATTAAGCTAACAAGATTATTTCTTGACACAGATCCTGTCAGGACATCTGTGACTTATTTTAGAAATGCTGTGAACTTCATTACTTTCCAGTCGCTATACTATATATTTGAATCTCACTGACAATTTTAAGCCAGTAATTTCAAGTAGAGGATCTTTATACATTAGATTTTACTGTGATTGCATTACCTAGCAGAGCCTGGCTGTTCTGAATGCCTTGTTAAGCCCAATTATGAAAGCCTAATGTGACAAGGTGATGACTGAGAGATCTTTGTTACAATTTCATTGCTCCCAGGCCAAGGCTAGTATTTGAGTATTACCATCTTTGACAGCATAACTCACCTCCAGGTAGGCAAGCTAATCCCCAAGGATACGCAGGGGATGGCTGTACTCACTGGCTGTTTTGTGATCACAGCTTTCCCAGAGTTTCTACAGAAGATGCTCTAATCTGTTTTAGCTAAAGTCTGTCTTGTCTGTGCCTAAGAGCACAGAATTTCTTTCAATATTGGTACACTTAGTGCAAGTCCATAATTAGGAATGATGAAATTTTTTTGTACGCTGTTAGAAAAAACTCAATGAGATCTTTAATATTTACCTTTCAAACCTTATGCCTCTCTGCTCTCTGTCCGGGTTCCATCCTGAATGTATGTTTACTGTAACGAATGGCAATTCCTGCCTTTTTCTTTTTGCCACAAACCAAGGAGTTTACTAGTTTAATTCAAAGGCAGATGCTCTTGGACATTTGGATAGATCTATGGTGTTCCTTAACCTGTGTGAGGTCCCATCAAAGACTCTGACTCTCCAGTCTGTGGCAGGATGGCTGAGAAGGTTTACAATTAAATTTAGGAAATCTAGAAAGTGGTGCATAAACGAAATGGGGGATTGCTGTCCCACAACACCAGAACTGGTGGCACTGGGAGAAGACAATTGGAGAGTATTTTTAGACAGGAAAAGGAAAGCACTTTGGGAGCCTACTGCCATAGGGGGTGGCGGAGACAGGTTCTAAAGAGTATGACAAAAGCATGTGCATAAGGGGAATCTAAAAAACCAAGGAGGAATGTACTCACTAACACCCCCGGTTCTGGATCCTGGGGAAGGCTGGGGGAATGGACAGCAGAAAATAGTGCACTTATGAGGCCTGTCCTAAACAGTGCCTCCTTTACCACCGCTAGATATGTAATACTGGACTAAAAGGACCATTGATCTGACTCAAGAGTTTTATAATAGAATCAGAGCTATTACAGATCCTGTCTCATATTTTCACTCATTAATAAAGCAGAGAGGCAAGGTCTTCATGTGACCCTAAATGATAGAATCATTTAGGTTCTAAAAGATTCTTAAGATCAAGTCCAACCATAAACCTAACAAATGATGCCAAGACCATCGCTAAATTGTGTCCCTAAGGGCCACCTGTTACATGTCTTTCAAATACCTCCAGGGATGGTGACTCCAACACTTCCCTGGGCAGCCTGTTCCAGGTCTTGACCACTCTTTCAGTTAAGAAATTTTTCCTAATATTCAACCTAAACCTTGCCTGGCACAACTTGAGGCTGTTTCCTCTTGTCCTATCACTTGTTACTTGGAAGAAGAGACTAACCCCTACCTTGCTACCACCTCTTTCAGGTAGCTGTAGAGAGTGATACGGTCTCCCCTGAGCCTTCTCTCCAAGCTAAACAATCTCAGTTCCCTCAGGTTTTCCTCATAAGACTTGTTCTCTAAACCCTTCACCAGCTTTGTTGCCCTTCTTCTGACAACTGTCAGGTCAGACCTATGCAGTAACAGAACTGAGGTGCAAAGTTTTCAATGGCTGTGAAAGCAAATGAACTTGCAGGTCAGTGGGCTGCACCGCAAATGTGGCTCGTTGCATTAGTTTAGTTTTTTAAGATGCAGATATATGGCTGGCAAAGCTGATGCAAAACTTTCCAAATGTGATTCTGTTGTGGTCAGTGTGATGGCAACAGAGATTAATTTGGCCCTGGGTATCTTTTCTTAGCTTATTGAAATATAATTCTAAAATATTTTCTTTCCGCTTCTAATAATATTTTCCTTATTTTTGGAAGGTCTGCAACTTAAGCAACATATGACTGATGGCGTATAAACCTGCTGTAGCTACAGAGCAGTGTTTTAGTTCATTCTTAAACAAATACCAAACAAGCATCAAAATCTATCCTAAAACGTAGATGGAATAATGTTTAGAGGTGTATTTGTCTTCCTGTGGCTTTGCTTAAAGCCAACTTCAGGTTAAATCTCTTTTCATTTGTTTGTGTCTCTGACTCTTTTCAGTCTGCTTCCTGTGCAGAGCTGATCCACAGATAGATCCCGTGGAATTTGATCACTGTCGAATTTATGTGATTTTTCTTAGCTGTTTTCTCAGTAAGTTTGTTAGCTGTATAATAATCTGATCTATGTGGATCTTTTGTGTCCATTTTTAACATTGAGCATAGACTAATCACTTCCTCTCTTTAGTTACACAAGGTACCTAATTAATTAACCTGGGTCCTTGAGCACCACTGTAAAAACCAGGGATTTCAGTAAAAAGTTCTGTCTCTAACCCATTACGATTTTTATGGTGCAGCCTGTAATCCTACAGACTACATTTACATTACTGTTAGTACTATTCACTGACATGGCTGGGAAAAGAAAGAAGAAATAAATATTTTCTGATAAAGGAAAGGAAAAGAATAATGCCTTTTGGGGTATAATGGGTGGGGAATTGCCATGGCCTCTTGGGTCAACATAATCTTTTCTGTATTTTCACATGTATCATAAAAGTCCCCATATTTCTTAATGTGTTGAAGTAAGAAATATTCTGCAGGACACAGGAATATTTCCCAATTGTGACATACAGATGGAGCAAAGCTGCTGTGTGACAGTGCCCAAACCCCTCTGCTTTTGGGAGAAGGAAAGATCATGTGGGCATCCTCGGGGGGGTCAGACCTCAGGGCATAACTAGTGTGCACCTGCTGCTCACCACGAATGCATCTGGTGCTGCAGGATTGCTTGTGTGAAACTGGGAGGGTCACAATTATCTCCCAGACTCTGGAAGTGTGACTTTCATTGGCCTTAAAATCTTCGGGACAAGGATGCCCTCTGACTTAGTGGTTTACAGTCAGTGTTAACTGTCAGCAAGCTTTTCTGTAATGCATTGATGAAGGGGTTGTATGAAGACAAAGAAGAGAAACGGCAGCTTCCCCTTATGGAGCAAAAGCTAAGTGTGCTCAGGATAGGAGATCTATCACAAGGATGTGCAGTCAGTTGGTGGTGCTTTGTATCCAAATATGACAGAAAAGTCATAATTCTGCAGGGCGCAGGCCAGTACATAAATGATATTGCGTAGGAGACAGCTTTTCTTGGAGTAAGGTGTCCTATATTACCTCCACCAGATAGATGTTTGAAGCAGCTGGTATTTGAGACAGGATGTCAAACTGGAGGTCAACAGGGTGATCCAGGCTGGGAACTTCCTCAGTCACATCTCTGATTCAGGAATAAGTAACTGCATTGATAAAAGTGATAAAGAGGCCTTGTGACATCTTCAAAAGTTATATTTTTATTTTTTCTTCATGAAATGCAGACTTAGTGTGACAACTGCATGGTCAATTCTCCTCTTTCAGATTTATATGTTTCTGAACATATAGTGTGTGACCTTTCATTACAATATCATATAATATAAGCATGACAGAGTACAGAAAAGGCTGTTGGTAGAGGAAAGAAACTTATTTTTAAAAAACTTTCTTCCAAGATATAGTTGAGATCTCTTTTTTGTCTTTTCAGCCCTTCTAACAACCGTTCTGCTGCTTCTGTTTCCCACAGGAGGTACAAATTGCCAACATTTTTTCTCTTAAGTTTGCTGGGTAAAAGAAATGCTTTTTTACTTATAAAGTCACTTTTCCCAAATAGTGGACTTGGAGTTAAGGGGAAAAGAGAGAGAATTTTGTCTAAACATTAGTATTTTCATTATCTGTTAGTAATTCAAATTATTTGCTCTTCTTCATGGAAATTAGTCAGACTGAAGGTAAAACCTCTAGCACCATTTTATTTATATTCCTATATCTCGTAGTTAGTGTTGACCATCAGTCTTCAAATACAAAGACTCAAACACTGAAGAGTATTAAATGTCAAAAATCCCATTGACTTCAATCTTATTGACTTGGTCAGGCCATAACCTTTACTTGCAAGACATCCAGGAGTAGTGGCATCTCTCCTTTATGGCACAACTGAAAATCTAAGGACTAGGCTGTGTTCAGTATGTGTCAGTGTATACTTTTGAGGGAGAACAGGAAAAATATAATTCTCTATCCATAAATAAATTTAATAGGTATAAACTGCATTACTCAAGCTGAGCAATGTTTAGCATACTTTGATTTTTTTTTTTTTGACTAGTAAAACCTACCTGCTGCTGATAGCCTCCTCCGGCTCTTCATCATCTGTGTTCTAAGGAGCTTTGCTGGCTGCTTCGCTTCTGTTTCTCGTGTATTCAGCACATTGCATTCCTGTGCATGTCGTGCATAACTCTCTGTCTCCTTCCTTCTGCCAAAGGATTTCCCCTTATCATCAGGTTACTGCCCTCACCTATTCTCACTGTCTTTTCCACTGTCTTCAATTTGTATCTTGATCTCTCCTTCTTTCCTTTTCCTAGCTCACAGTGTCTGGAGTGAGACATTTTCTTACTCATCTTCTTCACCTCTTCTGTTTTCTCTGACCGTGTCTCTGCCTGTTGGGGAAGCCTGGTCCCAAAGCATTACGCCTGCAGCTGCAGGATCAGTAGTGGGCTCCGAGGCTGCATAAGTGACCCAGAAATCCCGTGCGCAGACGAGAGAAAGGATGATGGGTTAAGATCGACTCCAGCTGATCAAAATCTATACAGCTGAAAATTAATATTTTCTTTTAATTTTGGGGTGTGGGATGAGTAGTACTCAGATTATTTTAGTGTGTGTCTCCCTGTCTATATAATTGTGGAGGGTGAACTCAGGGGAGGAAAGAGGATGAATGTGGACTTGGACATGGGGTGGAGAGTAAGATCACCCATTTTGGTAATGGTGTAGGAGTAGTTTGGCTTTATCTGCTCATGAAACCACATCCTGAAGTTCGACCAGTTTAAGGAATGTGACGGAGGAGTAAAATCAGACTTTGTCATAGTATGTTTTGCATAGCTGAATGAACAAAAGCCTTTAGAAAGAACATTGTAACCTGGAAAATGAAGTCTTTTGACTGTTCATATCTGACTGAAGTTCTATTATCCCAGCAAAAATGTACATCTGGACATCTTACAATTGTCTTTCATGTATTTATGCTTGTGAAATACAAAAAGGCAGAGAAATAATTGTGTGCTTTCTTTTACTGCCTCTTCCGCACAGTTGGTAACTGACCTCCAGCACACCTTAGATGTGTGGGAATGTGTTCATGGACTCAAGTGGGGATGAGAAAGAAAACAACTGTTCTTTCAGGCAGATTACTTTGGTGTAATACTAGCCACATAGCACCATCTGCCCTGTTTTAAAAGGATGCTCTTAGGTCACTGAGATATTTCACAGAGGCTAAAATGCTGATCTTCAACTCCCATATCACAAGGCCTTAAGGAATTTCTTTTTCTCAAATCCCTCTGGTGCTTGCTGGGAAACCAGCATCCGATTCGTTCTCTGGTTTGGAAGTTACAACCCTCACTTGCTATTACATTTGGTAAAGTGACTGACTCACATACGATTAGTTTTGCTATTTCACCTGCTAGATGTGTGCTCCTTAAATCTGGTTTCATTGCAAACAGGAATCAGGAATAGTTTGTAGCTTTTTATTAATGTCTAGGGTTTGTAACCCAGTAAAAGGATCTATCTCTCTACTTAGGGGTCTACAAAGAAAGTAAATTATTTTTCTTTATTTTTTCTAAAGTAAAAATTGTTGGGATCAAAGCTGCTTTTCCCATTGCTAAAAATGAGCCTCCAATTGCTTGAATTCATGCTGACGCTTATGATATTATTCATTCAAATAAATCAGCAAACTCAGCATACAGGACTGCTGTGTTGAATTCTGACTTAAATCCCACCACTCATACTCAGTTCCTCACCACCTCAGTGACTCAAATGCTGCCTTGCTCCTCAGCGATCAGAGCCGTTTGTTCATCTTCTGGCACCAAGTGCTATGTTACTTACTTTGAAAATAGGTCTTATTTCAGCCTATTGTTTTACATAAACAAAGAAACCAAAAATCTGCTGCAGTTTCGGGGGGAAAGGCCAAAGCCAGTGTCTGATCAGCTATTCCGGTCAAACGGTCTTGAAACAAGAACTTGTTTTCTCAGTTGCAGCAGTTTTTAACATAATCTCTATGGGCCACATGAATGTTCAGAAGTCAGTGACTGATGGTGTCTCACGTGGGTTTTTACTTTATTTTCTCTGGACTTTAGTGCTGCTTTGGGCACAGTAAACCAGCCTCTTTGGAAAAGTGCCTGCAAGGGTACAAGATTGTCTGAAGTTCTGCTCAAGTGGCTTTCAGCTTTCTTTAGCCAAGGTTGCACTAAACTTTAACTGTGTCCAGACTACGTTGGGCTTTTTTCCAGGCAATAGGACTCAAGATGGGGTTTTATTTTGGAATCTGTGAGCTAATCAGGAGTTAAATTTATGCAACTACTTTTCTTTGTTTACATTTATATGATTAAAATTTTACTCTTTCTGAAATAATGGCTGTATGGTGCCTGTCTATTATGTGGAGATAATTAGCTATGTAGCATACGTCTCATTTCTTAAAGAATAAAAGTTCTGGAAAATATACCAGAGCAATGCCTCAGTGATAGGGGACAGAAGCCCTGAAAGCTGTTTTTTAACATTTCATATATTACCAAACTGCCTTCAGAACATAGTTTTATTCTACCAATTTAATATATTTTTCTGAGAAACAGTAGCTCTTTGATCTCTTGACACTGTGCTTGCTGTGATTTTTAGGCCTAGCATGTGAACTACTTACATATATGAATCTGCAACAAAATGTACATTGTTCCCATATACATGCTGACACTGTTAAAAGAGAATTATTGTTAGACCACAGTTATTGTAATACTAAATAATTTTAGTTCTTAGAACAATGTAGTTACTAAACATACTTCAGAATCACATCATGGTTGCTGTGAGCATTTGCTTGGCTCTCCTTAGTCCATAGCATTGCCTTGTAGATGAGAGTAGAGTGGATGCATTGGAATTACATTCATTCCCATGCAAGAAACCCAGACAGATTTTATTTCCAAGCTTCTTCCTTTTATTTCTGAGCCCAGGCTTCAGAATCTTTCCTGGTTCTCCTTCTTCAGAAACCAGGCTCTCAGGTTATGTTTTGCCCAGGGAACACAAACGGACTTTTGAACTCTGACGTGCAGGAGCATGCCTCGGTCACATCTCAACTTTGCACTGATGTGACACCCAGAGTTTGTGGCCAAAACCCAGATGCTCCAGCAAGATCTTCAATCTCAGTGACCAAGAAACCAAAAACCTAAGGCATGCTTCAATGCACCCTCTCCTACTCACTCCTGCATGGTCTACCACGCTTGGAGAGGGACATGGCTGGAGAGGGACAGATTAGTTAGATCAGCTTAGCAATGTGTGTGCAGGATCCTGGCTAATGGTAGGCCACCAGCCTGCCAGCTGCAGACACACAGTGCAAGCATTGCTAATGCCTGTTGTAAGCTTGCAGACACCCTTGCAGGTGGACTGGCACATGGCAGAGATTTTCTTACGCTATTATGATGCCCTCAGTAACTTTTTATTCCCTTTTAAGTTGTAGTGTCTATCACATACCTGTTACAATACAGCTGTTTCTGTGCTGGCAGCAGTGTGCAAGGGAGGAGAATTTAGAAGCCCAGGAAGCTTGCTTGGAAATCTGAAGCCTAACAAATCTTCCCCTTGCCCTCTCTTTCAGTGTCCCAGGCAGTTCCCACCATGTACCCTGCCTGCAGGCAGCTTAAAGGGAAGATGCTGCCTGGCTTGAGACGCATTAGGGAAAGACAGTTTTGAGGTGGGGCATCTCTGCTTCTCTCCCAGATTTATGGCTGCAGTGGAAACTCCTGTCATCCCTCAGTCTGCACCTGCGTCTCCAACTGCTTCTCCATTGTTGTTATTTCCAAGTGATGACTGATTTAATCTGTCTAATGCAGTGTGCAGGCTGGAGCTCCTCCAGGTGCATGCTTCAGCTCTATGAGATGTCCACTGGCCTGAAGACCTAGAAATTTTTGATTAAGAAGGAGCTGCCAAATAGTATACTGTTCTATATTGTTGGAGTGTTTTTGTTCTACTTTTTTCTCAAGAGTTCCTGCCAAATAGCAAGATAGCGACAGATAGTGTAAGCAATGTGTTTGTTACTGATGTTAAGGGGGCCAAACGGATGTAGAGCTCAGTCCTCAATTCTGGCTACTGCACAGGGTGTGGAGAGGGAGGTTGTTTTTTAGCTGCAACTGAAGGTAGGTGCCTCACAGATGATTCCTTTGTTCTGACATCTCTCTCAGTCCAAACTTGGTTAGAGAGTGTGAACTTTGCTGTAACTGGGACGTTGCACCAGCACAAGTCTGGTGTATATAATTGTATATAATTGCAGCTGCCTGCAATTTTGGATTAATGCAGTGCTCAACACTCTGTGAAGGTTGTATGACTGTCCTTTAACCTGCCACCCAAAGTAATTAAACTCACTGTGAAAATCGACCTCTGGTGAAGCCTTTACTCCATTCTGCAGCAGTGCAACTGTTTGTTCCAATATGACTTTGCTCTTTGTTAGAGCAAAGAGCTTCGTCCTGTGCACACTGGCACTGGAGGCCTACCAGCACAGCTCACCCAGCTCACTGTCCAACTTGAACTTGTGTGAGGGAGGTCAGAGCCAGACTCTTGAGTGCCTTGTCACTCAGGTCAGCTTTGAGGATACGCCCAAAGAAAGTCACCATGTTGCCTGAAAAACAGGTTAGTAGCAATTGCATGGCAGAGCACTTACTACTCTTTTTTGTGGTGAATGAAAGGGCTACAGCTCCTTAAATATTTTGATGTATCTAGCACTCTCTGCAGGGTCCATCTAAGTTTATAACTACCTTTTGTTTTCTAATACTATTTCCACTTCAATTTGTTTACTGCTTCATGTTAATGGTCACTCCCACCACCCAAGTAAGAATTTAGTCAAGGCTGGGCACCAGCAGCCAGGACAACCCAGGTGCAGAACAAGCGGAAGTAACATAATTCAATAAGCTATTAAGACCTGCACAAACTGAGGTTTAGAAGATGATAATCTGTTGCCCTGAATTTTGTGTAGCAGTTAAAATCTTAACATAGCTTTAAATATTCACTATAGTGTGCTCTAAAATCTTGGAGAATGGCTCTACTCTTGTTGTTTGGAAGGTCAAATAATAAACAAACTAACCTATCTAGATCCACCTGAGGTTGCTCAATAATCTGCAGGAGGTCCTTAGCGTCAAAAGATCAAGCACATTAGAGCCAGAGTTAGGCTTTTAAATGTCCTTAAAAATAAGAGACAAAGTGCCTGATTATTTGGGCAGTGTTGCTGCTCAGCCTCACTGGAAATCAGTAATTCCTGGAAGAATTTCTAATTTATGTGTGTATTTATATACTGTTACACTTAGAGATGTGTACTTGAACCAGGCCTGGCCAAGGAGAGAAGATAGAGCTGTAAAACCAGGATAATATAGCATTATGATCTACTGATTTCCCTCTGCCTGGCATGGCAGATGAGGGCTCTTCTGCGCTTACTGGTGTCATCTTAGAGGCTACCTTCCTGCTGGTAACATCAGTTTTTCTCCTGGATGAATGGTCTCTGAACCAAGCAGCACTCTGTCAGCTGCATATGACATGGGTCCTCATGCTGGCTGGCAGGCACAGGCTTGTTCTCTCCAGCAAGAGAGGGCGTTTCAGAGGAAATTACTATACATAGCATAGGACAAAATATTTTTCCCATTGTGCTGGAATGTATCTAGAGAAGGGAAACTACACTTAGGATATGAAAAAAGGGGAAATAACAACACGGAGTTGTCTGCAGTGCAGTAAGGGAAACAAAAAACCACCAGGAGAGGCATCCTGAAGTGTGCTTCCTGCATGTATTGAATGCTTTAAAACATGATGCTTTTCCTTTCAAAAACAGTGAACACACTGGTATTATAACCCCTTATTTTTTTGAGTCAAGTGATACATTCCAGTCTTCGTAGGACATTTTGCTTCAGCTGAGATGGCATTTGGCTGTGGTTACTATGACAAACAGAGAAGTATTGGCATGTGGTGTGCTTGGATGAATATGCAAACAAGTTTTGTGAGAAGAATGAATCAGATACTGTATTGCTGTCTCTTGCATGTTCAGTGGTCCATGGTACTGAAAATAAAAATATTTATAAACATTTCAGGGGTCATTATAAAAACACACTGCATTTTACTTTGTAACTTTATAGGATGTTTTATAGCTTGTGTTCCGGTACCGAAAAAGCTCTTCTAATTATTTATTTATTTTCTTTTATTGTGGAAAATGGTTTCAGGCTCACCAAAGATGAGAACACAATACAATATTTGATTAATATCCTTTCTTATTGTATCTTGTTTTTCCAAGTTGAAAAATGTACTGTTATTCCCAGAACTTGGTTAGAATAGCAAACCAGTCTCTGCAGGGTAACCCTGAATCAAGCATCTTCTTTCATATGCCCAGTCATCAGTCAAAAGAAGGGGACAAAAACAGGACACATAGTGGGGCATATGGCATTAATGAGGTTTCTCAGGACAACTCATTATTCTATTATTCTTAGTAATAATATTTTTATTTCTTTATGTTGAGAGGCCTCAAGCTAGATGGTCGGCTGAGGTCACAGTAGGCACACTCCTTACATGAAATAAAAGACAGTCCCTGTCTGAAGAATTCTGAACTGCATAGAAGAGAAAACATGCAGGGAAGAAGAGTTAAGGATCCAGAAAAAGACACAGAGGTCTGAAACAGGTTAACCAAAAGTGCCTAGGAATAAAGTTCTTAGCTTCTTTTTGGCATACCTTTTAATGAAATTGTCTTTTATTGATGAAGTAGCAATCTGGTTTTCAGCAGAAACTGTCAATGACTATTTACTTCTAGACATTTTGTTGCTCTTTCTGTAAGCAATTAAGGATGAACTGCAGCAGCACAGATCATTGGCCTTCATGAATAGTGTAGGTTAGGAAGATGTTACGGCTGTAACCCTTCACAGTTGACATGACTGGCTGACATGAAGTAAAACCAGATTGGGTCAGCATTTCACAGACAGTTACTTATGTGGCAATTTAGTGTATAATGAGTCATCTCAGCAACAGAAAACATTGCAGAAATGTTATCTGGCATTTCTACAGTGAGAAAAGCTAAAGAAAAAAATTATAAACACTTCATTCCTCCAATTTCAAAGCAATTGAAACTACAGCCATTTCAATGTCCACCTCTTCCCCATGGAAAAGGCCAGTGGATGGAGCAAAAATGGTTTAATTACACAATACTGACTTGTATTCAACTGAAAGTGTAGGCAAGCAACCAGTTACTGCTGTGATCAATAGATAGCAACCACAATTGGTATCTCAAATGATGAGAAGACTGAGCAAATGAAGACTATGTAAGTGGAAGAGATAGAAAAGGAATGGAAAGTATCCTTAGAAAAATACACAGAATCACAGAGTAGTGGGGGTTAGAAGGGACCTCTGTACATCATCTAGCCCAACACCCTGCCAAAGCAGGTTCACCTAGGGCAGGTTGCACAGGAACATGTCTATGTGGGTTTTGAAAGTCTCCAGAGAAAGGAGACTCTGCAACCTCCCTGGGCAGCCTGTTCTGGTGCTTCATCACCCTCACAGTAATATAGCAATTGGGGGATGAAAGATAACTGCTAAGTAAGCAAAAACATTACCAGCCTCAAGCTGAAAAGCAAGCAGAACAAAGAACCTGTGAACACTTCGGATACATGAACTTAAGATGCCAATCTGCAGAAAGCCCTGCAGTCTCCAGCTCTCCCAAGACCTGCCCAGGTTATGAGATTGCACATCACTGCCTAGTTTTGCATAGTTGTGTGTGTATCCAAGGCAGCTGGCTTCTTAGATGGTCTGTTTTAGTCTTGGCTGCTCTTACCACTTTGGCAATCGCTTGCCCACATTTTGAAGGTTCCTGGTCCAGGATTTGAGATAGTGTCAAGGCGCCAACTGAAATCACTGCTGCTGCTCAGAAATAGATACAGTATATATTGGGCAATAGCTAAAGACTTGTTTTCACTTGTAAAGCCTCAATATGATCTCAGCCTGTGAAGTGAACATTATTATTAATTTGTGTTAGCATCTGCCATGTGCCAGGCATTTCATAAACAAACAAGAAATGATAAAATTTTATGCATGGTTAGACAGAGATGCAGACAGTGGCAGGAGTGGGGCAATAGCAACAGATTATTTAAGTACGAAGTTAGCACAATCTTCTTAGAGCAGAAAGATTTGAGCAAATTTCCTAAAAATATTCAGAAAAAGGTGCAGAGGTAGTGGCTGAAAAGACAGATAAAGGAACCTGGAAAGAGGCTTATGAACTAGAGAGTGTTTGAAATGGTTTCAAGTGCTGTGTATGTGAGAGGGATGGGACCACTAATACAAATATGATCAGAAAGTAGATGGTCAGCTTTTTTACATTTGGTTCTGTAAACCTCGGGGGTAATCACCTTGTCTAAAGTGTGGACAGGTTTTGGTGTTGCCAGCTACCCTAAGAGGGTACACCACTCAGGCTTTTACACTCCTCTGCAAGCATTCAGCCATTTGGGATCACATATTATGGGACATATGATCAAATCTGAAACTAGCCTAACCTAAACTGGAATTGTAGATACAGATAAACATATTTTGGAAGCACCCATCCACAGCCATTCTCTAATGGAAACAGAATCTCTTACGTGAAATAGTGGTCTTACGTGATTCACGTATTTATCCCCACCCTTAGAAAAAAAATATTTTGGATGCCTGTCTTTTAACCTGACTTGAATTTTCATGAAAACATGTCTGATAGCCTT
>VZZY01012289.1:5590-17344 GCA_013400335.1 Eurystomus gularis
GCCTCAGCCTTATCTAACAGATTTATTAAATCAAACATTGATCTATGCTCAGACATTTGAGGGCTGCCTTCATTTTAGGTAAACCTAGGAGAATATTTGCATCCCTGTTCTCTCAGCACAGGCAAGGAATTCCTCCACCAAGAAACACCACCAATCTGCAAAAGTTAATTCAAGCCTTATGAAAAAAAAGATTGTTTCTTAAGAACAGAACGTCTGTACAGAATGCAACAAACTGTGATAGCAATAGTACCTGCTTAGGCAAGAAGTTGGGCAAAAGGATGCACTTCATGGCACTACGCAGCTGGAATATAGAACCCTCTAATTCTATAGGCAGTATCCATATTGTCCAAAGGTCCAGGGTGTTCTGAAGAGTGGCTCTCCTATTCCTTCATCACTCATATCTTTCAATATAAGCCTATTTAAAAGCCTCAAGGCTTGTAGTCTTAGTTGAGACTGCAAAAGTGGAGCAAACAAACTTTCAAATACATTTTAAAATACCAATAACTTCTTAACGGAGAAAAAATGCATATGAAACATAATTTCCAACCTATCTGCTCAGCATTCTTTGCCTAACTTTTCTCTTAGGTACAATAGTGACAATCAACTGACTCTAGAGGATTAAAAAGAGGAAAGAAAGCAAGCTGGTATAACTTTAATGTCATAGCTGCCTGAAACATTCACTTTTCGTAGATGGCAAGGAGATGCTGTTAGTAATTTTATGACATTATTAATACCTTACATTACATTTAATCTAAAAGACTAGATCAGTGCTCTTTAAAAATAGGGTTATGCCTTGATCTAGTACCATATGAAGTCACAATCCTAATTTCATGGTGGTGTGTCATACCCTCTTATTCACTGAGGCTATGTCCATAAAGAGCACTGCAGCAGTACATTAGAGACACTCAAGCTCATTCCAAGCACAGTATACACCTGTGCAGAGCTCTTGCATTTCAAAAGCATTTCAGCTGTGTTATGAAGGTATCACACTTTGCTGAACTGATATACTGTTTCTGGTTCTAAAAACAGAATATTGAATACTGCTGCAGGGATCTGATGTAGTTTGCTGGGCTATATACTAAGGCATCTAAATAAAACAAATCTGACATCATTCACAACCTCATTTTAAGGCCTTGTCTGCAGTGGAAAACTATATCATGCTAGAACACGGCTTGAGGAATACTAGGAATTACAAGAGTTTTAAATGCACCATATCAAGAAGGATTGCTAAACTTAGCAGTATGTCAGATAGTCGTGTCTAATTCAAGGTTTAGTTTTTTCAAAAGAAAAGAGCTTATTGGCTGGAGAAATAATAACAAATCCAAAATATATTTCTAGAAAAAACAAGTGAGGAATTGTACTACTATAAGACATTAGGTTAAGGCACACTGCAGTCTTCACCATAATGTTTACCTCAAACTAATACTAAAATGCTAGCCTTTACTAAGATTTCTATTGTGTTACTTACTACACGATGTAATGCCCATAAGAGCTTTTTTTTTTCTACGGTGAGTTTGCTCTGTGTGTGCGGTTGTATCTAATACTGCCTTCATTACTTGATCTGAGTGGGTGCTCCAGCAAGATGTGATTTTTACTATAAGACCAGGATTCGGCAGGTCACACACTTTGCTAACTCCTCCAGCTCCCCGATGAACACAGGAAGAGAAGCCTCTGCAAAGGCAAGTAATTATAAAGCTGCATAAAGCTCTGCATGGAATTGTACACTCCTGACTAGCCACAAGGCACAGAAGCTAACAAAAAGTCTGATTCCGAGTAAGAAAGAATAGACCAAGCTAACAAACAAAAAAATCCTTTCAAGTTTTAGCCCTGTTTTGTCATTCTATATGTAAGACTCTCTAGTACCTATAATGTCAGCTTTACAGGTATTTCATATTCAGCCTTCCGGAGTATGACAATGTGCACTGATTTATATGTAGATTCCATGGCAGTGAAAATCAGGACAAGAGCTACTATTCAGACCTTTGATGGAAGCCAGTCAAATGTAATTATAAATGGAATTAGGAAGAGTCATCTACTTCTATCCATCTATTCTGAGATTTTATTGGGAAAAAATGGTAAGGAAGATAACAAGCATACTGAGAATCTGTTAGGGATTTCTACACATTTTCTACTCTGCACTCCAATTTTTTCCTTAAATACTTTCTTTCAATACTGCCTGCCTGAAAGAACAAAACTTTTCCATCTTCCTTTTAAAAAACAACAGCGTGTAGTTAGATCCTAGATAGATAGAAAAGTCAAAGCCTAATTTATAAAGAAATTAACTATTTACTACAATGTAGTAATTAGAAGGCTGGGGTTTCTCCTTGCTGCCACTTTGAGCATGTATGACTATCCCAAGTGAACAGCCTGTATTTTCAAACACAACACAAAGTGTATCCAGCAGGGCTACAAAAAGATTGGGAAAAATCACCTTGCAAGTCAGTTCACTTTATTTTTAAAAGCTCACCAAGGTCACAAGCCCAAGGAAAGCTCAATTAAAGTCGATGGAAGATGCAGAAGTGAGGCAGAAAGAATAAGATGGCAAGAAAAATCATTTTTTCAAACATATTAGATTATGTGAAGCCAGAGAGGCTTGACACCATCGATTTCAGAAATGGGTTAAAGATAAGGAACTAAGTATTGTAGGAATTACAATGAGGCAAAGTGGGCTGGGAACATCTGCTACATACATCCACTTTCTAATTCCAAGAGATACAATGGAGGCTAAGACTTAATAGTGCCTAAACCAAATAGGCTTTCATTAGGAGTCACATACTTAACTGCCAGGACTCCAATGAAAAAAACCAACAGACGGTCAAGTTACCAAGCAAACATTTTAGTCTTTCTTCTTGTTAACTGCTAGTAAAAATCGCAATATTTTTCCCCCCCATACACCATGTCAACTCATTATTTTACACACCCTACTCTAACCCCTGCCTTTAGTCCTGGAAAAGATGTAATCATAATTATTTCCTGTCCAAGAAGACAAACATAGCTGTACAGCAAGCTGAGAAGTCTCATAAAAGAATAGAAAATGAAACAATACAGAAACTGAACTAGCACTTCTTATGCAAAAAATATTGGCAACACAGTATGCTTTCATGAAGCTTCTCCTCATCATTGTTCAGCAACCAAAAAAAAAACCTCTACAGGTAATATGGAGTTATGCTTAAAGCAGTCTTTTATACAACTGCTTTTGAAGCTGACTTGGATGACGTAAGGTCAATGCTCAAAGGTAAAATCCCCACCAACACAGCAATTTTCATTATGTGGATGAAGATTTTGCATCTTCACCTCTAATACACTGTGGTGAACCGACCACATGATTTTTTCTGCCTTATTAAAACAGTGAGCAAAGAACTCGATTTCCCATAAATCTATTCTGCAATTCCCATAAATCCTCCAGGAAGACGGAAGCGAGATAAGGCCAGCCATAAATATCGAAAAAGAAAACAAACTCTCTCTCTTCCGCCTCACTGCACAAAGGGAGCACATCGCTCCTGCTGAGTGCCCCCCCCCCGCCGCTGCCAGAGAGGAGCGAGGAAGAGGGGGGGGAAACTGAACTGAGCTGTCAGCGCAGCCCCCTGAAGAAGCCAAGCAGCCAGAGGGGGGGGAAACTGAACTGAGCTGTCAGCGCAGCCCCCTGAAGAAACTAAGCAGCAGAGAGAAGGGAGCAGCCGCCGCGGAGAGCCGCCGGACAGAACTGCTGACTCCCACTGCTCTAGGAATCCGGGGGAGAGAAAGAAGCCGTGAGCTGCCGCCGGCCGTAAGGTGCGCAATCGCTGCCACCGCCGTGAGCCGCCGCCACGAGCCAAAACTGAAAGAATCCAGAAAAAAAGCTGCAAGCTGCAGCAAGAAGAAGAAATTGCAACAAGAGGCCATTGGAAGCCGCGTGCTACAGAAAGCCACGCCGCAGAAGGCCACGTTGCCAGAAAAAGTTGCTCCAAGCTGGGAGCACCATATTGAAGAAGAAGTGGTGCCGAAGAAACTGCACCGAAAGCTGCACTGCCAGAAAAGACAAAGCCGACGCCACCGTCGGAGGGAGAGAGAGAAACTCCAAGCTGCAAGAGAAAGAGAGAGAGAGAAACTCCAATCGCACCGAAAAGCTACAAGCTGCTGACGTCACTGGAAACAGTCCAGGTCTGCCGGTCGGACATCGTCGCCGTTCCACGGAGACCATCATCAAACGCCGAAAGGACACATGCACGCACACACACGCACCATCCACACATACAGGTCGTATTTTGACATAATTAAGTCCTTATTTGCCCTTATCTCTCGGTGGGTGAGAGAGGGAGTGAATGGGTGGGCGTGGTCTTCTTTAATATTGTAATATTTCCATAGAGTAAATAAGGTTTTATTTGAATATGTTTGGTAATAAACTTGTTAGATACTCTTTCGGTCTCCGTGTTTGCTTGCGAGCCTGGTGGGGAGATGTCCCAATTTACCCTCAACCCTTCTCCCTTTGGGAGGTGGTCGGACCTCTGCGCGCCCGACCGCGACATCTACTCAACCCCTCTCAGCACTCATTGTCTGCTAGTGCAGTTCTGCTGCTGTTAGCAACACCGAGAGACAAAAGCTGATTTTAAAATAAAGAATGGAAACACTTCACATGCTGTCTGCCAGCTATAGTTAGCAATGTCGGTTACAAACCAGCATAAACAAAAGCTTTCTCAGGGTTTGTGCAGAAATGCAGAGGTGTCTGGGAGCCCATGCACTTCTGCACTCAATGGCTAGATATATTTGTAGAATGAAGATGAGGAAGGGTCCTCATCCAAGGAACTCCCCAAAGTTTTCAGATGAAAGATTAATAGGATTATTTCCTCACTTTTTAAATAGCAAAATACTAATTGATTTTTTGTCAAAACATTTGAAAATGCAGTTCGGTATTTTATAATGCAGAGCTAGAGACTCTTGAGGAAGAAGAAGAAGAGTTGCCTGATTCAAGTATGTTAACTGCTTTTTAGTTTGAGGCTCTGCCAGCTAAAAGAGTATTAGATTTGTTATTAATTTTACTAGCCCCTCTGTTGTTTTACAGATGTCAGAGAATCACAGAATGGTAGGGGTTGGAAGGGACCTCCGGAGATCATCTAGTCCAACTTCCCTGCCAGAACAGGTTCTCCTTGGGCAGGTTACACAGGAACTTGTGAAGAAGGGTTTTCTAAAGTCTCCAGAGAAGGAGATTCCACAACCTCTCTGGGCAGCCTGTTCCAGTGCTCTGTCACACTCACAGTAAAGTTTCTCCTCATGTTGAGGTGGAACTTCCTGTGTTCGCGTTTATGCCCATTGCCTCTGGTCCTATCACTGGGCACCACTGAAAAGAGACTGGTCTCATCTTTCTAATACCCACCCTTCAGATATTTATAAACATTGACCAGATCCCCACTCAGCCTTCACTTCTGTGCATATTGAATATTAGTTTCAAACAGTAATAATTTATCTGAATAAAAAATAAGTAGTTAAGGATTACATACACATTTAACTATTAAAAAAAAAAAAAAAAACAACAAAAAAGGATGAGTTAAAGGACTGTATGTACACCAAAACCTATCATACCTTTTCTAATAATATTTATTCCCTTCAGGAGAATGCAACACTTGCTTGATAGCCAGGCGAGACAAGAGAATGAAGAAATTATATCCACCTGAAAATACTGTAGGACTTTGAAGTGACATGATTGCTCTTAGAATTATCTGTCTGATTATTAGCCAAGGAAAGAATTTAGCCAAATACTAATATCATAATAGGTTCAACATTACTACATTTATAAAACACATTTTCACTGTTAATTTGGCCACACTGTCTTGTCAAGTTCACCACTAGTCAAGATATTCTCATCACTATTAAAGGAAGCCATTACCTCTTACCTCTTAAGTAGCACATGAACTATACATTCGGTACTGCCATTTGTCCATGTATAGGCTATGTAGAACAAAGTAAATTAATTGCTTGCAAGTATAGTTTTATTTTTACAAATCTGACTGCAGCCTGTAATTATTTGGAAATCTTATGTCAGCAACATTTGGCCTATGACATGCTTGAAAATTATGTTTAGAGAATTAATATTGCTGTTTGTAGTAGGTCACCTTGGTGTATGTTTCCACTCTTCCCTTTCTTGATGCTAAACTTCATCATATTTAAGCATATTCATGGAGAAAAGAGACTGAAAGTTTGAGGAGTTTGACAAAGCTACAGCCCTGGTTGACGTGGGAGTAGCAACCAATGTAATTTTCCTGGACTTGTGCAAGGCATTTGACACTGTCCCACATGACATCCTTGTCTCTAAAATGGAGAGACACAGGTTTGACAGATGGACCACGTGGTGGATAAAGAACTGGCTGGATGGTCGCACTCAAAGAGTCACGGTCAATGGCTCGAAGTCCACATGGAGACCAGTGACAAGCGGTGTTCCTCAGGGCTCTGTTCTGGGTCCAGTGCTGTTCAACATCTTTGTCAGCGACATGGACAACGGCATTGAGTGCACCCTCACTAAGTTTGCCGACGATACCAAACTTTGTGGTGCCGTGGACTCACTTGAGGGAAGAGATGCCATCCAGAGGGACCTTGATAGGCTTGAGAAATGGGCCAGTGCCAACTGCATGAGCTTCAACAAGTCAAAATGCAAGGTCCTTCACCTGGGTCGGGCCAACCCTAGGCACAAATACAAACTGGGTACAGAGTGGGTTGAGAGTAGCCCTGAAGAGAAGGATTTGGGGGTGTTGATAGATGAGAAGCTCAACATGAGCCGGCAGTGCGCTGGTGCAGCCCAGAAGGCCAACCGCATCCTGGGATGTATCAAGAGAAGCGTGGCCAGCAGGTCAAGAGAGGTGATTCTCCCCCTTTACTCTGCTCTTGTGAGACCCCACCTCGAATACTGCGTCCAGTTCTGGTGTCCCCACCAGAAGAGAGACAGATCTGTTGGAGTGTGTTCAGAAGAAGGCCACAAAGATGATCCAAGGGCTGGAGCACCTTTACTACGAGGACAGGCTGCGGGAGCTGGGGTTGTTCAGTCTTGAAAAGAGAAGACTTCGGGGGGACCTAATAGCTGCCTTCCAATACCTGAAGGGAACCTACAGGAAGGCTGGGGAGGGACTTTTTACAAGAGCGCCCACTGATAGGACAAGGGGTAATGGGTTTAAGTTGAAGGAGAATAGATTTAGATTAGATCTTAGGAAGAAATTCTTCAGTACAAGGGTGGCAAGACTTTGGAATAAATTGCCCAGAGATGTTGTGGCTGCCCCCTCCCTGGAGGTGTTCAAGGCCAGGTTGGACAGAGCCTTGAGTAGCCCGTTCTAGTTGAGAGGCATCCCTGCCCATGACAGGGAGGCTGGATTAAATGATCTCTAAGGTCCCTTCCAACCTAGGCCATTCTATGATTCTATGATGTCTTTCTAGGCTCCTTTAAATATCTCTGGCCAGATGTTTTGGATTATTCTGAGAAAGTTAGCTTCAATCCTTAATGTTCAGACCTTCTCTCACTGCAGGGGTATGTGGCTATGTCACCTGGAGTCCACACTACTTCAGAGATTTCTGCTTTGGCTGATGCAGGGCTGTGCAATGAGGTGCCTAGCCACCCAGACATACCCCTCAGTATGGCACACGGATGTCTTTAGCAGTTCCTGGCCTGGCCTTCCATTCCTGGCCCCATCATGACTCTCAGGACCGTAAGATAACTTGTAATGGGGGTACCCGGTGAGCTGACTGGAGCTATCTAACACCCTGTCTCAGAGGAGTTTATGCTTAATGCAAGCTTGCTTGCCACTGTGGCTCAGGGAGCTGCTCGACCCAGGCTGCTCGCTGAGGGTAGAATCACCCTCCTTACAAACTCCCCCATCACCATGGCGCAGCAGCTCTGTGCTTGCATATAAAGAGCATGCATGAATATTTTGGTCTTCAGAGTCCTACTATTCACCACTCTTCACCAGGACTGCTGTGACAAACTAGCTGATTGACTGTATGCCCAGTCTTCCCTGAAAAATTAAAGGGAAGTAATGGAGGCATTAGAAGAATAACATCTTCTTGCTGAACCTCTGGAAGTGTATTTCATTGAAAATTTACTTGGTTCAAAGAAGGACTCTTTCTCTTGATATATCCTCCTTACTCGTTGGCCGATATTACCTACAAAAAAGTGACAGAAAACAGCAAAGGCAGGGGGATGTGCAGGAAGTGGGAGGGGACTTCTTTAAATAGGTCCTCCTAGATCTTGTTTAGATATTCAAGGACAAGATTCAAATTGCTATCAACACCACATCCCTCTCAGCCCATCAAGGTAGTTCTGATTGGGAAGAAGTGTATAATGGATAGACATAAAGAAAGATAATATCAAAAAACCACAACGAGGATAGATCAGCAGTCACCCTAGTGAAGGATATAAAAGAATTTTTATAATGATAATGTTAAATATCTGATCTAGATAGAACTTTCTATAATTACTCTAAAAAGCAAAATATTCCAGATGTCTCATTATTGGAGATAGTTTATTGCTATGTGGAGTATTGAATTTGTACGTGGAGATACGTCATAGACAGCAACGAACTGAGCTTCATAGCATAGTTCAGGTTGGAAAAGACTCTTAAGATCATCAAGTCCAGTCATAAACCTAACACTCCAAAGTTCACCACGAAACCACCTCCATGTCAGGTCTACACTCCTTTTAAATACCTCCAGGAACGGTGACCTAACAACTTTCCTGGGAAAACTGTTCCAGTGCTTGGTAACCCTTTCAATGAAGAAATTTTTCCTAATATCGTAGCCCATTCCTACTCTGAGTTCTACCTAGGAAAGAGAGAGGGAGCAGGGAAAGAGAGAGAAAAGTGTCTTCTGACAAATTTAATTGGAAAACCAAAAATGTTTTACTTTCACTTTTACCTGAAATGGATTTGTTATACTATGAAACAGATTTCAGCTTACAACCTAAAAATCCATTTCTCATAAACTTCTGTACAAATAAAATTTTATTCACTCAGGTATAACTATTTGTGAAGAGATGAACATAAAAAGCAGGAAAAGAGTCAGCTGTTTCACTTTCCAAATAATGCCAAATACTTGTGATGCTTTTCCTATTATTTGCCCAGCTTTAGTTTCACTTAAATCCTAACTATTCACAACCTTTAGGGGAAAACACTAAGATTCCTGTTGCAGGTAGGCCACAACAATGCCCTGTCTAGTTCAAAACACAGAATTTTTACCATTTAGTTTGTTGAGCTCTGTAATCCCTTTCTAGACTCGAAATACTGCATCTTTATTAAAAGACATAGCATTTTAAAGACACATTAATTTTGCTTCTAGATATTAAGCTGGCACAGTGGACAGACAACTTTGGTTTCTTAATGCTTTTCACGGGACACTTTCTTAAAAAATCTCCCATGTCAGGCTCAGGCAGTTCTCATAGTATTCCATAATGTGAAAATTTGCCACTGGCACTGTCCTTATAACTGTAACTTAAGCGTGATGACTAAATGCGAGAGAAAAGCCACCTCTACTTGTCTTTAGTTTTGATAGGATAATGGATACAGTGTAATCTTAGTGAAAACCAGAGATGCAAAGCATGGTTTGATCCTGAAAATCATTTCAGTGTTGGAAATAGATGCTTTTTGGAATAATGCCCAGTGAAGTGCAACATTCACAAAGTCAAGAGATTGTCCTATTAAATCTAAAAGGTTGGTTTGGCTGGTATACAGTAGATATTAAATTCAAATTACAAAAGTCAAATTGACTTATTGAGACATTTATCTGCTGAAGTGATAGTCCACCTCTCACCCTGTTCTGCTGAACTACCATGCTCTTAATCAGATCTTTATGCCTATGGAGGTATATGAGTGACACAAGGCAAGTGTCAACCCAGAGATCCTAGGGTGCATGGCAGAATTATCACATATTTTTCCCCATTTAGGAACTAAAAGCTCATATAGTTTTTAAATACTTGACAGAAATATTCTTTTCTTTCCAGGACTGACTTTTATGCTGTGTGACCCATTCCTCTCTCTGGTGTGAAGTCTTCTGCTCTATTATCCATGGTGAATTATTGGGAAGAGAGCAGAACGTGATTTAAATTCTACCTAACCCCAAGATGTACTTCCATCAACAGAGGAAAGGAGTTGCTATGAAGAAAGTTACCTATTTTTTGACCATTTGTGCAGGACTTAGGAGAAATGCTATCAAGGATGCTATTGCATTGCATCTTGATGGCTAATTCTAAAGGGACTTCTGTGGCCCCCAAAAGAAGCTTGCACTCCACATCTTAACCCTCCTCTGAGGAAATAAGTCAGATGTACCCCCACACCTTTTTCTCCCCAGCCCTCTTGTTTCTACAGAAAAGGAATCTTGCAAACTGGACAAAAGTGACGTAACAGCTGAGCTGTTGACAGGTTGCACTGTGGAGTGTAGTCAAAGGTCATACTGGACAAAAATTATTGGACTTTGCCTTCTCTCCACCAGCACAGACATGTAATTCCTCCTCCTAGGCTAGCACCTCACAGAAATAATTGCTGCAGAGCCAGGTATTGCCCCTTACTTGGTAGTCAGCAGAGAATACTAAGTCATCTGATTTCACAGATGCTCAAGTTGTCACTTAACCATCTCCATTCTCATTTTCCTTCAGTTTCAGATTGAAAATGAGAATGAAACTGAAAGAGGGAATTAGCCCTTAGGTCACAAGTATGAACATGTGAATGGGATCTGTGTCACCAGTGCAAACACCTTATTTTTACTCTTCTGTAAAAGCAGCCAAGAAAAGTAGTGTCAGATTCCTAAACCTTAGGTTCTTAGTTTTAATGAGCAAGAGAGAATAACACTGAAAGAACTTGTACGTTTCAGGTTGCAATATATCAGTCTGTCAAAAACACTGGAATGTTACATACCTTAATCTTTTTTCACTCACCATAGCACAATCAGTACAATTATCTTGTTGCAGTAAATTGGGGAAAAAAAAATAAGTTAGAGTATAAAAGCTATAAAATTTGCCTTGTAGGTTGCCCCATTTCCTATCAAAATCAAATAAAGGAATATTATGAAAGAATTAAATAAGAAGGTTATTTTTTAACAAGCCTGTTTCTCCTTTCCACAGCACTGCAAATACTTTTGGTGCACAGTTATGACATAATCTGAAACACTATCGGTGACAAGGGAAAAAATATTAAAACTGGATGAGACCTGTAATTTTAGAAACAATAGGTAACAGCAAAAAAACCCTGATGGAAAATAGTGATTGTCTGCAAAATATATGAAGGTCAGGAAAATATAAAAGATGACAATACATACCGGGAGAAAATGAAAAATTGCTGTTCATGCAGATACCTTTCTCAGTCAGCGTAAGATTTTCTTTGCATCTTTGAAGTGCTAAGTATACTCTTCACTGAAATTATTTATGTAAATAATTTGAAAAACCTTACCTGTTTTCAGGTCCCCGGTGTTTATGACACTTTTCAAAACTGCCAGGCTGAATTAATCTATTTCTGCCTGCTCACAGAAGCTCAAGAGCCACATACAGTGCTTGGATATTCCATCACCAAGATCCCTCTACCATATAAGAGGTACAAACCTACAGAGACATGGACAAATGCAGAAATAAATGAGTAAGACTCTATTTGGTCTTGTCATTATTGTTAAGAGGAAGAAAGTGAGAAGAAAATATTAGAAAAGCAGACTGAGATGACATATTTGAAACTTTTTTAAAAATTAGTTGATTGTGAAAAATTTTTTAATCTACAATGGAACATTATTTTGGAAGCTGTGAGTTCACAGAATCACAGAATC
>VZZY01012291.1:10849-26022 GCA_013400335.1 Eurystomus gularis
CCCCCGCCCTGCGCCCCCGCCTGCCCTCCGGTTCTTAACGGCCGGACCCCGCGGCCGCTCTCCCCGCCCCGGACTCGTCCCGACACCGGGGTGCGCCCTTGTTCCGTAAGGCCCCCCCCGGGGTGACCGGCCCCGCTCCCCCGCTCCGGTCCGGGCCACAGGCTTGGGGTTCCTCGGCCCTCCTCTCCCAGCGCGGACCTCGGCCTCGCCTGGGCAGCATCCCCGGCGAGCAGGGGTGCGCCCGTGCCCACAGGACATCACCCGCAGGAATCAGCCGGAAGGGCAGGAACTGCCGGAGCAGTGCCGAGGACAAGGGGAAAGCGGCAGCAGAAGGAAGATTAACTGGTCCGGATACCTGAAGAAACATCTGTGGCCGGGCCGGCTTCTAGCGGCCTGGTTTGCCTCGGACCACAGATGGTAGTCGAGCCCCGGCTATTTGGGATCTCTCAACAAGTGTTTTTTTCTTCAGTGTCAGTGATGGTAGAAAAGCACATCTAAAGCCTGCCCCACCTTACATGCTAGTGTGGCTGCTGGCTGGAAGGTAAAAGCCTTCCAGACCCAGATAAAAGTCATGTACTTCAGCAGTTCAGTGTTAAATGCTAACAGAACAGGAATTAATTATTAGGCTCTGTCAGCCACAGACTAAACAATGTGAGCAATGTGATCCAAACAGAATGATCCTGCTCTAGAGGCTGGACCAGTCACTGCACTTGCATGCTGCAAATTAGCACAGCTGAGATGCGCACTTGTACAAAGCTCTTACCAGCTGGTTGAAAGCAGCCATGCTATGTTGGCTTTGTAAATCCGTGACAACAAAGACTCAACACAAGCTAGTTAGGCGGAATGACAGTATTTTCAGAAGTACATAAAGCTGTTTCTAATCTCTGCGTGGACTTGCTTTGCTAATCTCTCTGCACACTGAGCGTGTGTGGTGCACTTAGCCGCTTCTGCCCTGACACACTCTTCAGGCCCATATACTGTCTCAGCTCTATGAGGTATGGAGGAAGCAACAGCAGCGCATACACATACCTGGGCATCCAGAGGAAGAGCAATGCCTCCAGATCATCGAGTTTTACTGGCTTTATGTGGTTCTTGGAAGCGACTTGCAATGAGGAAAAAGATCTTGAACGTGAATCACATCAGCGCTCTTGGCAGCATTACCAAAGTTGTCCATCATGAAATATGGCAAACCAAGAACTTCTCTGCTCACTGTGAGATTGGAGATTGTAACAGCTTTGTCCTGGGTACACGAGGAGGAACTGCTTTCTAGCCTAGTCCCAAATTTGCATAGAAACGCTGCCATTCACTTCAGCATTAATATATTAAAGGATGAAAAATGAGACTGTGGAGATTCCAGACAAGGAGTAGGAGTTTCTGGTGCTTGCCATTGTGCTTTTGACAGAAAATTCCCGTTGTAGCTAGTACTTGGGAATGGGGTCTATATCTGCAAACACAGAGAGAGACAAAAAGGGGGCCTATAAAAATAATAGATATCGTAGTTTTAATTACTTTCATAAAATGAAGAATATCATTCTATGTTACTAAATAACTGGAATTGAATGATTATATTTCAGGAACTGGCATTTGCAGGCTATTTCAAAAAAGTACGCTTCTGTCTACTACAAATTTTATGTGAAAATTACGTGGATTAAAAGGGTGAGTAAGATACCATGTGGCCACAGAAAGGTCCACGAAATCCAGTTTCTGGATGAAAAGCTGGAGAATCAAGGCCTCATGTGCAAAGGTATTATGCCCTGGCAGCTCCCACTGCATGTGTATCGAAATTACTGCTAGCTGCCTGGCTATAAATCAGACAAAAAGTAGCTGAATGTCCTGACTTGCTTTATATTACTAGCCATGTATGTCTATATTCTCACAGCTGAATCTAACACTTCTACTTGTGCTCACATTTCTTTTTCCTTTCTTTTTTTTTTCCCTAGAACATTTATATTCCTGGGAGTGGAAAGTATTATCTTTATTAAAACATAATTTCTGTGTGTCAGTGTCAATGGATTTAAAACTACTTTAGGTAAATTAAACAGTGGCACTTGTTGGCCAAAGAGAATTTAGAGTCTCCTTTTCAGTACATCGTGTCATTTGTGACTTCTCCTGGAGCAATCTATCTGAACAATGCTTTGGAGTCAGCTTCAGTGAGATCACTTCTATTTTTAATAAACTGTGGTGAATAATAACAAATGAAGTTTGCATATAAAACAATCACATCTCATTTTAAAATATTTGTGTGTATTTATGAGATCTACATGTATATATGTGTATCTATACATACATTCCAACTCCAACACCCATTTTAATGTGAATGAATGCAATAGGCTAAGCACTTCTTTTTGTTCTATATGGCAAAATAAAATTATAACAAGAAAATAATAAATTAAGAAAATGTCAGTGTTGCACATCCAAGCAATAACCAAATGCAGTAAATGCTTTTGTGGGTGCAACCCTAATCTCGTCTATTGTAAACACTGTTGTGACTCTAGATTGTTAATCACTATCATTCTTACATAGCACATGGCTGATTCTGCAAATTCAGAGCTGCATGCTACTTCCAGCAACATTTATTTGCATTATCTGCTGATTGTAAGAGCAAAAATCTTTGCAAACTTAAACCTGTCACGCAAGTACAATGGGGACTCACTCGTGTGTAGGAAATAACTCGTCTGTTACAGAAATAATTACATTTTTGATTACTGAAGAGCTGTAATGTGACCTTGTAAGTACTGATAGTGTGGTAAAGATCATACAAAGGCTGTGTTTATTAACCTACATGACAATATCATTTCAAAGAATTTAGAAGAACAAGTTTCTTCTCTGTTCTGCTAGTTGCCCAGTTACGAATCCCTCAGGTTTTTAAAGAAGGCAAAGAAGAAAACAGGTAAAAAACAAACAAACAAACCAACCTACTCATACTTGATCTTCAAAGAAGCAACTGATTTGAGGTAGTTCATATGTTAAGCTACTGATTCAAGACACTTGATGTTCAGAACCTCTGACAAGCAAGCACTGTCAGAGTTATTGAGGCAGAACATTTATGAAAACTGTACCTTGGCTTTCTCTAACAGAATGCACAGATTTTGCAATTTTGGGGGGAAATGTGTCATCTAAACTGTGTTACTTAGCAAAACATGGCGTAAAAATGTTTTTCAGCTATCTAGATAGTAAATAAAATCCCTGTAAGTGTCATTGTAGCAATTTGCAGCTCGCTACAGTGTTAAGTCTAATGGCAGAACAAGTTTAATGTTTTGCAATATTTGAATGTCAGGTGCGATCAGCATTCCCTTTAACACCCAGTCTATGCCTTGTTCCTATTTGCTTTGCACCCTGATTTCAATCTTATGTTCCTGTTACTTCATCTGAGCACAGATAAACTAAACTTCCCCAGTTTTTATCAAAATCCTCATTTCATTCTTTTTCAGTGATGTTTTACTCCTATTGTCTGGCTTTTCTTAGATTCTCAAGTTCTCCCCCATATTTTCCTTCAAGGAAATTAAATCGATTTTACAGATAGAGTAAAGAGACAACACAAGTAGGCCATTGCAAGGCTTTGGGGGTTAGTCTGCTTTCCATTTCCAGGAGGTGAAGATGCCGAACTCCAGACGCCTTCAGGCTCTCTCTACAGGTACAGTATCTGCCAGGGTCTTTGCAAGACCAACAGTGGTAGAAATCTAGGAACCTTCCTTCCAGCAGTCTGGTGAGATTGAGCTGCCCCATTCTGTTGTAACTCCTTTCATAAGTAAGATGACCTAAGGATGCAACCCTGCTGCACAAAACTTGAACTCTTCCAGTACAAACTGAACCTGCAGCAGCACCCTCTTAACATGTACTGGAGAACTTCAGTCAAAAAGAATGGCACTATTGTCTCCTCAGCTTTCTTTGTAAATCTCACATCCAAATTCTGAGCAAATATCTCTTTTAGAAGCTATACGTTGCTACTATGCATGGTGGTACAGCTATTCTCATTCTGAAAGTCGTTTTGTGAAATAAGTGGAAAAACTCATTTCAGTAGATCCTGAAGAATTTGATCCATATGGTTTTTCAAAACAAGATCCTTTTTAGAAGGTTTGGGGTTTTTTAGTCCTTAAAACTCAGTTAGCTAATATTTCAACAGCACAAAGGGTTGTAAGGTGTAATAAAATCCCTTGATAATTTGCCTACCAAGACACAATAAAATGATAAAAATACAATGAAAACATTACAAAAAACTACTTGAGCCAGATAATTCAAAAAACTAATTCCAGGAGAAGATGGTGTGGCTACATATTCTAGGTCCTGCAGAATGTGCAGTGGAAGCAAATAACTCTGTTCAGCATTTAAGTAATGAAAGTACATTGAAATCCAAAGATCAATGTAATCAAACAGAAAATAAACCATCAGACATTATGAATAAAAGTTTTTCAGATTAAGTAACACAGAAATACCAAAATGTACTTAGAGTGCTCAGTCATATTCCACTGGGGAAGAATTTGGATATTTATAAAGTTAATTATGGTGCTCTGTCAATGATTTTATGTGAAATCTTTGTTGATATTACCCTCATAATGCTTGTATAGAACAGAAAAGCATAAAACAAATGTATAAATAGGAATTCAAGGCCCTGGGAAAGGTTTCATTAGTCATCCATAATTGCTCAGGAACTGTGTAGCTCAGTCAGAAATTACGTCAGAAACAAAGACCTACATATCAGAGTCCTCATTTGAAATCTGATCTGAGCTATTCTCTCACAGGTCAGCTAGCAAAGATGGGAAAGTTCAAGGGGTATAAATCAGCAGGCACTGAATAATCGTATAAAAGTTAGACCAATGCTTAATTTAAAAAACAGTCAAACATCATGGTCATGATGTTTGAAGCATCAAGGAAACAAACAAACCTGTTATTGCAAGATCTCCTAAAAAAATTGATTCCTCCATTGATTAGGAAGTATCTTGGCAGCTTCTGAAAGTAAGAGGGAACACAAAACATAGGCAATACGTTCCAAGCAAGGGAAGATTGAAACATATAACAAGGAAAGAAGCCGGACAGAAAAATGTCAATAACCCTATTCTAGTTTGGTTAGAACAGAACTAATCCTGTGCCACGATTTTAACTTTCAGCTCAGTCTCTTCTAACTAACTGCACTTCCTGAAGTTAGTGGCATCTTTTTTCAGTGTCTGCTTCTAGCAGATAGTTTACAGTTACTCCCAGGGACCGGAGTGTGCAGAAAGCCACTTGCTTATGCTTGTTCCTATAGAAACCAAGGTCACTGCTAAATTTTCTGTACCACATTGCAGGGTGCAGAAAGTGAAAGGCCTCACCTGTGGGAAGGAGTGGCCAGGACAGGTGACCCTAACCTGACCAACGAGGTATTCCATCCCATCTATGTCATACTGAGTATAAAGCTGAGAGATCACAAGGATGTAGCTCGCTTCTTCCATGGCCAGCATGCAAGGAAGACTCTGTCCATTCTGCCTGTGATCCCAATCCATGTGTTTCTGAATCCAGTTCCAGAATCCAGCTCCTGAATCTGGTTCCCATCTGGGGCTTCTCCAGTGCTTGCTCTACGGCATTGGTGGTGATGATGACATCATTGCCATCAGGAGGGTTGGGTTTATGATTGGTTTTGTATATATTTCATTTCATTGGTATTATTTTTCATTAAAATTGTTTCATGTTTCTTTTCCAGCCTATAAGTCTATCTCTCTCTTATTCCCTTTCTTTTCCCCTTTGGGAAGAGAGAGGGGTCAATAGAGAGCACCTGCCCTATGTCTAGTTGCTGACCCAGTCGTAACCCTTGAAAACCCACATCCTCTTTTCTTTTCATTTCACTTTGCACAAACCAATAAAATACAGCAGGATTGAACAGCATTGTTCCTATCAGTTAAGTGTTATTATTCTTCCAAACACAGTAGTTTGCAAATTAAATACATTTCATCTTTATTTCAAGCATGACACAGCTTACCCAGGTTCAGTCCTCCTAGTAGATTTACACTTCCAAATCATCTATCTCCAGTCTCACAGATTTACAACTTCAGTTTTCTTTCTTGATAGGCGATTGACAGGTGAGGTTTCCTGTCAAGTCCAATGAGTTCTTTATTAAAGTACACAAAGCTTAACTGGGCGCAGTACCAGTACTCTGATAGTATACTCTCTCAACATGTGTTTATTAAAGCACTGCAGGTTTTTTGTCACTGTGCTCAGCAGAAAGTAAGGTCTGTGTTCTTTCCATACTACCTTGCTAACAAGCATCTTTGTGCTTGGCTTAGCTGATGAGACCCTCTCCTGACAGCATGTTTTTGCTAAGATTATTGCTGAGTGCTGTCCTATCTGTTTCCAAAGTTACTTACGTAGTTCTCTTTCATGTTAAATGAGGTCTGTTCTTAATCCCGCTGTTATGCACCTATGTCTTGCCTTGTCTGCTTTAATTCCATATTTGAAAAATGCAGGACAACACAATAATGAATCTTGTCTTTGTGGTTTACTACTGCAGTAAGCTAAAAAGTTTCTGTGAATAGCTCCACTGGCTATGCAGAGATAGGCATGGTTCTTGCCAAGCTTCAGGTCTCCTTTAATTTTAGCTTTACCAGCTGTTATATAAGTAGTTAGATCCCTCATTCCCTGGATGCTGGCTAGTCTGTGGAATAAATAGATCTTTAAGATACACAAATAATACTAATTTTCAGCCACCTTCATTTTTTTGACCACCAGTTTTTATCCAGGTTTTGCAGCAGCAGGCATGGCATCATAACAACCAACAAATACGAGAAAAATGCTTGCAGACAAGACACAGCCTTTAGCCAGTAGATCTAGCACCAGTTGTAGCTAGGGCAGCTAGCAGTACAGAATAACCTAGCTCAATTTCAGAGATGCCAGAGCATTTTACACAGCTCCTCTACTTATGTACTTGCTGCGCTGCCTAGACATTGGTGTCCCAGTAGGACAGAAATCTTGGAAGTGAATTTTGGATACCTTCAGATTGTTTCTTGTGCAGGCAGGAGGCATGCATGCATATGTGAGTGTTTATGTGTGCAGTGGAATAAGAAATGTGCCTTAGGCATGCAGGTAGCTTAGATTTTTGAATAAAAAAATTTAATCTGGAAGAGTCCAGGCTTAATTGCTTATGTTCTGTCATTTGCCTATTTGCAACAGATTATCAGCTATTATGCTGTGCAGATGTTAGCATGGCCACATGCCCAACTCCCAAGAGGCAGAGCACAGGAAAAAGGTAAGCATCATTTGTTCATGACAAAATTAATGAGCGCTCCTTGTGTTTGTGAGCAGTCCTTCACAGTACCATATCAGCAAGACTGTCACAAATAAAGGGCTGCAGCAAGCATCACCTTATTTCAGATAACTTAATCTAATGTATGTTTAGTGATAGATTTCATCTGTTTGTTTCATTGTGGCTTACATTACATATAGATAAATAATGATCTGTTCAGATAGAGATTATGCAGAGTGAGAACTCATCACAATTGCTTGGATGGACTAATAGATATATATACACACTGCAAAATTCTTGCTCAGTTTTTAATTTCTGTGCTATAATTCCAGTTGTACCTGAGTGACTGGTTTATATTTGCTTTTATTTTTAGTCCATTAGAGATGTTTTAATGTGTTTTAACTTTAAGAAACTTTTAGCCTGTTATCTTTGTCTCATTGTGATGCACATGCAGATAATACAAACTAATGTAGACCTTCTAAAGAATCTTTTTGCTCTTCAGACTATAAGCCCTGAGAACCAGTGACTGACCAGTTTTTCCAGACTTTCTGCTCATCTTTTGAGTTTATTATCTTTTGCAGAAGCATAGGTTGGTTAATAGAGGATAAAACATTCTAGCCTGGGGGATGGGGTTGGGGAGAATTACAGAAACACTGGATAGAACTGAGGGACATCCAATGTACTCCTTTTTAGAGACATTATTAAAGTGAAAATATGTTCAGAGTTCAAATTAGCAGTGCAGTCAGCAACCAAACTTTCATAGCAAATTATGTTAGAATATGAGCTTTAAAGAACAAACATCTCTTCCAGCTCTGCAGCAACAGCTGAAGCAGTGAATTCTGGTTCAGTGGTGTGCCATTAGCTCTTAACCTCTGTCAGAATAAAATGTACAATTTCTTGCCCACATACTTGTGTTTCACAGTATTACTGCAAATCTGTGTGAGGTTTGGGGAACTGACTTGTCCTTCTGTACTATTGAATGTCCAGTAATACCTAATCAGACAGCACTAAAATCATATTGTGTCCGGTTGTTTGTATCATTGTCTACAGGTTCAGAGGCTACCACAGCTGTGCCTGTTTGATGTACAAAGAATTATTATCTGCCACCTTTTACACAATTCAGTAGAGAAGTTCACGAACGTTATCACCTGTTCCCAGAAGTACTTAAAGCAAGACTGATGTTAAGACATTAATGCAAGCATATGGCTCCACAACCTTTAAAATTAACAGTAGTTTGGTACAATTACAGAAAGAGTGTTTCTCTGGCTTTTGTCTGGATCACATAGGCCAGATGAGGGACAACAGAAGCAACAAAAGAGCACTGGCATACTCAAAGACTTCAGCTGAAATATCTTAGTCTTGACCAGCTGCTTTGGATACTTCTCCCTCCTTTCCAAGCTTTAGGGTTTTGGTGGAGTTTTTTTTAATGGTTCTTTGTTTTTCATTTCCACTAGTAGTGTAAGGATTACTAGCTCCAGTAAAAACCTTGCAGTTATTATAATCTAAGAATGCTATGTCCTGTACCATGCAACTGATCCCAACTAGTACTGAGCCAGGGGCCTCAATCACAAGTGCACATGCCTTGAGTTTCTAGCCTTGATGTTCAAGCTGAAAAGACCTTTGCTGTGAACCATACATCATGACCCCATTAAATGAAATGTTCCTACCCTCACTTGGTTTGGTCCTGTAAAAGCGTCTGTGTTAATAAGAGCCTTGGATGCCCCCCCCTTTCTCAGCCCTGTGTTACCCTCCCCTTAGTGAACAAACTCACACAGATCACCAGGTAAGAGAAGCTGGAATGGGAAGACCATCCAAACCAGAGCTTGGCATCATCCACACAGCTTTCACTTTATAGTTTCCTTTCTGTCAATTAAGTTACCAGTACACTTCTCTCAGCTGTCAAGATGATTAATATTCCATCTTTTCCTTGCACAAGAGGAGCTTTCAGAATTCCAGTACAGGGGGTTTTGTCCCATTTGTATGGTTGGACTTGAGTTATAACAGAGTTTGTATAGGAAGTGAAGAGCTGACCACCAATGCATTTCCAGTGTCTACAACGAAGTCATAGTATGAATGAAATTGGTTATATAATTGATTCGGAATCACAGTTTGGACTAACCTCAAGGCTTAAACTAGAGAGAAAATGAAAAAGGAATAAATTCTTCTGCTTCTACAAAATAAGTAGTTAAAAAAAAAGTCCTCCACCTCCACTGACTACGAAGACCAAGAAACAGTTCTGCTCTTATGCTGTGGAAACAAAGATCCCTCCTCTCTTCCCTACGGCATCTGCTCCTTTGCTACAGGGCTTCTCAAGCATTCTCCCCAAAAATGCAACAGGTTAACAAACAAAAATGTTGTGGGATTATCAAGCTGTATTTTCTCATAACCTTTCCTATACCTGCATAGGGGAGTTGGTGCAATCTAAGCAGGCAGTGTGGAACAGGCAGAGTTCCCATATACCTCTTCTGGTCATGCACTGCATTGTAGAGGAGACAGAGCCTCACAAAAGCAGGCAGCAGAGTCCTGCCAGAGCACAATATTCTTTTAGAGAGGCTCCAGTATTTAGACTACAGTAATGCAGATAGCAATGTGAGTGTTCAATAACCTGTAAAAATAAATGTAAATGCTCCACAAGAAGCAGAAGCAGAAAGTCAATGACAAAACAGTGAATTTTAAGCACTATGTAAACTTCTTAACCCATCCTTTGCTGAGCAACCTAAAGAGGTCATGGCTATTGCTTAGTCTATGTTTTATAATACAACATGATCTCTGGGATTCTGCAACACATGGTCTCTTTGAAGCAATGGATAGCTCATTTCATTCCTTCCTCTCTGGATTATAGTGAAAAGTTACAGTTTTGTGTTTCCTGTCCTACCTCCAGCATGTGCACCACCAACAAACACACTTATTCCAGAGTACAGCTGTTGAGGAGAATACACAAATTAGCCAGTTCTCATTAATCTGCTTGTGCCAGAGGTTTAATATCCAAATGTGTCAGAGATTCACAACTACTTCTACCCATAATTTGAGAACCATGCATTTTTTCTACACACTCTAACCACATTTCTCTATTCTTATATAGTCATCTGTGTAATATTTGAAGCACCAGTCCTTGCACAAAATAAATGTTAGGCAAAAAAAGTGTCTTTTACTATTCAGTGGTGGATTATACAGTCCAAAGACACAGTATTTAGCAAACTCATAAGCATTTTCCCAGCTTTTCAAATGGTCTAGCCTTCGTCTACTTTATGTTCAAGTGTGATGTCAGAAGGGTAAACCTATGTTGTGTTGTGCAACTGATTTGCATGAAGGTGCTGCTGTATTGGAGTCTATGGAAATTTCCATAAGATAGAAAGAAATAGACATTCTCAATTCATGTAAGCGTATTGAAAACAAGAAGAAAAAAAAAGCCAATTGTAGACATTCAGGAATAGCATTCTACTCATCTGACTATAGGTATGTACAGCAGAGACATAGAATAATGGAATAGTTTGGATTGGAAGGGACCTTAAAACCCATCTAGTTCAACCTGCTTGCCATGGGCAGAGACACCTTCCACTAGAACAGGTTGCCCAAATGCCTATCCAAGCTGGCCTCAATCCGGGGGGGCAGCTCCAATTTTTAGGGAGGGGGTATGTACAACTTCTCTGCGCAACCTGTTCCAGTGGCTCACCACCCTCATAGTAAAGAATTTCTTCCTAGTATCTAATCTAAATCTACCCTCTTTCATCTTAACATCTTTACCCCTTGTCCTATTACTACAGTCCCTGATAAAGAGTCCCTCCACACCTTTCCTATAGGACCCCTTTAAGTGCTTGAAGGCTGCTATAAAACCTCCTCTTCTCCAGGCTGAACAACCCCAACTCTCTTAGCCTCTTCTCACAGGAGAGGTATTACAGCCCTATGATCATCTTTGTGACCCTCCTCTGGATCCACTTGAAAAGGTCCATGTCTTCCGTACATTGGGTGCCTCAGAGCTGAATGAACAGAGTAACTCCAGGTGGATCTCACAGAGGTGGACTAGAGGGGGAGAATCACCTCTCTCAACCTGCTGACTGCATTTCTTTTGATGCAGCCCCTAGGCTGTGATTGGCTTTCAGGGCTGCAGCCACACATAGTCAGTTTTGCATCCACCATCAACCCCACATCCTTCTCTGCAGGGCTGCTTTCGGTGCACTCATTCCCAGCCTATATTTGTGCTTGGGATTTCCCCAACCCAGGTGCAGGACCTTGCACATGCCCTTGTTAAGCTTCATGAGGTTGACAGAGGCCCACCTCAATCCTATCAGGGTCCCTCTGGATGGCATCCCTTCCCTCCAGCATGTTGACCACACCACACCACACAGCTTGGTGTTATTCACAGACTTGCTGAGGTTACATCTAAGATATTTCTACCACTCTCTTTTTACTTAACAAAAGGGAGTATTTACTCCCGGAGCAGAAGTTACCTGATATATCTGTCTATATTCAGATGACATGAATTGCCTTCCAGATACACCTATTCACTTTCAATGGTAGCCAGTTGAGATGTAGAGTTTTTACAAAGCAAATGCCTAAACTTAGGTGGTAATATTATTGCTGGGGACAGAGGAGAAGAGAAGACAGCACGGATGGAGAGGGGTGAGTGTGGTTTTTTTGCTGTGTTACAAGTACAAAGATATGCAGAAGACTGATTTTCACAATAGTACAGTTGCAAACAGACAAGTTTCATCTTATTGCTAGATGGAGGTTGTATGATTAAACCGGTTGCTGGCACTCATGTATCAGACAATGTTAAGCTCTCAAGACAGAGAATTCAGACAAGGTTTCACAAATTACCCGATAAGCATTTCCTTCCCTAGAGAGACTTTGCAAACTACTATGAAAAGACGATTTAATTAATTACAAAAATTAACCCTAAAATCTCATAATGATGGAGTGGGAAAGGAGAAACTGAAGAGCTAATTGTGCAAATAATTAGAGACAGAAACATTTTAATTCGTGTTGTCTATTTTATTGTATTTGGGGAATCCGTGTAATTTGGAAGTTCCGCCTCTTTTTGTTTTCATTAATACCTTTTTTTTAAAATTTGCAGCTATTATTTCAGATACTCTTCTGTCTAATTTAGCATTTGAAGACTACAACTACTTGTTGAAAAAGGCCCTTTTTTTTTTTTTTTAACTCATAAGTGACCTGCATTTTCTGCCCAAGAGCAAATTTAAAGAGGCAAGTCTTGATCTGAAGGCTGCTCACATCATATATGGAAGAAAAGTTCTTGGGATAAGAAATCAATAACCTAAAAATAGATCACACCTTTGGAAGAACAAAAAATATCTTTCTCATCATGCCTTTTACACATGGCTTGAAAGAAACATCATTTGCGGGTTTGTACTCAGTGCAGCATACCTCTGTGCTCTTTGCCAGTGATACCACATTCTCTACTGATCAGTAAATTTGTCTTCTATATATAGCACTGATTTATACTGAGGTTATTCTACACTGCCAAAACAATACCTTAAAATCTGCAAAAACATGCAAATTGATTAAATATTTTTGCTGGAAAGTGTTTCACTTTCTAAAGGAAATATTAGGTGAGAGTGATGAAGCAAGATCAGAGGCTGGTGATGTTTTGGGAGAACATGTGAATTAATAAAAGGAAAATGTTAAGAAAGGGATGGTGTCTCTGCTCCCAGTTAAACAAATGTAGGTATGTTTTGCTGAAGTCCCAGTGAAATTTTCGTAAGAGATAAACACTGTGTATGTAAACAGCAGACATGGAGTACATACGGTATTTTGTTGAAATGTGCACAGACCATATTTTATAGGTACATTGTTAGAACAAGGGATACAGTTGGGAAAATCAGGCAAGTTTTTAGTAGATTTAGGAGCCTCAATGACTGTGCAAAAGAATTTTTTTCCAAATATACCAATCCGGATAAAAGGGAGTACTTCTCTCTGCATACTTGAAGGATGTTCTAAAATATGGTTTTAAACTTTTAGGGGTGCAGCCCTTGCTCAGCACATCAAGATAAACACAGTACTGACATTCTGCCCTGAACTTTGCTTCTATTACTTCTTGGTCTATGGTTCTTAAATTAAGCATATCAAAATCAAGTCCATAATACACGGAAAATCCATTTTAAGAATCCCTATTTTTGTGCATACTTTTATTTGCAAACTGAATTTTAAGCGTAGTGAGAAAGTCAGGCCTGCTCTAAAGGAGATGGAACCAGTGAAGAACCAGTGTCTTCTCTCAGATTGCATTTGGGTTCTTGAAGTTAAATTAAAAAAAAAAAAAAAAAGAGGCAGATTCTGCAATGAACTAACTCAAGCATTAAAAACCACTTCTTTAGTATCTTCTTCTAAGAACATTGACTTGCCTTAAGCCTTCTCTGAAGAGAAATGCTTTAGATGCTCCTTTCCATATCTTGCTTGGTCTTTCAGAGCCCATTAGTGTCTCTGGAACTGCTCAAAGTGGTACTGACCTGCACTTGCCTCTTCCCTAATGCTTTAAAATTGGAAACTGACCTTGGATCATGGGTCATGTAGCACAGTGCTGTCATCAGACCATTCTTAATAATATAATTTTAAATACTCTATCAACATTAAATGCATACAAGACAAAATAGGCTAGCTGCTTGCAGATGTTGATGGAATGCCAAGAGTCTAACCTGATAGTCAGAAATGAACAATTGAAGGAAGCACTTACTGCTTTCCCATTCAACATCCAAGACTTCAGGCAGTACCAGACTATAAATATCTTCAGCTCAAGCTGCTTAAGGTCAGTGGATTAGCATTAAGAATGAATAATCATTAGTGCATTAAACTCTTAAATCATCACAATTAGTGGCCCTGATTAGAAAACAAAGAAATATAAAGTAACTGCCACTGATGAATTAAATCCTTCAACTGTATATTGTGACTCTGTGCTCAAAAAATAATGTTAAAATTCTTGCAACTTTTTCTTACAGGTCTTAACAGGTTCTTAGTTTAGATCACTTCCAAAATCTCAGCATTGTGCTTTCTGGAGTTAATCAGAAAATAACTCCAAACAATTATTACTCTAAGGAGTACTTTCAAAAACCCCCAGGCCCAAATCTTCCCAGCTTCTATTCAGTATTATCTCTCCATTACGTCATTTTTAACATTACGTTTATCATGTGTGTATATAGTTCCAGTTATGCCTTTATAGAAAGACGCTAAAGAATTGTAGCATATCAGGTAAGGCACTCAATTTATATTAACCATCCAAAGAGTAGTCTTTCACATAAATTTTCAAAGCAGTCATTGACAAACTCACAGCCATGAAAGCTGTCTTCCTTTGTGTATTTCCTCGTGATCCTCATTCACTAAAATTACTTTCTTACTGTCTTTTTCTTTTTGTCTTTCATAATCATTCTTTTCCTGCATATTTTATCTTCTGGGTGCCATTTATATTTTCATCTTGATTCCTCTTGACAGCTTTCTTACTCTCCAGTTCACATGTTAGATTTGACTGCTTCTGTATGACATCTTTGCCCTTTGACCTTTCAATTTCTTTCCCTTCAATCACAAGGATGTGGTAGGAAGTTACCCGCATCCGATGGGAGGATACTGTTCTTTCTCATGGGGGAGAGAAAGGAAACCAGAAACATCAATGTCCAAATCACAGAATCACAGAATGCATTGGTTTGGAAGGGATATTCAGAGGTCAGCTAGTCCAACCCCCCTGTAGTCAGCAGGGATATCTCTTAACTAGATCAGGTTGCTCAGAGCCCCATCAAGCCTGGCCTTGAATGTCTCCACGGATGGGGCCTCCACCACCTCTCTGGGCAACCTGTTCCAGTGTCCTACCACCCTCATAGTAAACAACTTCTTCCTAATGTCTATTCTGAATCTGCCCTTCTCTAGTTTAAAATCATTGTGCCTCATCCTATGGCTACATGCCCTTGTAAACAGTCACTCCTCAGCTTTCTTGTAGGCCCCCTTCAGGTATTGGAAGGCC
>VZZY01012293.1:0-11417 GCA_013400335.1 Eurystomus gularis
TCACTGAAAGAGTGATTAGCATTAGAAAGGCTGTCCAGGGAAGTGGTGGAGTCATCATCCCTGGAAGTGTTCAAAAAACAGGTAGATGTGGCGCTTTGAGACATGGTCTAGGGGTTAGGGAGATGTTTGAAGAAGGTTGGACTTGATGATCCTAGATGTCTTTTCCAACCTGAATGATTCTATGATTCCTTGTGGTTATGGGAATCTACTGACCAATGGGATGGAATGGCGGCTGCAATTCTCTGGTGCATGAGGGAGTTCTGGTGCATGTAGCTGGGTGTTTTAACAGAGGTGCAAGGCAAAGAGTGGTTCCCAAGTGGTGCTGAGGGTCTGCAAGAGCCAGCCACCTCTGCTCAGCAACCTCCAACTCATCTGCCCACCCCTGCCTTCACCCCACCCTGCAGTATCCTGCCGGGATATTCTCTTCTGGTGTCTCAAAACAGGAAATGTATTCAGGGAACAGAAGCATTTGAAGTGTGTTTGCTCTAGTGTTTGTAGCACACAGGAAAGATTTAACCTTTGGTGAGACCTTAGACACTGGTGCCGGATCCCCAGTACTCTGAACTTCAAAGTAGTTGCAGCTGCAGCTGCTGCTCCAGCTGAGTGCAGCCTGGCTGCACAGGTGGTGGGGCAAGGGAGAACTACATGTTTGGTTTTAAAGATGTGGGATTGCAGCTTCTTCACTTGCCAGAGGCCACACATGGAGCTATGTCTGTGTTGCCCAATAATCCAGAAAGAGGTGGTGGTGCAAAAGGAACTTGTTTAAATGCTTGCACACAGGGACTGCACAAACTCTGATGTCACTGTGAGGGACAGGAAGTTTCCCAAGCCTGGACTATGACCCTGGGGCAAAACTTTGACTGCAAACTCTGGACTTTGCTGTTCCTGAACTTGCAGGCTACCCCACAGTTGGTACCTCAACACAACAGATGTAGTGAGCTCCAGCGTCCCATTGTAAGGTCCCAACAGCCTCTTCTGAAACAAAGTTCAGAGAATCCTAGAATGGTTTGTGTTAGAAGGGACCTTAAATTCTGGCTGTCTCAGCAGTGACTGGGTCCTGTGGCTACCAGTTGAGCAAGCCAGTATGTTTTCTGTTGGGGGGGGTTAGAAGCTCATAACTTCAGGCAATTACCTTTGACACCACTAGAGCCAGAGCTTGTGTCTCCTCTTCTGGCCTCCAGTGGCCAATAGTTGTGCAGACTGGAAGAGAGCACGGAAATGAGCAAGCTCAAAGGTGGCAAACTGGTGTGGCAAACAGCCAGGGTGCTGCTGCCTCCCAGCCGCTGTAGCAGGAAGAGACCTTCTGGCCATAGGTGGGAGGGCTGGGCAGAGGTTCAGAGGCGAGCAGGGGTTTGGAAGCCGGCTGTGGTCATGTTGTCTGATGGACCTGATGTGTGCTGCTTTGCTCTGACCAGCATGTGCTGCAGGCAGGCCAGGGTGGGCCAGGCCTGTTGCATCCACTGTGAGGAGACCACTTGTGCAAAATGTATGTCTTGCAGGCCCCAGCTGTGGTGCAGTCATGGTGTGTGAGCATAGTACAAGTAACGGCCTTCTGCCCAGATTGCACCCAAACCAGTCAGAGAGGGTTTCTGCCTGAAGAAGGAGCTCCATCCAGTGAAATGCAAATGCATGGTAAGAAAGATGCAGGTTTGTTTCATGCTCTGTGTCCTCATTCATATATGAACGATGCTGCGGTTACAGCCTATGCCCAGCTGGAAAAAGACCAGTTTTCTCATCTTTTAAGCATCATTTGACAATAACCTCCGTGTTGCTGCAAAGTAACTAGTCTTTCAATCCTCTGTTGTAAACCTGGTCAGTGAATTTGGGTTTGGTGAAGCCAAGGGGAAAGGAGGACAGAAACTGGAGGACTTTTCATGATGAAGTGACATGCCAGAGGAATGCTCCTGCATTGTGCTCTTTGCTGTGGGACTCTGGGATCCCTCATGGGACAGGTCCCAGAGCTGTGCTGCTCCCAGAAGCCTTGGCAATGGTAGACAAGCCTGTGGTAAGACGTCTTTCCATAGCCCAGGCCTTTGGTAGCACCATAAACCTTCAGGGTATTTTTATTGTACTGAGAACAGGAAACTTCTTTTTTTGTTGCTTTGATACTCACACCTGATACTTTAACGCGGCATTTCCCTTGTGTTCCTGCGGTGGGAAAGAGCTGCTCATTTTCCCAAGGCAACTTCTGATATTTAGCTGTTCATTTTCTCAGGGCTACTTCTGGTTTTCAAAGCCCTAACTGTATTCCCCCACTGTGTACTTCCTCCCTCCCACTCCCCCAAGGCTGAAGTACTGCTTCCCATTGTCCTTTCTAAAGTAATTATCCTATAGGCTGCATTATCCTCCTCTTGGAGCTTGTCCTCCCTTCCTTTCTTTGAAAAAAATAATTTAGTAGAAATGCACAGGGTTTCCAATGCCTTTCTATACTGTGATTTATAGAGTGCCTTGTGATACTTTTTTTTTTTTTTTCCTTCTTTTTTTTTCTTTTCCAGTCCTTCCCTAGTGGTTACTAACAATGCAGTGTTTTGTGTTTTTAACTTGGTGACTTATTTTCCTAAGATTGCAGTACCTGCTGACAGAGCTCAGCTCTGACTGGGGACAGCAGATCAAAGCCTGGCTTTGTGTATCACAGAGCCACAGAATGGTAGGGGCTAGAAGAGACCTCTGGAGATCATCTAGCCCAACGCCCCTGTCAAAGCAGGTTCCCCTAGAGTAGGTTGCCCAGGGCTGCATCCAGGCAGGTTTTGAGTATCTCCAGCAAAGGCTACTCCATGGCCCCTCTAGGCAGCCTGTCCCAGTGCTCTGTCACCTTCACAGGAAAGAATTTTTTTCCTCATGTTCAGATGGAACTTCCTATGTTCCAGTTTGTGCTCATTGCCCCTCATCCTGTCGCTGGCCACCACTGAAAAGAGCTTGACTCCACCCTCTTGACCCCCCACCCTTTAGATATTTATAGGCATTGATAAGATCTCCTCTCCGCCTTCTCTTCTCCAGGCTAAACAGATCCAGGTCTCTCATAACTTTCCTCGTAAGAGACATGCTCCAGCTCCCTCCATCATCTTTGCAGCCCTTGGCTGGACTCACTCTCTCCATTAGTTCCTTGTCTCTCTTGAACTGGGGAGCCCAGAACTGGGCCTCAGTAGGGCAGAGTAGAGGGGGAGGAGAACCTCCCTCGACCTCCTGACCACACTCTTCTTGATGCACTGCAGCAGACAATTGGCCTTGGCCACAAGAGCACACTGCTGGTTCATGGTTAACTTCTTGTTGACCAAGACTCCCAGGTCCTTCTCTGTAGAGCTGCTTTCCAGCAGGTCAACCCCTAACCTGTGCTGGTGCACGGGGTTATCCCTCCTCCAGTGCAGGACCCTACACTTGCCTTTGCTGAACTTCATTAGATTCCTCTCCAGCCTGTCCAGGTTGCTATGTGAAATTCAGGATTACCTTCCTCTCTGCAGGTGTTTCTGTATTTATCTCCTTATTTTTGGTTTGGTTTAGTACCATGGAAGTTGTAAGATGTGACTACACGGCCCTGCAGCCAGCTTTTTGGCTTACAGGCTGTGATAGTGTCACTCGGTTTTCTGGGAGTGGGAGGTCTAACGGGAGTTCTTAGAGGAGGTCTGCCAAAGGCAACTTGATCTCCAAAGGAGTTCAGTGCTCTAAAGGGGATAATGTTTTTTTTTTTTCTAGCAGGACTGGAAAGGTACTGAGAAGCCCTTGGCTTGGCCGGACAGCTCCCAGTCCACATGCCACAACAACCTGTTGTTTCTGACACTGTGTGGATAGATGAAATTACGCTTTCCTCCCTGCACTGTTACATACTGAATCCAAAATGGCAGTAGCATCAAACTTTTCCTGAGAATGTTTTAAGCAAGTGTCACTCCATTACATGCCGCTCGCCAGATTTTAGGGCAAACAAGTGAAGCACTGATCTATTTTGTCTCCTTTTTATTTTCACTTTTATACAAAAAAAGTCTGACATAGTCACATCAATGAGAACAAGCTGCGGTGTGCACTCTTAAAACAACAATCATATAAGGATTTAAAATATATTGTTTTATGGTTTGCAATAGCAATGTTACTTTGCTTTTCCTTCTTAAATATCACCAACACCAAACTGCTGAGCTTGAAATTCTTGAAAGTCCTCTGGGATGGTATCTGAAAAGAGGCAAATAAGCAAAAGTTTAATCTTTTCTGACAAAAACAAGAAGCACTGAAATCAATGAATTAGCCACCTTTCTACTCTTTTTTTTTAGGTAACATGCTTTCTCTTTTGTTTACACATTAAGATTGAACAGGGAATATTTTTAGCTCTAGCTGTACACCACTGAAAAGCACAGGGAGGCTAACAAGACTGTGAGTGCTGCAGTGCCAGACCATAATGGAATACTAGCAATCCCCAAATTACCTTTCCACCTGAAGACTCTGTGGCTCACACTCTTACATGCTTACTAATAAACACATGACCAGAAAGGCAGAACAAGTGGTGGCTGTCTTGCTTTTGCACCCCAGAGATGTTTGCAGCATCAGCATCTCTATTTCTTATGGATCCTAATTCCACTTTCCTGTGATGGTTTCCCACACCACAAGATGGGACGGAACCATTAACCCAAGGGCCAATAGCAACTGATAGAAAAACTCCAGAACTGGTGAAGGGAGCTGGAGATGGGTTGATGTCATACAAGTAACTACAGCTCTGTTTGCAGTGTGCCTTTGCCACATCCCAGCATGTTTTATCTGGAGAGCCGCACAGCTAACCGTAGAGCTGAAGCTGCAGCCAAAGATAAGCCACAGCAATGAAGCTCCACTGCAGGACCTCAATTTTGCTCTGATTATTTCCACCCTGATGCAGGACAGGTAACTCTAAACTAAAAAAAAGGAAGTCACTATATAAATACACACAGTATGTAGAAAAATGGGGTAAGCCCTTTGCTTTTTGTTGACCACTTCTATTTTTGAGGCTTGCAAATTCTTTTTCTGCAAACTTAGGAACTTGTCTCAAATGAAAGCAGGGACACTGGGGATTCCAGAGACTTCTTTGAGTGGGTTTCACTGACGTACTGCAGTGCCTGCAGCAAAACCACTGTCTGCTCACTGCCAGGAAAGTATCTATGACTTCAGTGGCAGCTTTGAAACACACTTTCTGGGAAATCACACACTGTTTGAAGACTCTTATCAAGTATTTTTTAATTGTAAGCACCACTGCCTAGCAGTTCCCCTGTTAACCATGACCTCCAAGTGCCAGCCTAGGTGTACTGAGTGCCCAAGAACCAGAGTCTATCACTAGAACAAGCCACAAACCCAGGGTCTGGCCATGCATCAGCTGTGTCCATGGCAGACCTGGGCTGAGCTTCTTGGATCCACAGAAAGCAGACAAGGAAACAATTCCAACTTGGATTGTAACTTACTTTCCTAAGGCTGCCATGGTCAGGTAGGGGTTGATGCTGAGAGGAGGGGGCAACCCCTCCAACTCCACTTGAAGCTAGCTGGTGATGCCAGGGCAGAAATACCCTGACATGATGAGCTTCCGTGAGTGACCAAGGTTTGATTTTTTCCCATGTAGTGGGAGATCAGGGCTCAGCTGTGAGGCTCTTGCCCCAAGAGGAGCAAGCCAGCACACTCCAAGAGTCTGAGAAGGATTCCTCTGCTGGAGGCAGGGCATCTTACAGTCATGCCCTCCCACAGGCAGGAGCAACCAACAAGTACACAAGTGACAAATGATGCCACTGGCTTTTCAGATTTTACCTTGTATGCTGAGCTTGAGGCATCCTACATACATGACGGCCTCAGTTTACTGTGTGTGTACAACTCTCCCAGTTGGTTTTAAATAACGTTTCAAATTCTCTGATGACAGCTATGCTACTTAATTGGCACAATCTCTGCAGCTGAGTGACTGCTCTGGGAGGAGCAGTTGTTGAGGTGTTAGTTCCCGTCTGGCTGGGCTGCAGTGTGCTGCTGGTGTCAGGGGAGGCGTTTCACAGCTGTGAATAACTTGGAAATGAAAAGCAAAGGAAAGGATGCAAAATGGCTTAATGCAACAGCCACACTACCTGTTCCTCATGGTCACGTGTTAGCTAAAGAATTATATAAGAACAACATTACCATTGCAGCGATATTTCAGGTTGGACCAAATAATGTTTTCCTGAGAGAAGCAGAAAACTCCAAGCCGTCCTCCACGCATCGTGGTGTCTATAGTTACACCAGAGTCTGCCACTAGGTCAGAGCCTTCATAAAATCTTGCCCTTAATGAAAGCAAACAGAAGTTCTATGAGGTCTTTTCCAAGGCTGCAATGTTCATAAAAGTAATTTCATTATCCATGGTGACCGCACCTTGAGTACTGTGTCCAGTTTTGGTCACCACAGTACAAGGACATTCAGGTGCTGGAGCGGGTACAGAGAAGGGCAACGAAGCTGCTGAAAGGGCTGGAAAGCATGCCCTATGAAGAGCGGCTGAGGGAACTGGGTTTGTTTAGTCTGGAGAAGAGGAGACTGAGAGGAGACCTCATTGCCCTCTACAACTACCTAAAAGGAGGTTGTAGCGAGGCTGGTGTTGGTCTCTTCTCTCAGATTAGTAATGATAGGACGAGGGGAAATGGCCTCAAGTTGTGTCAGGGGAGGTTCAGATTAGATATTAGGAAGAATTCTTCACTGAGAGGGTAGTTAGGCNTGACTCTAGCCTTGGACATGATATTCTTCCATCTAGCCCAGGAAGAAAATGCAGCTAAGACAGACCCTCTGTAGGCCAGGAACTGGAGCAATGCCAGACACTGGCAAGAGTTGGGCACGGAGGGTGTTTTGGTGGTTGTTGGTTTTTTTACACATCCCTCAAAAGCCTTGGAATGTTTTTTCCTGTAGTCAGTCAGGTTGAGAGCTTTAATTCTTGACAATTTCCACAGTCCATAATTATAAAAGAAATGGAGAACCAGGTTAGAAAAGCTGAGGAAGGCCAGATGGATATTGTCTCTCACAGTTTGAAGATGAACTTTTTTTTTAATAGACAAAGTTTCAAACAAACCATTTGGAACCTTAAATATGACTGTGAGATTTATTTCAAAATGTCAATATTATTAATTCCATGAACAGTTTTGATGATTTGGTATCTTCTTGTTAGAAAACCCATGAGGGACAGCTGTGTCCTGCCAGGTCCACAGCATGTGCCCTGTGCTGAGGGCTTGAGCAGGACCATGCTGGAGCCAGCAGAGCTGTTGCAGCACTGTCTGCACCAAGTCTTCAGCCTCTGAGGTTCTGGGCAAATGACTTGACTTAGAGCATGATGAGCCTTGAGGGCCCTGTTCTGGGTGAGGACACTGCTAGTTTGACATGCAAGAAAATAAAAAGTGGTTAAGGGAAAGAAAGTTCCTGTGTCTCTTCATGAAGTAAGAAAAAAAAAACCCAAACAATTCCTGTTATGTTTCTGAGTTTATTTCCTGATTTGCTGGGGCAGTTCAAAAGTATCTGTACAATGAATAGAACCTGTTGTCTTTCAAATTTCCGTGGGAGAGACTGGCTCAAGTGACTTTTTCCTAGGCTTCCTTGAAGCCTCAGAAAACCTTTGCTAAACACATTATGGTCTGTAGCTTCTGGCCTAAACAGACCACAGCAAGATGTGGACAGAGCTGACAGAGGTTCACGTTAGGCCTGGCTGTCTTTAGTTTTTGAAGGATTTTGTGACACCGACTTTTCTAAGTTCCCCATTTGCAGGGGGCATTAATTAGGCTGGCTCGACAAACTGCAGCCACAGGCAGGTGTTTGCTCATGGAGCAGCTTCACAAACAGGTTGGTCGAAACCGAAGTTGCCACCCAAGACCTAGGCACTACTGTCCTGTGGCTGGGACACAATTGACAGTATAAATGTTCTTAATCTATTTTAGCATAAAGTCAAACACACTTACTCTAATTACTGCTGAGGATGATTCTCTGCACCACAGAAGTGGAATAATTATGTCATCAAGTTACTGCATCTCAACTGCAGGGTAGTGATTTTTGGAAGAACAGCTGACTTGTATTTCTGTTCTACTACAAGGTTGTAAAATGATGCCAGAGCAGTTTATTTTTTGCATTTTAACATCAGCCTTGACCTACAAGTATAATTTCTGCTGATATTCACTCTGCAGAGTGAAACATTTCCTCCTGAATAGTGAATGTTTAAAAAATATCTTTTTGTTTCAAATAACAAAATAAGAATAACATACTTTACATAAATTTGGTAAACTTTCTGAATATATGCTATATAATCTCAAATCTGTCACATCAGGGTAATTACTAATTTTAGTTAGGATCACAACCTTTGAGTAGACACCTTCTACTAATTTTGTTTTCCCAGAATATGTAAATGAGGTATCACTGTTCCACAAAAATATTCTAAAAGATCAAAATTAGGAGAATTGGAAGTGCATTGTTATTCAGATCAGGGGCCAGCAGTAGCTTGGCAAACAAGGTATTAAAGCCAGAAAAGGGCTTAGTACGGTAGAGCACAGCTAAAACAGCCAGATGGCAGAAAACTTCAGTTCCAAACAGGCTTAGCTTGGAATTGTCTTCCCTAGGAAAAGAACTGCAGGCTGAATTTTGGAAGTCTAACCTGTTACAAGGCTTTACCAGTGCTAAGCCCAGACATATTATAAATTCTGAGATAATAATCTGAATTAGTTGTTGAAAAAGAGCAGTTTATTCAGACATATAGCTGTACTCACCTTATCTATCCTTTCCTCTCTTACCTGATATACCCAATCTGGGGTCTGTGCTGCAAGAACCAGCGGTAGGAGACTTTGTCTTTCCACCCTACATTTCGAGGGTCTTTCCACAGCAGCCTGACCTGATCACTGGTGTCCCCTGTGTGCCAGAGGGAGTTGCGGAGGTGCTCACCAGGGCCTGTCTTAGATTTCACAGCCTGAAGAAATACAATTTTCCAATGCTGACCACAGAGAAATGTCACTGTCAGGAGCTTTAAGTCTTTTTGTAGCTGGGAGCCGGTCTGCAGAAGCTCCCTCCCTTCTGCTCACAAGCCCCTAACTTCCCTTGTGTAACTGCAGCCACTGCTTGCATGGAAAAGCAACTGAGTACCTGGACCAAGGAGAAGGAGGCAATTTGACCAGTTCCAGTCAGAGCATAATAAGAGTGGAGACTAAATGCTCCAGCTGATGAGCAGGGCAAGACTGGAGGTAAGTTCCTTAAAAAATGGTACTATTAGAAGGCTGGTGTGGCAGCTGCCTGACTTAGCTTTTTGACACCTGTTGCAGGGAGACAATAGCAGCTGGGCAGCATGGCCAACAGGCTGTGCAATGGCTTGGCCAACGCACAGCGTGATGGCTTAGCCCACAGCAGTCAGATGCAGGGTAGCATGGCCAACATATGGCAGAATGACCACTGTGTCCTCAGCTAGGAGCCACAACCAGTACCTTTAGCTGAATGCCAGGCTCTGCAACAGCTCTGAAGGGAGTCGCTTGCCAGTACGTCTGTTCAGTCTGCTTCCACATTACCACATAAAAGCTAGAGCTGTCTTGATAACCGAAAATAAAGCCAGCGTAGTCATCATCTGTCACGGTGTTCACATGAAAAGTGCCCTCAAAGTCAACACCATTAAAAGCCGTGTAACCTGAGGATACACACAGGTTAAAAACACATCTGCAGAAAATGTGTTCACATGCTAAGTTTTCTGCTGTAAAACAGAAGAGGGTACATACCAACAGCAAGGCCAGGATCGCTGTTCATAGTCTGCACAATTTCCATGCCCTGTAGGAGTAAATTCAGGGTGGTTAGTGCATGTGACAAACTGGGTTGGCTAAGCTGGCAGTCTCTTCTAGCCTCTCTCTAGCACCCCCTGCCACGATAGGTCTCCCGCATTTGCTCACAACATGTCTGTATCACACGTTGTTCTGAATGAAAATTAAAACTATAATCAAACACTAGTGTTTCAGCTGCTTGTGTGCCCTGAGTTGGGAAGGAATTTTCTTTTCCCACTCCAGAACTGGCCATACTGGTACTCTGATAATCAGTTTCTTTCCCTACCCCAGTCTTCTTCTGGAAATCACTGAACCTGGCCAGAAGTGGAGATGGGACTGGGGAGCAGGGAAGAAGGCTGCCGCAGGGAAGAGAGCTTTTCCTAGGCTTAGCTCATGCAGCTTGATCATGAAGTTCAAAATTAAACTGACTGCAAGGACTGGGTTAAGGAAGGTGTACACATCCCAGCCGGTCTGGCAGAGACTTTGGCAATGGGAATAAATTGCACGTTCCTTGTGACTCAGAACATATTAGCCTCCTGAAGGCTAAATTTTGTTACTGTAAATAAGTTATTAGACTTCATCTAGGAGTAAATTCTCTGCTATACAGAAGGACACAGTTTCAAATTCCAGGAAGGACTCATGAAACTCTGCTACAGAAATATGTCAATAGGGTGGCACAAAAGTCTTGGTTCTGCCTTCCTGACATCAGTGAAATCCACCCAGAAAAAGCTGACCAGTCTGTAGTTACTTTAGATTATTAGAAGCATCAAGCTTCAAGCTATCATACGCTAGAACAAAGTTCCTTCATTATAACTCCTGTAAAACAGCCAACTAAGCAACAGCTTCCACTTTTCACTTGTCTGCCAGTGGTCCAGCAATTACAGAGAGTTTTACTGTGGTTTTCAGATGATCTTTCTCAGACATGTAAGAAAAATGTATTTTTACCTGGTTCAGAACCACCCAGTTGGGATCAATCTGTGCGTCCCCCTCTGGGTCCAGCACCACTGTTTGATAGGCCCTGAAGTCTGTCAAGGTGATCTCTGCATTCTCAGGGCACACATCGATCCGATCAATCACTGTATCCTGGTCAAAATCAGACTCGCAGATATCCCCGACTCCATCACCTGAATGCATCGGAGAAGTGAAAGCAGATTTATGGTGCAGCAAGTAGCCACATCTGGATCAGGGTGTCTGAGAAGCAGATGGAGCCTCAGCCCCAATGGCCACAGTGTCGGGGGACTGGACCTGAGGACCTCTGCCTTGGCCAAAGGGCCCCTGTGGCTGGGGTCCTTCCTGGGACAAGTGTATACATATGTGTTGTGTCAGATCCTGGTGCACATGTGTAATGCCTGGGGAAGGATGTAGTGCCTAAGCAATGAAATGGCTCCTGAAAGCCCATCTTACCATTATCATCTTCCTGCCCTGGGTTGGGGACCAGCCTGCAGTTGTCAGGGCCTGGGGGCAAGAGGTCAGGAATGCCATCGTTGTCATCATCCTCATCACACTCATCACCCAGACCATCCTTATCAGTATCCAGCTGGGAGCTGTTAATGATGGTGGGGCAATTGTCTGTGCTGTCCTGGTGCCCGTCACCGTCGCTGTGATCACAGAGACAAAAAGAAATGGCACACCAGCATCAGCTCCTGCCTCTGCATGGAGGACAGCATAGGTACATGAGCAGAAAACACACTGGAGGCA